>OX359245.1:9718839-10086382 GCA_947179485.1 Allacma fusca | reverse complement strand
TTGACTCACTAAAACATTTTTTTTCATTTGTTTCATCAAAAATAAATAAAGAAAAGACAAAGACTGAAAGGGGGAATGCAAGTAAATCAGAGAACGTTAGTGTCGCAATCACAATTTCATTTTAATATTGCAAGGGACGTTTGAAATTATTTAAATTTAAAATTTAATAAAATGTACATATTAAGTAGGAATGAAGTCCTTTTTGAAGATTATTTATATATTTGTACCAAAAATATTTCTATTATTATTGTCAAACCAGTGTTTAGAAAGTGACTTTTATTTTAATGAAACTTAAATGGATAGGGAATAATTTCGGTTGTAATTTATCATTTTTCCTCTCCTCTGAAATTAATTTTCTGCTTCAAACGGAAGCGTCCCCTGATTTTTGGATCCTTCTGATTCTGACCATCAAATTTGTTTTAAAAAACATTCCCGTCAGATTCAGAACTTTAAATCAAAATTGCTGGTTATTATTCAAGGTCTGAGCACAAATATGATAAAATTAAGCGAAATTGACAAATGGGTACAAGCGAAGTGGGAAATTAAAACAAGTTCAAAATGATGTACGTCATGGAGTTTATTTTAAATGATGACTTTCACGCCGTTCCAAATATTTTTCACAATCACTTCATTTAATTGTGTCAAGGTATTCTTTAAAGTGCAAAATATAATTACATAAAGCTGTAACACCTAAATTACTGGGGCTGCATCTGCATAAATCGATAACTAAATAAATCCGATTCTGACTTTTAATTTTAAAATTTTGCAAATATTAGCCATAATAAATTCAAATAGCATTAGGATAATAGTAAAAACACAAATTCTACCAGATTCAATAAAAATCAATAGTAAATTAGCAAGTTCCAGTAAACACAGTTAAAAGCTGTGCACACTTGGTGCTTCCCTTATGTACAGAGTAATAATAATAATCTTCCACCACCTCTGGCTCTCTTATGGGAGTTTCATTCATAACGTATATAATTCCCCCCAGATTGTAGCAAACTCATTTTCAAATTTGCTAAAATGTTCTTCATTGCCCTGGGTTGAAGACTGAGGTCACAGGGTCAAGATACGATAAGCAAAGTCGGTTTTTTTCATATTAGAATCACATCATCAAAAGGGATTTAAAAAAGTTGTTTGAATTATCTGTTGGCATAATTATTAAAAACATCTGAAGGAATTATCCAGGAAATATTTCCATTCAATAATATTCCGTCAACCCAAACTTGTGTCATTCAATGGAAGTCAAAACCATGGGAAGAATTTGAAGAACATTGCAGTTAATCAGAATGTCTATATATTTACAACCTTTCAAGAAACTTTCTCCTGACTGGGAGGGGGTGGATAATTTTGGTGTTAGATGATTCTTTCTAGGCAAAAAATATAGCATGTTAAAAACCTTACTAAAACTTACCGTTTTTTTTTCAAAATTCTCCGTCAAAATTTTAAAAACCCTAATTAAAAGTATCAATTTTATCTTCGGAACATATCAAAAATCCTATCCCAAGACTGAAAGTTAAGACACACTTAATATAAATTTAGACGCCATTTGAAATTAATATTCGGACAGGCTTATATTAAAAGCATTGAGTTATACACGCAGTGTTGTATTCAGGGGATCTTTATGAATTACAGCAAAATTGAGATCAGCAAATTTATAATTTTGTGAGGGATTTCTTAATTTTCACAGTTGATTATTTAATATGTTCTTATACAATATAAGTTAGGAAGTGATACTGAAAAATAAAGTAGTTGGGTACGAAGCATAACGATCGCATCCGAGGCTGAGAGAAAGATAATTTCCCTTTGCGATTCAATGTAAGAATAATAAATTAAAGCTGCAGAGCAAAAGTTTCTATTTAAAAATAGTGCTGGGATGCCATTACATATATTTTCCCTTGATTATTTTTTTACAACTAATTAAAGTTTTTACCCTATAAATTGTTTCCCAATTACATTTGAACTAAACATGGAAAAATTTCATAAAAAAATTACCTAAAATTCAAAGTCAGGCAAGATTACAACAAATTATTAAAAAATGACTAACATTGATAGCGATAAATTCAAAAGTGTGGGAAATGACAACGGAGGAAGAATAAATATTCTCCTGTGAGGTTTTGTCCTTTGGATTTCCCCAAAAATTTAAAAGACAAATTGTGTTCAATTTTTTATATACATTTTTTAAGAATGATTCCCAAAAATTATAGATAGTCGTAGAACGATAGAAAGCATGGAATTCCGAATTTTTAAAAATTTAAATTGTACGCCACTTTAAATATTTTTCGTTCCCACCCTGATGAGTTTTAAATTTGCCTCTGGGAATTAAATATGTTTCTAATTAAAAGCATAGTAAGAGTAACAAGCAACATCTGAATAGATTTAGCGGAAATTGGGACATTCAAGTGTTAAATTGATATTCTGGTGAACGCATTTTAAATTAAAATCAATCCGAATTCCCGAAAAGCCAAATACAATAAAACCAATGGAAATGATTTATGAAATGATGGCTGTCTTTAATTGTTACTTTCAGTCCGCCTTAATAGTACCTTTCTTTACATGGGTTTTAGATGGTGTAAATTTATTTTTGAGTCCCTGTAAAAAATTTTCAAAAGTAAAGTCTTTTGTAAAGTTGATATACCTATATCTAAATATATTCATAGGTCCATGTTTTTACAACATGAATCACAAAAACATTAAACTTATTTCCAGTCACTTCTTATTTTCTCCTACAAGTAACCCCCATTCCCACATGAGACCGGAGTGTAATTTTGTGTGAGCGTAGATACCTGACTCAATGTATCAGCGCGGACTAAATTTCGGTCATTTTGCCCCGGTTTGGGTGGGAAATCACGACAGTGTTAAATTCCAACTTGTGAGCATGGCCATAACCGGTTTCTTGAATACGAATTTGTCAATTTTATCTAAGTATTTGATTTCTAAAGTTTTTCGTTGGTAAGCAGGTCTCGGGTTTGGGGAAATTTAGTTTCTGGATCAACAATGTGAATGATTCTGAAAAGGAGAAATATTTGGTCTTACTATTTTGTATGGACATGGTAGGGTTGCTAAATATATTTCGCAAATCAATGGTGAGAAGTAGTTTCTTTGGAAAGGATAGACCAATATTCACCAATCCGAGGCCAGAAAACTGCTGTGAAAAATATGGGAAAATCTGTGTGGCCAAGGAAACAGAACCAGTAATGATCAATATGGAGCAATCAGAGACTACGAAAAATTCGTGGTAAATAATGACAAATCTTCGGTCAGATAACCAGTGGTGACAAATATTAACCAATATTAGGCAAAGAATCCAATGATGACCAATTTACACCCAATTGCCCTAAAAAATCAATATCTTTTCAATGAGATAACATCAACCGAGATGTGAGAAGTAGCAAGAATGTCGATCTATCTCATAATCAATAAAATCAAGGATATCTGAGATTTTATTGATTATGAGAAAGATCGGGTGCATGGGGTAGAGTGAGACGCGAACCCCTTGCGTGCTACAGCCGGCTGATGAAAGGGGGTTCGTGTTGTTGATGAAGAGTGTGTAGGGTATTGGACGAATGGGGAAAATTGTGCTCATATTCATTTAGGTATGGGTGCGACTCAGAGTGTTTCGGGAGCTGGGTCGGAGTGTGAAAACTTCAAGGGGTATAAAGATTGGTCTGAGTCTGGTAGTCAAATAGATTGGGAGAAAAATGAGGATGGAAGTTGGTATGTGTATTGTTGTGTCGATCGAATATTTCCTTGTCGTTTATGCAAGGCGCGACAGGTGGGAAAGGTTGATGTGAAAATGTTGAGAGGGGAGTATGAGAGGCTAAAATCGTTTTATGAGCCTGCGCGCTGGAAGAATATGAACGTTTCCCCTCTGGCGTTGGCTCGGGTGGGATTCTGGTATTTTGGAGAAACGGATAAGGTATGTATGAATAAACGTTTTAACTTAGATTCGATGAATTGAGTTGAAAGAATTTGAATTTCTAGGTCAGGTGTGTATTCTGTGGTGTGACTTTACGAAACTGGAAGGACGGAGACGATCCTAGAAGGGAGCATAGGAAGTACTGGAATAGATGTCCCTTTCTGTGTGGACTCCCTGTGGGGAATTTGGCTATACGCGAGGGGAAGTGAGTAGTGTGTATTCAATAAATGTTGTATGCAAAGTGGAGATGGTTTAGGGGGAGTGGGCTGGCGGGTGAATTCGTTTACTGGGATCTGCCCGTTTGTTCCAAGGCTTTCAACGGGGGAGCCTTGCTCATACAGAAAACCCGCGACAAGGCCAGATGAATCCGAATACGAAGTACAGTTAAGTGAACGTATGCTTTATACTGGATTCGGGTGGGGGAAGATATAAAGTTTGTCTATGAACGATTTTGGAGGAAGTGATTGTGCTTTGTTTTCTATGCAAGAAATATAGCAGTGTCTAACGAGAATGTAATACGAATACAAATTTAATGGAAAAAAGTAAATTGATTTTAAAATGATGACATGGAAAAACCTGTCACGAGCATTGTGTAAAATAAGTATAAAATGATGAAATAAACCATGATTATTGTGTAAAAATATTAAACTGAATAAAGGAATTGTAAATAAATTTCCAGTCTTGATCGGTGGCATTATGCTGAAAACAAAATCATTCATTATAAGTCAAAAGCATATGTCGCATTCCTGCAAAAAAAACATACATAAATCAATCATTACATGTTAATCATTTCTATGCCGAGTATACGGAGTCGGAGGATTGAGATACTCCCGACTGAGATCTTAACTCAGAAGCCAGTGACTTCTGAAGTTTCTTTTTCTGACGGTTCTTGGCATTTTTACGGGAGGTTCGGCTACTGCCGGAACCACCCTGTCCAACTGATTGGTCTGAGGGTGTGCAAGCTGACAAAGAAATCGACCTTTTCTTTTCCTTACGCCGAGCATTTTGAAATGCGCAGCTACTTTTGCCTGCGGATGAATCTAGTGCGCATAGCGCTTTCTCCTTCTGTCTCCTTTTGAATTTCTTTACATATGCCTTGCTGTATTTTTGGCCAGGAGGCAAAGGTGGAACCTGTATTATTATAATGTATTTTGTTTAACACTGTGCATCCCCTGGAAAAAAGAAGCTAAAATATAAAGCAATTACCACCGAATGTTGTGAAGTGGTAGAAGACCCATTTTGGGCAGGAGACAAAGGCGAAACCTGTATAATGTATTTTGTTTAACACTGAGCATCCTCTGAAAACAAAGCTGCTGAAATATAAATTTATTACCGCAGGATGTTCTGAAGCAGAATTAGACCCATTGAATGAATACATGGGTCCCACTGTAGAATCATTATTATAATTTGCCGGCAATTGAGCATCATTCGCTGAATAATACGGGGCATCAATTGCGGGATATGGTACGGCTAGCTCTGGTGCTAAACCGAGTATTTGGTCAGGGTCCTATGAAACAGTGGGAATTTAGGAGAGAACAAATGAAGTATAAGAGGGATAAAAACAAACAAAGTGCTTACTGCAGGCTCTTCTCTGGCCACATAACTCAGAGGCGGGCAAATTCTAGGAAACCCGCAATTCTGCAAGGATTGAAATTCTCCTATAGTGCAGCTCGGGCATCAGCATAGGACACAATTTTATCCAGTTTTTGTCCATGCACTCGTTGAATGGATTTTCGCATTTCGGACGAGCGCCTGCACTTGCACTCGGGAATTACATCATCACAAGTAAACCATGACTATAAATCCAAATGATCATACATAAATAACAACACTGATTAAATCATAGGAAATATAATCTTGTTAGTGACTTATAATTACCAGATCCAGATAGCTGGATGCAAAGCTCGAAGATTTGGTCAGACCCAATGTGGTTTAGCAACACATGGGTCTAGTTATCAGTATTTGTCCAACACCTTGAAAGACAATGTAGAATCGAATACGAAGCATGAACAATGCGCGAAGGGTTAATAGAAACCGTTTCGACATCATCCATGCATCGCATTCTGTTGGATGAATTTGTTTTTTCCCAACAGTTCGAGGTGGAGGAAAGGCGCGCTCAATGTCAATCATTGCAACACGAAGTAGTTGCAGTCGTTTGACATTGACCAGGCCATATCCAAAAACAATATGAAGTTTATTGGGATGGTTGTCAGTTCCAGTTACAATAAAGTCAATTTCTGGCCACACTAATATAATAATGATAATAAAAAAATATTATTTGGGAATAAACTGGAATATAAATTAGTGACGTATATCAAATGTCACTTACACATCTCATTGTAATGAGATGGAGAAACGTAGTCCGCTGGTAAGTGTGTCAAAACACTACGCTGATGTCCAAACGTCTTAGACATCAGGAAGCTCATCCCTGATTCAATCCCACACGGATTCAGTGGATGCATGTAATCAAGTCCTGACAAATACGACAGGTCACCTGGAGACGGATCTTCAACGAGAGCCGCCTCCATATCGGTGCCTAGGCAAGACGAAATATGCACATCAAGGCAGCCTAGTGTAGTGGAACTCGTAACAGCGGAAAACGAACTCGCGGATTTGAGCTCCGAAGTGCTGTACGGTCCTTCCACTAATTCAAACAATTCAAATAATTTATATCACATATTTCGCATGTTACGTAATGTTTCGTTGGATCGCAATACAAGTAATTTGTATGGAAATATAAAATTCGTACCATCACTAACTAAATTGAGTTTATCATAGTAGACTCCTTTGAAGTCAAGAGTTGTTTCTCCATATTCTTTGAATTGGAGGGTTTTGATGAACCTAGCGAACCGGTACTTCCGCAAAGATTTGATGTCAAAATTCCGATCCGTGAATTTTGACGCATCAAACTTTTGACTTGTGTCTATCACAAGTGCGGGTACATCACCGCCCAACTCTCGGAACATATCTTCCTTCAGTTCGTTGAAGGTTTTTCCCCACTGTTCAGTGGTGGGTTTTTGAACAGGAAGCAGTACATTCTCAATTTTGAATTTACACAAAAACGCATTGACGTTCATGTTAAAGAGTTTTTCCTGTTCCCAGAAGGTCCTGTAGCTGAAACAAAAAAATCAGAAAAATTTATTTATAAAAGTGTATATATATGACATTTATGAACGTAAAATATGTTAGTATGCTAATGAAACTTATAGTGAGAGCATGGACAGTGTGGATTTTGCAATAGCACATCCGTCTACCTGCATTATTGCAGGCGTAACAGGAAGTGGAAAAACCCGCCTGACTTTAGATATAATACGGAATAGAAACAAAGTGTTTGATAAACCTATACAAAAGGTCCTGTACGTATATTCCGACTTTCAACCATCCTTCTACGAAATTCAGGAAACTGATCCTGACGTTACTTTTACTGAGCGGTTAGAAGACATTGAATCTGCGCCTAACCCTAGCCTAGTTGTTGTAGACGATCATATTGATTCTTTGGGGAAAGGATAAGCTCATGATATTATTACAAACTTTTTTACAAAACATTCGCATCACCGAGGGGTCTCTATAATAGTGATATTACAAAACCTCTATCATAAAAACCTTCGGGAGCTATCCATTAACACGCAGTGGTTGTGTTACTTTGACTGCAAGGGACAGATCAATAGTATCGACAATTGCACGTCAGGTTTGTCCCGGAAACGTATCTTTTCTGGTCGACGCATACAGAAAGGCTGTCATAGGTAAAGAGTAAAGCTATATTATACTGGACCTGCACCCGAAGCATAAGAAATACGTTTTCTTTGTGAGAAATTCATTATACGCTACCCCTAAAACATAAGTATATGGTCCGAAATAATGATGACTAAACTTGAGAAAAACTTTAAGTTCTTATATACTTTGTGCAAAGCTGAAAACAAATTATTTACAAAGTTGCTTGTTCAAGCATCGGACCGGAAACTGAGTGCTGTTACAGAATGTCATGTGAATTTTTCTATATTCAGTAACTCAAGGCGAACGTGGGTTAGTAGTGTACTGAAGGAAATCAAATCTTCTAAATCATTAGGACGGCGTTGACGAGAAGAAAGGCCAAAGTTAAAAAAATTTTGTGTACTGTGGTTTCTCGAATTCTACAGGACGAATTTGCTAGTGTCATGTTGTATGAATAATCATGGCGCAAATTTACAAAGTTATCGAACCTCAGCTTTACGAAAAACTAATGAGCTTATACAAAGATGAAAGCAAAATGACTACTGAGTTAAGCGATGTTCCGGTTACAGAGAATGCACACACTGATCAGGAAACACTTAATGAACCTGTGACAGTGCCTTTGACTAATTCGAATATCACCAAAACTCATACACAGACTGAAGACAAAACATTACCTCGAAAATAAAATCTCAAAACCTACAGTTATGCTGCTGCAGATTTCACAAAGAGGAGAACTATATCTTGGAACCAGAATGGAAAACGTTCGGAAATGATGTGTCCTTTGGTGAGAAGGAAAAAGGTGATCAAATAGTTGACCGTTTGGAAATAAAATCCAGTGAAAACAGACAAGATCTAAGTACTCCTGGTCCAGACGTTGTTGAGAAAACTGGTCGGAAACTACGCCCGCGAAAGCAAGTTGGCAAAGGGAAAAAGAGAAATAAAAAATGGAAGCGACGAAAGTTGACGAAGAAAGATCGGAAATACAAAAGACGTACTTGAATCAGAAATTACCTGGGTCATTCTCTGGTTTAAGTAGTTTTTTCAAAACCGTAAAGAGTTTGCAGACAAGGATGAAGTTGCAAAAGAGCTGAGAGCTCTGGATACATTTTCATTGCACAAGCAAGCCAGAAAAAAGTTTCCAAGACGGAAAATTATGGTTAATTTTATAAATGAAATTTTCACAGCTGATCTGAAAGATTTGGCTGGACTTTCCAAGTCAAACAGTGGCAATCACTTTGTTCTGGTTGTGGTTGACGCTTTCTCAAGAAAAGCGTATACACGCTTGTTGAAAAACAAGAATTCAGACTCGATGATTAAAGCTTTCAAGTCCGTTTTTGCGAAGTCGGGAATTACACCTGTGTATTTATATACAGATAGGGGAACTGAATTTATGTCAGCTGCATTTGGAAAGTTTCTTAATGCCAGTCAAGTACAACTGTATAATATCCATTCGCCTATGAAAGCCAGTATGAGCGAAAGATTCATTAGAACACTTTTTACAAAGCTTCAACGATACATGACGATGGAAAACACGAAAAGAATTGTTGAAGTACTCCCAGACTTTACAAGAGCATATAATGCTACGAAACACAGATCTATTGGTATAGCTCCAAATGATGTGACTACTAGAAATTCTTATGAGGTGTGGGAGCGCATATACAAGACGTATTTAGAAGAGACCAAGAAAGCCTCCACAGTACTCAGTAGGTGATGTGGTTCGTATTTCTCGGATAAAAATGATATTTGAAAAGGGGTATAAGGAATCCTTTTCGAGAGAACTATTTGAAGTTGTTCAGGTTGTGAATACATACCCGTATACATTCCGATTAGCCGACGTGAATTCCGAACAGTTAAATGCGAGTTTTTATGCGCCTGAGCTAAGTCTAGTTAAGAAGGCGGATTAAAGAGATTTCCCTATATAATCGACGTCATTCACAATTTGTCGTTCGAATTGACAACAGATGAATAAAATGTACCCTCAACGAAACGCGCGATTTGCTCAGCAGGATAATGAACTGGACCACTACATTGTCCTAACAAATTCGAATGATCTGTCACAGTCTTCAATTATACATCAGTTGGCCAACCCAATACATTGTCCAAGGGGGAAATATGAAGTTGGACTTTTAAACCTTCGATACAAACCGAGTAAAACAATGCTGGAAAGTCTACGAAGTATCCCGCAAGTCGCAACGAGCGAACCTCAGCTGCGTCTTACAAGGAAACGACGACGAGTTGTCAAACGGTCTATTCCCATTCACATGTCTGCTGTTCCGATTGGTCCGTTGTACCCTGGTTACGTACCGCCCGTGGAAACATCGTATCAATTTAAGAAGACGGATGCTAATATTAACGAATTCATAACTCAATTTAACAATAAATATGCGGCGCTCAAAATAAACATGGGCATCGATTATGTTGAGGGAGCAAACAAAATGATTATCTGTATCAACCCAGAACTTGGCAAGGTGTATGATTACTTGTATCTGTCGACTGACTTTGCAAAAGTCTTGGGCTTCACTCGAAAACTGTTTGCATCAGGATCAACAAGTGGGGACTTTATATTGGATCAAACCGAATTTGTCAAAACTCCGATGAACACAATATTCGACTTTAAATTTTTGAGGGAAACATATTTTTTAAATCGGGTTGGGGTTAAACAACAGCATAACAACCTAATTGTTTTAAAGAAAATTAACGATAAAGATTATGTGCAATATTTTATGAAAGTGAAATCTAAGCTCGAACAGTTCTTGGAGACGATTGTAGACTTTGTCTGGGACAGTGCCTTTCGATGTTCGATTATTGTCAAGTTGGGAGCAGATGATGATCGCAATCATATAGTTTTCCCTACAAAGATTGCAAATTGCTTAGGGTTTACCGACGACACGTTCTAATCGGGAAGTGTTTACGTTTCCAAGGCTCCATTCGACCAAGCTATGTTTAATAAAATTGGAAAGACAGATATTCTGATATATAAATTTCGTAGATCGGTACCTATGAACTTGTACATGAAAGAACCTACGTCGATGGCGCTTCAAGACGTATTACAAGAACTCAATAATACTTTCTCCGAATATGTATATCCTTTGAATCATGTGAAATTTCATTACGACAATGGGGACATTGTCATGAGCGAAGTATCGAACGACGTTGAAGTCGTTTTACCGCTTTTCCTGCTCAAGTACCTTGGAATATCTCGGAATCATGTGTTTAAGAGCGGTTCGAGGTATGTGGCAAAGCGCGAACTAGTTGAGGAGCAAGAGGAAGATGAATATGAAAAGGAGGAAATCCCGCCTCCTGTACCAACGCCAGCTCCAGGTCAGGCAAATCGCCTGCTGGTTCTTTCAAATCTGATTGAGAATCAGACATATGAAGACTGTTGTATCTCTCTACTTAAGGAGCTAAAACTAAGCCATAATTATAATTCAGAATGCGAGCACGAATTTTCCCCAGTGTCTTATTTGCCTTTGCACGGCGAGGAGCAAAATCAGATTCGTGTAGATTTTGCTGAAGAATCATTGAGTCCTATTAATTTCGGAGGAACTACAACAGGAGTGACGCTTCACATTCGACCAAAAGTATGAGACAGGTCCAGTGTGATGATAAAGCTTGTGTCCTAGAACCCGGTGGTCAGAACCAAGTTGGAGGAGCAAGTGTAAGCACTAATTTAATAGCGACTGGCGGTCTAAATCCGGAGGCGTCTTCTTACCTCACCCCCTAAAGAGATCAGCTGGTGTGAAGAAAAAGGAGCAAACGGGGAAAGGAAAGAGGAAAAGAAGGCGTACAGTTCAAAAACCAGTTCAGTTGGGATTGGGTAGGAGACGAAGAAAGTCACATAAGAAAAAGAAGCGTGGACGAACTAAGAAGAAGAATATTAAACGCGTGCAATTAGGAGCAGGAAGAAAACGAAAGAACCGTCGGTGTGTGAAATAGTCCAATGGATTTAAATAGCGTTTTTGAGAGAGGGTCTGCGGTCTATGAAGGGTCAACAGAGAGCATTCGATCTGAGTTGGCCCTTTTCGACCTACTGCCCCTTGATATTTCTACTCAATTGAGTAGCGACTATATCCAGGCATTTCCTCTCGTCTCCATAAAAGAAGATTTCAATCCTTTGGAATTTCAAATTACTTTGGATACGTCTGGCTATCTGGATCCGCTAGACAGCTTCATATCCCTTACGTGTCGAATTGTAAATCAGGATGGTAGCCTGTGCGATCCAGCACATGACCTCGTAGCCCCGTGCAACTTATTCGTTCAGACAATGTTTAGCAATCTAGAAATCTATCTGAATGGGCAACTGATATCGGATACGTCTAATTTTTACCCATGGATTGGATACATGCAACGTCTGTTGAGTGCCAGTCCCCAGGAAAAAGCTGGACGACTCAAGAACGAGTTGTGGTATCCGAATGAAACACCAGAAGTATTTACTGCTTCGGATTCTGGATGGAAGGCTAGATTTGACATGTCGAAAAAAAGCCAGCCCTTCCAAGTGGTCGGACAGCTCGTAGGAAGTATCTTTACACAACCGCGATACATACCTGCTGGTGGTCATATACGAATTGTACTGAGACGTGCACAACCAGAACTTTGTCTCGAATGCAGTACAACGACGAAGGCCGGTACTAACGGGGTTCCGTACAAGTACCAAATCACGGATGCGGTTTTCTATGGATCTAAGAAAGTTGTTTCTAAGCCCATCATTGATATGCACCGGGCTGAACTAGGCCGCGGGAATACATTCAAGTACATTACTAATGATGCTGAGATCAAAACGTTTACGGTAGCATCAGGCCTCAGCTATGTAACTACTGATTCTCTTGTTATTGGAAAAATTCCAAAAATAATTGTCATTGGCATGGTCAACTCGGATGGATTTATGGGATCACTGAACAAATCCCCGTTCAATTTCGTCGACAAAAACCTGTCTGAGATGTCTATTACTTGGAATGGAGATTCTCTCCAGTACAGGGATCTATCTTTGAGTTTTAGGCAAAATCAAGCTGACGGAAGCTTCTTAGGGTCAGATGACTTTCTGGTTGGACTCAGGACGCTTGAAAAAACTGCTGCTAATTC
This sequence comes from Allacma fusca, assembly GCA_947179485.1. Lineage (NCBI taxonomy): Eukaryota > Metazoa > Arthropoda > Collembola > Symphypleona > Sminthuridae > Allacma > Allacma fusca. The sequence goes on along the minus strand of OX359245.1, from coordinate 10,073,673 downwards.
GCTGTTGTCCAACGGTATCCAACGCGACAATTACACTAAAGGTACATATGAATTAACATTTTTAGAAACACGTTTTCATAAAACTGGAGTGTGAAATTTAAAAAGGTTAATTCATTTGTACAGGCAACTGTCTTGTGGCAATTGAGCTACTGCCTAATTCTGGGAACTTTCTCAGTGTCAACAAACGAGGACAGCTTAAAGTATCGCTTAAATTCAGGACCGCGTTGGACAAGAACATAAATTACATTGTTTACTGTCAGTATCAGCGAGTGTCCTGGAAATTGATGCTGATAAAAGAGTGATCCTTGATCACTAACCATGAATAGCAGTGAAATTTACCAGGCTCTGGCCTGTCTACTTCCCAAAAACGAAATACCCTTTTACATTGCGTCCGCAGACTCGTTGAGGTCGTTGACAAAAAATTCGACCTATCCGTATGTTGTTATACAAAATACGGATCGAGCTGATGAGCCAGGCTGGCACTGGGTCAGCTGGTTTGTGCATAACATCAACGATGCTGAGTGGTTCGACTCGTATGGTCTACCACCTCGGATTTATAAAGACATTGAATGGCCCGCTAAAAACATCATTGCAGAAAACTGCCGTTCACTGCAAAGTATTAATTCTGATGTTTGTGGTCAATATTGTGTATACTTTGCCTATCTAAGAATAATTGGTCTAAGTTATGAAAACCTTATGAGTAGCTTTAAGGTTAGATCAAAATCGAATGACGCAATGGTGCGGAAATTTGTAAACAATATTTCTAAGTTTATATCTATAGATTGTTTAAAGCAGAATTGTATGCCAAAGTATGCGACTCGATTCTATGGTTATAACAGTATAAGTTGAAATTGTAAAATGCAATATGATCTGAATAAATTTTCAAGAATTCGATTCGTTTTTTTGGGTTTTATTGTTTTTTGGTTAGCATATTTACGCATTTACACATATTTTAGCATTTTCAGTCGTCCCACGATCTCATATTTACACAGTCTATGCTTGATCCTCCAATCCGTTCGAATTTCGCAAGTCTTGCTTCTTCAAGAATCTGAAGTCTCGGCTTCCTATCTCCCCTCAACCGATGGGATGGTAGTTGCTTGTCCAAAATGAGTATGTCGTCGACTGACCTTGTTCTTGAGAAGCATATATAGTCTATTCCAGGGGAAACTGGTTCTGGTCCCAGATAAAAGGCAACGGATGGGAGTGTGAGCCCTTGCAGTTTGTGCACGGTTAAAGCGAAACATAATTCGAGAGGAAAGCGTTTTATATGAACAAACTTCCCCATTGGCGGTATACACCTCGACTGCTTGATTCTGTAGATCTGAACTCCATTTCCGGATTTTGTTGATGCGTTGGGACTGTAGTCGGGAAAGTCCACTAATATGCACTTCACATTCCCGGTTTGATATACAATGTCTTTACATATCCCACGGGATCCGTTGCATAGACCCGATGAGACGCATAAATTCTCAAGAAGAATGACGGGACATCCGATCGCAAGTTCTAGAACTTCATCGCCGTTATTAATTCTAACCCGGTTTTCTTCTGGGTACAGTTTCCTCAGCATCTTCCTGAATCAGTAATAAGGATTATTACTCAAACTAAATAACTAGTCTATGTTTAGCAGTTTACGAGAAAAAATTACATATTGTGATGAAATACTTGACTGCGTTTCGGAAATGCGTGGATAGAAAGATCAAATTTCCTCTTCGCCTCAAATGGTAATTCGGATGCAAGTCTTCGCCGAGCATACTCCACGTCCAGTTCTGTGATCTCACACAGTCGGAGACGTTCCAGAAATTTCTGGAACCTGACTTGTTCCGGCGAGTTTCCCAACTGACGAAATGGTTTTCGCATTATGAAGACATGAGTGTCAAATTTTCTGTACAGCTGGAACGCTTCTTGGGCATATTTAGGACTTGTTTTACCCGCAGGGGTGAAAATTGCTCGGTCGTTTGCCGGTGCTAATTCAAAAATATCTCCGAGTAAAACGACGGACCTGCCCGAAAATGGTAAATGGCTGTACCTCCTATCAACGTGTTTCAAAAGACTGTCAATAAGGTAGAACATTCTCTGTCCGATGAAATTCATCTCGTCGAAAACAATAAACTGCACTCGTCTCAGATATAGCGCTCGGTCACTATTAAGATCAATGTTCCTTACAAATGCGTCATGATCATCGTGCTTGACGAACGAAGGAATTCCGAAGGATCTATGTATAGTTCCACCTTTAATTTGATTTGCTGCGATACCAGTATAGGCTCCCATCAGAAATTCAAAATCTTGACACTTTTGCTTTTGACTTTCCAGCTCGAATCTCAAATGCGAGCAAATTTCACTCTTGCCTGTTCCTCCACTGCCCAACACGATAACTCCAATCGGGTTGTCCAGCTGATCTTCAGACGATTGACGAAGATGGGTTTTGACAATGTTCAGTATTACTCTCTGTTGTAAACTCAATGCACTCAATGGAATAGATGGAACTTCCAATGGTGTTGGCGGGCATCGAGATAAATTACATCCCTTGACTTGACTGCAATCCATGATGATATATTCAGTAGATCAACGGGAGAGGTTCATCGCCAAACTGCGAGAAATTACACACGGCGAAATTATTTTCGAATGCTTTACGAGTTTTCACGGGTGAACGTTTCGATTATGTTTATGCATACTAATGAAACCATATTATGAGAACTAGGGTCGAGATTGGTTCTCATGATTTCCCCTTCAATAATGATTCGGTTCCTTAGAAGCACCTGTCCGTTTAATTCGACCTTGACCCTTCAGTGTATATACAATCCAATGAACGTATATTATGATAACTGAGGTTGAGCACGGTTCTCACACTACATTTCCCCCTCCTTAGTTTGTATTCGGGCTTCCTAGTTGCACCTGTCTAATAGCATTTATTTATCCTTGAACCTTCAGTGACCATGCATTCTAATGCAGGTGCATGATGAGAGCTTAGATTCAGCATAGTTCTCACGGTTTATCAACAGATACGATTGTCCTCGGTCTGTACATAATACATCCCGTCTCTCACGCACGCAGTGCATCCCTCTGTAAAAACGCAATCCACAAAAAAATGTAGAAAATAATTATACCTGTGCATATTCGTAGCACAAAACAGTTAAAACGAGCTTTATATTTACTTTCACTCACCGTCACTCATTGTTGTCTATGAATGGATCCAGTTGAGAATGAAATGATTAAAAATCTCAACTGTCTTATTACCATTGCAAGTGCTGACGCATTTGGGTAACAAGATACTTTTAAAAATAGTCATAGTTTCCAAGTCGGTATCAGTTGTTAAAGAGTAGTCACCCACGATGGAGACCAAAGGAAGAAGCGATGAGTTGTCAGAATTGATGTATAATTCTTTGTCAACTTTAGTTAGTAAAATTATAAACAAAAATGATACGACCGGGTTTAAGGGTCTGGAAAGCAGGGAGGAGTGGAAAAGTAAGTTAGTTGATATATGCTCTAGACATGCTATATGCTAACTTGTTTTTCTCTCTCTCTAGCTATATGCGTATGCATTGTCCTCATTGCGGGGCTGAAGCTGGTGAAGTTCTTCACTGATTATTACTTTCGGTGGAGAGCCGCTCGCAACCAGACACCTGTCATACTCTCTCCTTCCGTGCATAATGGATAGCAACGAGACGAGTGACAAGCCAAGTCAAATTCGCACTGGCGAAAGGGGATATGTAAGTACCGTAATGATAATCGCTGAGTGTCAGATTTTCACTCGCGAATATTGATAAATTATGCGTTGTTAATTACAGTGCTTACGATGTCCAATGACGCCGTGTGGGTTCTTCAGTAGATCTCGCATCAATTTTGAGTCGCATTTGGAGAGAATTCATTTTTGTGGTGATTGTGATCACTACTGTAGAGTCAAAGGACAGCATGTGTGTCCATGCCCCGGTTCAAGACGTGGGCATGTCGATTCATACATGCAACCTGATATGTCCAATTTTTCCGAACTTTCCCGTTCTCATTTAGGCAGTATGCTGTTGTATAAATACAACAAGCATATATCTGCTCCGGACATAGAGTCCACGTTTAAAGAAGTGGCTCCGGCAGCAATAACCTTTTTATCTGACTTGTTTAAAATACATGGCATCATTAAAATAGAAATTGGCATGGGGATAAAAATGGAAAAGGAATCTAAAGATTCCGAGGGCAATTTGCAATTACACGAAGCAACAGTATATTTCAAGTCAATGCACTACGAATTAGAATGGATTAGTAAGATAGAATATATATTAGTGCATGCTGCTTCTGATATTGTTGACAAAAAGAATAACTTCTTAAGTCATGGGAGTGGGTGGAATATAAAATACATGTACAGTTTTGAAATTAAAATGGCTGAAGCTAGACTATTTTATAATAGTGTTGGGAAAAAATATTTGCCCATGCCTTTTGAGAAGCGCAAGGGGATTGTTAATTTTAAAAACAATGACGACAATTGTTTTCTGTACTGCGTCGCTGCTGCATTATTTCGCGACGATCAGATAGCATTTAATAAAGAAAATTTCTACAAAAATCGAAACTTGGAAAATCACAATACGTGGACAAAGTATTTTCATCTGCTTAAGACAGATTGTATTAACGGTCCAGTAGATGTTTATAAAACTATACCATTGTTTGAGGAAAGCAATAATGTTAAAATAAATGTCCTCACACATGAGGACGGGGATGTCATTCCTATGAGAAGAAGTAACTACGTCTCGCCAAGAACAATTAATTTATTTTTAATTCGAAGTGATGACGATCAACACTTTGTTTTGATTACAGATATAAACAAATTCTTGTGTAACAAAAGTCCACGAAAAGTGTTTATTTGTGACCATTGCTTTCGAAATTTAAAATCACCTTCAGCCCTAATGTTTCATTCGTGTTCAAAAAGTGTGAGCAAGATTAAAGAAAGTCTCCCCAAGAAAGGCGACTGCTTGGAGTTTAAAAGACTCGAAATGACATTGCCGTACCCTTATGTGTTGTATTGGGACTTTGAAACATTTTCATCGTCTTTAAATGAAAAGAAAGGCGCGAGCACTACACTCAACAGTGAATTCCAGGCAGCAAGTTATGCATTATGCTTAGTTTATACCACGACAGTGCAATCAAAAATTGTTGCCTGCGAATATTACGACGGTCCCGATCCGGTCCATCATTTCTTTGAACGTGTTTTCTATCACGCGAAAAATGTGCTAAACAATATCAGGACAGTCAATAATTTTGTCACGCCATCTGATGAAGACCTTGAGCGTCATAATGCTGCTAAACATTGCGACTTTTGTCGTCACGAATTTACTTGTTCTAGTAGAAATGAAACCCATGCATCTGATGAAGACAAACCATATAGGACTACGAAGAAAATTGTAAAAACGTATCACCATTGTCACCAAAGTGGGCGTTATCTTCATACATTATGTCAGAGTTGTAATTTAAAAATTAAGTTTAAAAACGATTTAGTATGTGTATGCCACAATGGATCTGGATTCGACTTTCATCTTCTACTACAAAATTTGGATTCGCCATTTTTCAGCCCGCATGATGTCAACGTCATAAGCAAAGGTGGTGAGAAACTAGTTCAGATAGAAATAACCGCCAGCAATATGTACATTCCAGAATTAAAATCAAAGTACGACGAAAACTATACTCCAAGTGCAAAGCAGTCGTGCGGCAAGAGAAAGGCCAAGGTTCGTTTTATTGACTCGTTCCAGTTTTTGAACTCCAGTTTAAGCACACTGGCTGCGGGTCTTAAAATTGAAAATGCAAGCACAACACGTCTAGTTAACGACTGCTTGCCATACATTTTCCCCGGCCTGGATAACCTTGTTTCTAAGGACACATCAATATTTTTTGAGAAGCTTCCTTATCCATATACATACCTTTCGGGACCCGAGAAGCTAGAAATTGGACATCCCATCCCGGGACGGGAGCATTTCGACAACGAATTGAAGAAGGAATCAATTACAAATGAAGAATGGGGAAAAATTCAGATTTTAATTGAACAATTTCAAATCAGAGATTTTAAACAGTTTACAAGAGCTTACACTATCAACGACACGGTACTTCTGGGAGTGATTTGGGAAAACTTTAGGAGAAACTGTTTTGTTTCGTATGGATTAGATCCAACCTATGTATGTACGGTATCTGGATATTCATGGTAGTGTTTTTTATCTTTTACCAAAGCCAAGATAGAATATATTACCGACAAAAACATGCTCGACATGATTACATGTATTTTAGGGGCTCGCTCTCATTTATTTAATGAGATGAAACTGCTCAGGCCACCAGACATGATTACATCTGGAATAAGAGGTGGAATGGCTTTCTGCACTCGCAAAATTGTCACCGCCAATTGTGAACGCTCTCCGCTGGGATTTGATCCTACCAAAGAACGTACACATATTCTCTATAACGATAAAGTTTCCCTTGATGCCACAGCTCTGCTGGGAAAATTCCCTCATTCCGATTACAAGTGGGAAAGCGTAGACAGTTTGAAAAACATTAATTGGAAAACGTTAGATGGAGACAATGAGACTGGGTATATTCTGAATGTAAGTTTGCGCTACCCTGAAAAACTACAGGATGAAACTGAGTCTTTGCCATTAGCTCCGGAAAAACGAAAGGTTCGTATTTCTGATTTGTCGTCTGGGCAGCAGGAAACGATGGAATCCCTTGGTCTGGTTCGCTCGTTTACAAGTGAACCAAGACTCTTGCTTCATTGCGGGGATCGTATTGAATACGTAGTCCATTATAAAGCTCTTCAGTTCTACCTAAATATGGGCATGGAATTGCTCGACATACATGCAGGGATAAGTTTTCATGAAGAGGCTTATTTTAAGCCTTACATTGAGTTCAACATTGAGCAGCGCAAATCAGCGAAAACCGAATCCCAGCGGGCACTGTACAAAATTCTTTCGAATGGAATTTTCGGGAAATCTTTACAGTCTAACAAAGGAAACGTCAAAGTAAAATTTTGCGGATCCAAGGCTGAATCCCGAAAACTTGTCAGTGACCCTCGGTGTGTTGACTTTGTACCCATAACGGAAAATATTTGCATGGTTATGCTTTCGCCGAAGGAGATTGTCTTGAATAATATCATACAATCCGGGATGACGTGCTTGGATCTCGCCAAAGTCATATTCTATCACGGCTACTATCGGCAACTACAACAAGTGTTTCCCGGACGAATTTCTAATATTTACGTTGATATCGATTCCTGTATTGCTCTTGTTTCAGACCCAAACAACTCTTTGTTTAAAGGCATTGTCGACCACAAAGATTTTTTTGATTTCTCAAAGCTGCCTCGATGTCATGAAATTTTTAAACTGTATCCAGAATTCCCTGATTTGCGATCGAAATCTGCTGGAACAGCAGGTCTTTGGAAATTAGAATCCTTGGATATTTGCCAGATAGTCCCTATCAAGAGCAAGCAGTACAGTATTTTGTATTTCGACCAAGCTGAAGAACTCAAGTGCAAGAGAGTTCCGTCTGCTGCTTTGAAGTCGTTCAACCATGCCAAATACACATCCGTGATCGAATCTAACAAAGTTTTCTATGTTGACTGCAGTTACATTCGCAGTCTGAAACACAAATTGTATAATATCACTGTAAATAAATTAGGATTTCATTGCTTAGATGTATATCGTGTGTACCCCGATCCCAATGACTACAATTTCTCTCTCCCATTCGGACACTACAATTTACGTAAGTAGGAATAATGTGTATTGTACAATTTTAAACTTGAATAAAAGAAATGTTGAAAACCCAATTTTGCATTATCTTCGCAAGATTTTCATGACATGACTATGCATATGAAATCAATAAATGCACATATAAATTTGTTTTTGAGGTTTTATTGCTGTTGTTTTTGCACAAACACACTTCGCAATTATAATAAATTATGAATATAAGTAAGAATGTTAATTAAATACATGACTAGGGTGCATAAAGGCATTTGCATATTCATTTCTAAACTACAAACAATAGCAATAGTGGTATTTTTTTTTAATTTTATAATATACATGCCAAAAATGTGTACACACAATTCCATATTCAGGACGTCTCCTCTTCTTGAGTATCCTGCTCCAAAGCAGGCACGGAGACTTCAGAAAGATAGGCTTCCAAATTTCTGACAGCAGGCAGAGCTAAAGTCATCTGAGGACCTTGCCAATTCTTAAGCCGCTTCGAAACTACGTCTGATACTTTGTTGTTCAAAAGAATGGCGTACTGTCCACTGACGCGGTTGAAAACCAGCCGAACGCGGACTGTATCCAGCTCAAGGTCAGGGTCAGTCCACAGTTTAGCCCGATGGTCATGCCTGATGGAAACGTGTGCTCGAGTTGGGTTGGTGTCGAAGAACGGAATAAGGTCGGTGAAATGTTTTCCGGGCTCCGGATGGGCACCATTCTGGTCAAGTACGCGCGAGACAAAATCCAGGATTAGTCTTCCTTCGTACTGAGAAAATTTGACAGTTGTCACGGTCCCAGCCTTGTTTTTTCTCCCCAAGTAGTAGAAGTAACAGCGATGGTATCGGTTCCAAGCTAGCCGAGCCACAATGTCAAAATCGATCTGCAAATTCCAATTTAAAAAATCAGTTTTCAATTTAATTAATCGAGTGTCAATATTATATATACTCACCATGTAAGCTTCAGCAGGATGTTCATAGAATGTCCAACTAGTAGTGCAGTCCGGATTTTTATCCGGCTGGGGAACTGAGTGATATCGTCCATAGTTTTTCAACTTTGGACGTAACCTAAGCAGTTCTGGATCACGCTTTTGATCTTCCCCTTCAAAGCGTTTGGTGAGAGAAAATTCGGCCATGTTGTCAGAGAGAGAAAGTGAGTGGGTTGTTGAAAAAGATTGAATGATCCAAACGCCGGATCCCGCTCGTTTTATACCCGGGATTTACTGGAGGAGCGCATAGATCGTGTGAACGGTTAAAAATTACGGTCCCATAATCTAACTAGATCATAATGCATAATAATTGGCGTTGGAGAGGTGTGTAAAGACGTTACCCGTAATATATACATACACGCATGCATGTGTGAAAAGGTCATGAGAACAGATCAACATTAACGCTCTCACCGTCCAGGTTGATGCATAATATCAATGGGTCAAGAACGCTTTAAAGGTCATTAGTAAATCTGTGAGTCTTCAGCTGAGGAAGGGGATAAACCGTAAGAACTATGCTGAATCTAAGCTCTCATCATGCACCTGCATTAGAATGCATGGTCACTGAAGGTTCAAGGATAAATAAATGCTATTAGACAGGTGCATCTAGGAAGCCAGAATACAAACTAAGGAGGGGGGAACTATTCCATTGAGTGCAAGCATATATCTACTAGCTTACTTTTCCACTCCTCCCTGCTTTCCAGACCCTTAAACCCAGTCGTATCATTTTTGTTTATAATTTTACTAACTAAAGTTGACAAAGAATTATACATCAATTCTGACAACTCATCGCTTCTTCCTTTGGTCTCCATCGTGGGTGATTACTCTTTAACAACTGATACCGACTTGGAAACTATGACTATTTTTAAAAGTATCTTGTTACCCAAATGCGTCAGCACTTGCAATGGTAATAAGACAGTTTAGATTTTTAATCATTTCTTTCTCAGCTGGATCAATTCATAGACAACAATGAGTGTCGGTGAGTGAAAGTAAATATAAAGCTAGTTTTAACTGTTTTGTGCTACCAATTTTCACAGTATAATTATTTTTTACATTTTTTTGTAGATTGCGTTTTTACAGAGGGATGCACTGCGTGCGTGAGAGACGGGATGTATTATGTACAGACCGAGGACAATCGGTTCTGTTGCACATCCGATCCCGGGCTACTTGAATCAAACGTAATCAAAATAGTCCTCGACCTGGCTGATTGCGTACGAGAAGGGCTGGAAGGAACGAACATCGTCCCTACAATTGCAGGTCAAAGCCGTTATTTAACGACTTGCCTTTTTTCAACTACTAAAAAGTGCATAGAATATTTGGTGAATGTTGTTATTACTTACAGGAGTAGGATCAACCGTTGCACTCTTGCTCGGGATCGGTGTCATGCTCATTTGCGTGCTAAGGAGGAAGAAAAGGGGGAACGCATCGCAGAGGACTCCATTGTGGAAAACTTTGGACAACCGGGGAGGCGAGATTAACGAGAACATCGAGATGCAGGAGTTTTGAATTCCCAACTACAATGCAACCGATTCCACGATGGTGCATACTACCGGCACCTTTAGGTGGCAATCACCGCCACCCTTCGACGTGTGCTGAGTGTTCCGATTCCGGAGCCACCTCCAATGCCACTATAAACTCATTTAGCATGCAATGCATTGTTTCATGTAAAACAATATACGCATAAATGAGCAGGATTAAAAATTATAAATGTATTCTATATGCGCACCCTATTTAATGATCATGATGACCTCGAATTTGACCTTTCTCGTGGTGTTTTTCCGAATCCGGACTGTTCATTTTCATCATTCATCATTTTGGTTTCATTCTTACTAGTCACTTTTATTTGGTCACTCTATTCATTACACACTTAGTGTTAATTTCATAGGAAAGTTTTCACAGAAAAAACATGGAAAATTGTCAAATTTGCAACGTCGATCTGGAGCTGCCCCCAGTGCACTCAGCAGAAACCATGGTTGTTCTGCCCATCAACACTCCATTTTTAAGAGGCCATGGCAGAAGCCATTATAACATTTTAGACCAGTTTAACGATCACGGTTTCCAGCAATGGAAGCATTTTTCCTCCGTGACCATCGCTACGGATCGGCTTATGTCCGAAATGGACTTCTTTGGATGTGCACATGGGTTTCACATCCCCTGCCTACTAAAATATCTGTCCAGGGAATTCAACGACCCCGATGTCGTACAAACCAAGGACTACACCATACGATGCAGATTTTGCTCGGCAAAGTGCCGCTGGTTTTGTGAACTTCGTCCAGCGATGTCCATGAATTACTGGCTTCGCCAGTATGAATACTTGTATTGTAAGTACCTGTTTATACATTATTGAATTAACTAAATATATGTGTATATTTTTATCAACCTTTTTGTGTATATTTTTATCAAGCAACTATTCTTAGATTTTATTTTTTGTCCTGCAGTTCCTCAAGACCAGTTCTACCCCGAACTGAATGAGCACTATGACATTTTCCGGAGGGTCAATAGTGTTACGGTTCGAGACGGTGGGATTGTACTAGTCCTATTTGCGCCTGAAGACGCAAGGCTAGAAAGACCTTGGACTGGTACGCTATCCTAGTAATTTTCTCCCCGTATATAGCTGTCACCCTTACACACTTATTAAGCTAACCAAAACAAAATCTTTATTTTCAGATGATGTCCCTAAAACCTCTAATCAGCCAGCACCTGTCCCATGTCCATTCTTTCAGGAGCCTTGGGTCAGTGATGGGACACATCGTGGTGCCGTTGACGGAAATCTACTTCAAATTCCGTCTAGCAACGTGTGGCTGACGCCACCGGCCTCGCCATCACCAACATTTCAAGATCTTATATCTCCCGGAGTCAACCACATGGGACCTCCGGAAGCGATTATATTTGATAGTGATGATGAAATTGACGGGCCTGCTGAAACATTTCAAGGTCGTATATCTACCGGAGTCAACAACATGGGACCTCCGGAAGCGATCATACTTGATAGTGATGATGACATTGACGGGCCTGATGAAACATTTCAAGATCTTATATCTACCGGAGTCAACCACATGGAACCTCCAGAAGTGATCATACTTGATAGTGATGATGATGACATTGATGGGCCTGTTGAACCACCGAGGTCACCCGAGGTTATAACTCTAGACGAGGATACAGTGTCCCCAGAAAATGCGATTGAGAACCCATCAGTTGTAAACCGACCAGTTGAGAACCCCCAGTTGAGAACCCTCCAGTTGAGACATCAACAGTGATTGACTACAACCACGGCATTGATTCAACCAACGAGGATCTGTCACTCCAAGACGCCTTTACGTTCCTCGAGGAATTGGATTTTGTCGAATTGGACCAGATTACCAACGTTCAAAGTGTTCTACAAGATATCAGAAAAGAAAATCAGGCTGATATCGAGCTCATTGAACGCATCGAAAACCAGTTAAATAATTATGAAAATCTTAAATGATTAAATTCATAATCTCAGGTTTGTATAAATTATTTTTCTAAAGTATTAAACTGAATTATGTAAATAATATTTCTAACTTGCATTTATTATTTAACCTTTTCCTTCCCCCCTCCCATTCAGCAAAAATCCAATGTATTCGGTATATCTGTAGACACCTCTACACAGTGCACAATAAATCCTACGGAGTTATACTCCACTATGTTCATTAAGTCCTCAGGAAATCCTTCCACTTTGTGCAATTAGTCTCTTCGAGTCCCACCTCATTTGAAGCGAGTCCCAAAAAGACACTTGCTCGGTGCGGAATAGGTTTCTACAAAAGGCTCTCTGAACTCGGCGGAGGTTTTCTCCAAGAGATTCCTGCGCTGTGCGGAATAAGCGAAAACGATGATTTTATCGGAGATAAAATTTGCATCCAGTATTCCACATATGCAAGTCTAAAGCATGAGCATTAATACATGAATCTAACCAAGACAGTAAGTTTTTGGACACCTCTCCACCGTGCACAATAAATCCTACGGAGTTATACTCCACTATGTTCATTAAGTCCTCAGGAAACCCTTCCACTTTATGCAATTAGTCTCTTCGAGTCCCACCTCATTTGAAGCGAGTCCCAAAAAGACACTTGCTCGGTGCGGAATAGGTTTCTACAAAAGGCTCTCTGAACTCGGTGGAGGTTTTCTCCAAGAGATTCCTGCGCTGTGCGGAATAAGTGAAAACGATAATTTCATTGGATTTAAATTTGCAGCATTGATGCTACAATTCCGAGCTATGCAAGTACATTCTAGTTACAAAAAATATGCAGCTAAAAACATGTAAAAAGAGATAGGATAGAACAAAAGGACCAACGTATATATCACTGAAACTAAATAATAAATTATTCCCTTACTTCAATTCCGGTAGGCTGTCCATGACGAATCCTTTAGATGAACTAGGAGTATTCGCTAAATAGGAACGAGTAATATACATTTATATACATTTTTCATAAATCTAAATCTAATCCTGAAAACAAACAAAAAGCCCTGGGTGGAAGGTCAAAATGGCAATTTAGTTAACAGCCAAGCTTCTTCCAGCATTCCATATTTGATCAAACCTTCGTCGTTTTTCTCGCAGTAGCTTCTGACATCCATTTGTAACAGTTCCAGTGTCTTCGACAAATGGATTTTCACGTCGTGGAAGTATCTTGTAGTAACGCTGTCGTTAGAAAAATTCTTGAACTTCATTGCATAATAGATTATTGAGAAATTCTCTAGCGACAACGCAAATACAAGATACTTGCACGAGGTGAAAATCCATTTCTCGAAGACACTAGAAATATTAATATCAGGTTTGCGAAGCTACTACGAGAAAATTTACGAAGGCTCGATAAAGTAGGGAATGCTAAAAGTAGCTTGTCGGTTAAATAAATTGTCTTTCTGAATTCCATCCCAGAGCTTTTTGTCCCATATTCATTCAACGTTAATCACCTTAGTTATTCAAATTAACATGCTATCCTAATTATTGATGATGATTAAAAACGCGTGCACATACATACACACATACATACATACAAAATACATACATACAAAATACATACATACATACAAAATACATACATACAAAATACATACATACATACAAAATACATACATACAAAATACATACAAAATACATACATGCATACATGCATACATACATACATACATACATACTTACATCATACTTGCAGTTTTGGTCCAAAGTTCAAATTCAGTTCCATTCACATCCCAAAATATTTCGTGCCGTTCAATTAAGTTCAGTTCCCCTTGTCCAAATCCCGTCGTAGTTCAGTTCAATTCACGGCGTATTTTCCAGTCGTTACGTTCAGTTCAGTTCACCCTTGCAGTATTTTTTCAAAGTTCAATTCAATTCATTATATACTTTCGATCGTTCAGTTCAGTTCGCTTTATCTGTCATTAATGTGTCAATTAGTTAAAATCATTTATGATATATTTAAGTGGCATTTATTTATATTTTTAGAACTGTCTTTGAACTTTGACTGAAGCACAATTTTTCGCTAAATGACTGATTAAATAACTGTTTTCAAAAGTCCGGTGTTTTGAAAGCAGTATTGACTTTGAACTTTCTGATAAACAATCAGGATAGAAAAACCAAGCGCTTCCAAATTAATAAATCATATAACTATGCAAGCTTATATTCAAACCCTGACTCCTAAGTTCAATTCAGTTCAGTTTTTGTTACTTAAACGGATCATGAACGTTCGTCAAGTTCCTTCAAAAACAATAAGAATAAGAGCTAGTTCAGTTCAGTTCACCACTTTATGAACTGAACGACTGCAAGCATGTCATACATACATACATACACACATACATACAAAATACATACACACATACATACCAAAATATATACATACACACACATATATACAAAAATGCATACATACATACACACATACATACAAAAATACATAAAAAAATACATACAAAATTCCATCAGAGAAGGATGCGCTTCTTTCGAAAGAAATGAAGGGAAGGGGAGGAAGGGGGGACATTACGAAGAAACAAGTCAGGCTTCAGCACATTCATGAAAAAATTGAAGCAAATACGCGCTTTCATTCACACGTAACGTACGAGGATACGTATAATACGATGGAAAGGCGGTTTCTGGCGGGTACTGTAATTTTTCGTATCTTGACTTTGTTGTCTCATATATAAAAATAAAATATTACGGAAGACGGAATTTGGTGAGGGAAGTATATTACTGAAGGCTTAAGGAAGGATCTCAATAAAACAACTTCGAGGGAAGGGTAAAGGAAGGACTTTTGTTTCCAAGCCTTCAATCTCAAGAGGTCTGAAGGAAGGAAATGAATCTATTTTTGCATTCGAAGGATTGAAGGAAGGGAAAATCATTTGAACATCTCTGAGTCAAAATAAATTGTAATTTTTAAATAATTTTCAGAAAAGTTAAAATACAAATATAAACTACAAATACCAGATGTAACTTAGTTAAGATACAAAATAAAATACAAATCTCCGGAGTCTTTGGGAATCAACTTACGTAAGGCCAGGGGTCGGATTTTTGTAAATCTCCTTGGAAGATTATTTTTGAATTTTCCTGCTGACTGTTATCTCCCTGCTGGTAGGTCCTCAACGATTTCAAAAATCCCTTCTGGAAAAAAGGTCAACGATTTTCAAAATCCCTGTTGGCAAAAAATTAATATCTTACAAGACGTGAAATCCCGCACAAAATGAATCAACTTACGTGAAGTAACTGCCCGGGCTCTGATTATTGTAAATCTCCATGGAAGATTATTCCCTTGCTGACTATTATCTCCCTGCTGGTAGGTCCTCAACGATTTCAAAAATCCCTGCTGGAAAAAATGTCAACGATTTTCAAAATCCCTGTTGGCAAAACAAATCCCTTACAAGACGTGAAATCCCCGCCAAAATAAATCAACTTACATAACGTACCTTCCCGGGCTCGGATTATTGTAAATCTCCCTGGAAGATTATTCCCCTGCTGACTATTATCTCCCTGCTGGTAGTTCCAAATCCCTTACAAGACGCGAAATCCCTGCCAAATTTGTCCAATCAAGCCAAAAATCCCTGTTTGCTTAACAAATTTCCCTGAACCCCGTCAAAAAAAATATAAGAGCTGTGTATGTGTGTGTGTGTAGTACAACTCTCGTAGGAAAAAGGGACCCTTGAGTTTGCTCTCTCTTTGAAGGGTTCCCCACTAGCAGCAACAGGTTGAGCCGCCCACGCACATTTCATTCCAAGGGTGCTCGAGCCTTGAGAATGAAATACGCGTCTCACAGTGCCCCTATATAGCAAAATGTCGATCTATCACATAATCAATAGATTTTATTGATTATGTGATAGATCGACATTCTTGCTACTACTGATGTGCTTTGTGAGACTCAAGTTATTCCAGTTTTTTGAAAGTATTTTGAGCCTCCATCAATTGAACATTGATGGAGGTAAATTAAAAGCTTTGGAAAATAACAACGTAGGATAAGTAAATATCGTAATTAATCCTTTATAAATATTGTCCTTTAAATTTCCCCCAAAAATGAGGATATGAAAAGGATAATTTTTTAACATTTTGTAACATAACTTTATTCAAGAAAATACAACAAGAAAGAATTCGAAAACAAAATTCGAAAAAAATCCAGGCGATATCTGCTAAGTCCAGGGCACTAGACTGTTCAAATTTTATGTATGGGCAGATTAGATAAAAATAAGAACTTTATTGTTTTTGAAGGGCATTGGGTCATCCCATTGACCGAAAAAATTAAATGAAACTACGTATAAACACATGCTTAAATTCATATGCTTAGAAATTGAGAAGTAAAGCGCTTTCTACCGTCGTATTTTTGATTAAAATATAAATTGTCTTTGCTTTGATGAACTCTCCGCATACATTACTTTATTTACTGTTTTAGGAAAAGTATTCTATTCACAATGTCAAACCAGAATTTGTAAGCTGGCTTTTTGTTTTAATCAAACTTAAATCCCTGGGAAATAATGCATGTCTTAATTTGAAATCTCTCTGTCTCTAAAATTATTTTTCTGCTTTTAAAGGACTGGTTATTGGATTCTTGTGATTCTGATCATAAAATTTTTTTAAAAAAATATTAATTTCAGGTTTACAACCTCAAATCGAATTACTGGTTAGTATTCAAAATTCGAGCGCAAATAAATCAAAATCCAATCAGAACTGACAAATACGGACTAGCGAAGTGCGAAAGTACATACAGTAGGTGAAAAGCAGTACTTAAGGAAGTGTTTAAAAAAAGATGACTTCCACGCCATTTCAAATAATTATTTGTCTCATCTTAGTAATATTTTTTTGCAAACAAATGAATAATTTATAAATCTGATTGTGAGAATTTCGGGACAAACACGTTCATCCCGATTCCGTCCTAAAACAACACGTATGCAAATTTTGTCCCGGAACTGTCCCGACTTTGTTCTTCCTTCTTTGATGATTTCCCACTTTCACTACAGACACTTAATTTCCCTCAGCGTTGTTTCGCATACTGGAGAATCCTGCCCGCGATTCTTAACATAGTGCTCTAACTAATACCTCCCCGGAAATCTTATAAAATTTCCTACTAAAGTGCCTGAAAACATTTTCTGAGACAAATTTTTCGGAATAATAAAAGCAATGAAGTCAAGCGAACACGCCTTTAAACTTCATTTTTCCTGATCCATGAGATCTAAAATCTCAACCGAGATCAGCGAAGTAAATTCGAAAACAATTAATTAAATTTGCTACAAACTTGAGGAACAATATTTTTCACTTAAATATGTTCCCTGGAGGGTAACTTGGTAAGACGAAAAGAAAGCTCATCAAATATAAAATGAGGTAAAACACGTTAAAGTCTAGTATATGTATATTCCCTTAGATTATCGTGTGTAGTGTTTCTTGTCAATTGCAAGTTAACCGCAATTACTAATTGAACTTGCAAGTTCGGTTCAATTCCGGTTATTTTACACCAGGGAATTGCAATTGTCGGTGCAAGTGCAATTTATGTGTACTTAAATTGCAATTACAAAAGCATTAAGTACTTGCAATTACCGGTTAACACAACTGAAATTGCAAGAGATTCAATTGCAAGTGCTTGCACTGCAAAAAGTTGCAATTTTAAAAATATTTATCAATTTAATTGCAGGTTGAAACCCTTTCGAATTTGAGCGCAAAATTCCATAAAATACCTCAATAAGTCATTTCGCTCTAGTAACTAATCATAACAATCTTGAGTATTGTCTCAACGAGTGTAGTTACTGTACTTCCTGTTTAATTTCGTCGGTGAGGACGCAAAATGATCTGAATGCATTTTCGATTTGTATTAAAATGTTCCCATTAGCACAAAATGATATAAAAATAGGCCAAATATTTTAAGGATACGAAAGATATGCTTGCTGAACGATGAAATTTTACAATATTTCAGCCTTGGAGGCCTTGAAGGAAGGCAATTTCATTTTTGCATCTCTGTTTCATTATGCCTTGCATCTAGATTATTTTATTTAATACACTTTGTTCAATTTCGTAAAACAGCATGTATAAATCTTGCTACCAATCAAAAATGCATGGATCATTTTGTCTCTTCACCGACGATTTATACTGTATATATCAACTTGTATATATGTTAACTTGCAATTACAAATTGCAATTGCACTTGCAATTGTACTTATCGGTGCAATTACTTCCAAATGTTTTTGTAATTGCCTTACCAACTGCAAGTAACTTATGAACTAATTGCAAGTTCAACTTCGGTTATTTGCATGATTAAATTGCCACATTTTAGCAAGTACCAGTTACGGCATTACTAGTACTTGCATTATCAATTTAATTGCAATTGCAAGTTCGGTTATTCCCAAAACTTGCACCGACAGAAACACTAATCGTGTGTAGAAATTTTAAACTAAGACTAAATCTTTAACCTTTTTGAAAATTTGATTAGCTTATCCGATTTTCCAATTCGTTAAATTAGAATTTTATTTTGGAATCTTATTGTAAATTACGGTCGTTAGTTTCTAAAGTCCTTTACAAAGCATTACTCCTACAGCGTATTTTCCCCCAACTTGCTCTCCTCGCCTTACGTAACGCGCCCAAACTTCTTAACGTATGTATGTAAGGAACTGGAAAGTCTGAATTCTGAACGACAATGAAAACTCATACAAACTATTGTCGCAAATTTTTTGAAACACGTATTAAATTTGAGTAGCCTCTTTTCGTGGAGCAGCCGGAGATATGAAACGTAAATCATTAGCAACCATAGGTCCCACAATTAAGGTTCTTATTGCTACGAATACTGATTCTTGGGATGCAAGGATGAAACTTCTTGACTCTGTAGTATTCCCAACAATGACATATACCTCTGAAATCTGGGCCGTTGACGTGCCTGAGGAGGTAGAAATAGTCCAGAATCAGTTCTTTAAAAAACTTATGTGGCTCCCTCAGGATACTCCTTCGTATGCTCTACGAATTGAAACTGGCAGAATAAAGGTATTTTATCGGGTGATAAATTGGGCCCTACGTTTGTGGTTCAAGATTTTATTAATGCCTGTAACTAGACTCGTCAGAATAAGTTATGAACGACTGAGGATGGTTTGCCAACTAGACGGTCACAATAGCAACATAAGATCCTGGACAAACTTTATCAGGGACACGCTACATAAACATGGGTTCATTCATGTTTGGGAGTTTCAGTCAGCTGAATACCTTGCAGGATTCTTTACTCACATAATGGCTGTAATTTTCGAATCTTTCATAGATTCGGACATAAAAATGATTAAGGACTCCTCCTCTATTCCATCGTACAAATACATTAAAACCCACTTCTCTACCTCCAACTACCTTACCTACAAAATTCCTTTCCAGTACATACGTCTAATGGCTAATATAAGATTACACTCACAGATTTTATACGCTGGCAGATCAAAGCTTAAATTTTCAACCCCTGATCCGTGCATTCTCTGTAACCTGCAGGAGCAGGATGACCTACTCCATATATTAACTAGGTGTCGTATATATGATCAACCCAGAAGTTCAATATTAGAAAAATTTCAACTCAATAAACTCCGATCGGAGATATCTCTTCTATCACTTCTCAAGAATCCCTCCAAGGATCTCATTTGTGCTATCTTTAAATTTATTCATAATTGTATTTCAAGAAATACCTTTGTAGAAGCTTTATAACTTAATTAATACAATTTAAACTGACATATATACATAATTAATCTTCTTTGTTTTAATCATCTA
The DNA here is from genome assembly GCA_947179485.1 of Allacma fusca. Taxonomy (NCBI): domain Eukaryota; kingdom Metazoa; phylum Arthropoda; class Collembola; order Symphypleona; family Sminthuridae; genus Allacma; species Allacma fusca. The sequence goes on along the minus strand of OX359245.1, from coordinate 10,053,773 downwards.
CCCATTTTGCCTTATATGGATGATATGGGCGCCGCCCGAAAAAAATCCTAAATAAATCTGAATCTGAATTTGAATCTGAATATGAATTTCCCACAACTGGCTCCCGTGTTTTTACGAACCGTACCCGAAATATTTAACGTATGCACGAAAATTGAAATCCACTCTCCTGAGCAACAATACAATTTCCGACTAATAAGTAAACGTTGGAATAAATTATGAATTTACACGCCACTTGAATTATTAATTCTAATTACTGCAAAAACATTCATCGGTAGGTTCTTAAATTTCTTAGATGCCTGCTCTATTTAGGTGAAAATGTCTATCATTTCGTCGGTGAACAGGCAAAATGATCTAGGTACATAATAGTGCCCCTCATGGGTACAGGTTTTACCCGGGTATTTGGGTAAAGGTTCAGGTACAGGTACGTATCAGGTACATACTTCTTGTACCTATCCAATTTGGGTACAGGTTCAGGTTCAGTCGTTAGATACCTGAAAATTCAGGTTCCGGTTCAGGTATGGGTACAGGTACAAAAAGTAATCTTTTGGGTATAAACCCATCAGGTACGGGTACGCACTGGGTAAATACCTGAACCTGAATGTAAAATACCTGAACTTTCAGGTACTTTTCAGTCAATAATAATTTCCAAGTAACACCTGTAAAGGTGTTGTTGAGCTTTAAAAACTCCTCCGAATTTTTGACCTTGAAACATTTTACATTAAAATTTATACGTATAAACTCAGTCAGGAAAACTAATTCCACCTTATAGGAACACGTGGCTAGTTACCCAGCATTAGCTGGAATGACCAGAGATTTTTTATCAGTTCCTGGAACTGCTAAAGAACAGAGATCTAAGATTGAGCGAGCCTTCTCCTATGGCCCAGATCTTCTGACGCATAAACGCTTATATAAGAGTGGAGTTACGGTAGGAAATGTTTTTGTTTCAAAGCTTGGCTGAAGTTAAAATCTGAGGAGTTTGAATCTAAAAAATGTTTTCCATTGCAAAAGAAATTGCAGGGTGCAAAACAAATTCTTAATCGTTTAATTTCTTGCCATTATTGAACGTTTAGAAAATATTACACTGCATTTGTATTGTTGGACTGAACTTATTTATATCGTGGGTTTTGCTATCTATTATCCTTTTCAACCTTTATGTAATCATTTTTAGCCACTGATAATTCCAGTACTTAGTCATTCTTTCGAAGAGTAAATAATAAAAATATATCTAATCTGATAAATAAATTTATTGAGTCAAAATGTCTTGGTCGCAGATATTTTAATTTTTTATTTTGTGTAAAATATTTGGTAATCCTTTAAATTTGTACAATGGAAAATACCCGGGTAGGTTCAGGTACTTTTAAAATATACCCGGGTACAGGTACTTTTTTGGGTACTTTTTGGGTACAGGTACTTTTCAGGTACAGGTACTCCTGATTTGGTTTGAGTACAGGTACAGGTTCAGGAAAATTGAACCCGGGTATTCAGGTACAGGTACGGGTATAGGTTCAAAAAATCCATGTACCCATGATTCAGGTACAGGTTCAGGTCCAGGTACAACATTTTTGTACCCATACGGAGCACTAGTACATAATCGATTAGAATCAAAATGATCCACATAACTATTTCCCTAAAGGCAAAATGAACTAGGTGCAAGCCTCTTTAAAAGCAAACTGATCTAGATACAATTTTCCTTAAAAGCAAAATGATCTAAGTGCTGGTCTAATTTTTTTGTTGAGAAAAATAGCTTCTGCAAGGAGGACACGTGGCATATAAGGGCTAACTGTAATTGACCTATGGTTGTGGTTTAATATTGTCTGAAGTGTTTGCTATTACTAAGGATCATTCCGGCGACTAAAGCTAATTTGACGTATTGCATCTAATACATTTTTAGTTATGAAAATTGCATTTATTTTAAAATCGCCGAATTAAAAGACGATTCAAAATCAGAGTTTGCAGGTAATGTGCTCATGTGCTAGTGTTGGGTTGGGTTTTCCCTTTAATAATTCTCAACCTGGAGTTTCTTCAAATCGTATTTTACGATCATCACCATTATCATAACATTCATCTCATTATTATTAATCATTTTTAAATTTTAAATCATAATTGACAACATATTGTTTTTTAATGTTACTGAAAAAATGGAGGTATTAGGGAATTGAATGCAGATATAAAAGATTTTAATACCTCGCATATTTGTAAACCGACATTATAATGTGTTTATTTATATTGTTTTTATTATAGCTTATATCTAGATCCCTTGCTTTTAGGAAAAGCTGCATCTAGATCATTTTGCTTTTAAAATTCAATGCAAGTAGATCATGTTGCCTTTAGTAAAACTGCAAGTAGATCATTTTGATTCTAATCGATCATGCACCTAGATCATTTTGCCTCTTCACCGACGATTTGTGCTTTCTGTATGAAAATGTATTCTGCTGTAATTTGGAATTTCTCACTCCCCTAAAATTAATTTTGTGCTTCAAAAGGACGCGTTCACTGATTATTGGATTCTTGTGATGTGATTCTGATAATCAAATCTGTTTAAAAAAGACATTAACGTCATGTTTACAAATTCAAATCAATATTACTGGTTAGAATTCAAAATTTTAGTGGAAATATTTGAAAATACAGGAAGAGCTCTTGCTAATAACAAGTATTAGCATTACAACAATTTGGTTTTGAAGGAAACTTAATTTGAAAGAATTTTACTGCAGACCAAAAACATCATAAATCAATTACATCATAAATTAGAATGTTATTTTGTGAAATCGAGACTTTTAATTCGCTTTTCGAAAATGTTTTACTTGACTTCACTGTAAATTTTTTTTATCTGGACAGAAAATTTGAATGTGAGTTAAGTGTATGCTCGTCGCATTGCTATACGTCGAGTTTTTAAAAAGAAATTTGTTTCATGGTACTCTCTTAAAAACTTGCAGGAACAGTAAAGGAAATGGGTCATATTTGATTTGAGAAATTTAATTATTTTAAAATCAGAAGAGTGTTCATTAGTAATTTTGTGGTTTAAAAAAAACTAAAAAGTTTTTTGTATTTTAACAAACATTTTTCAAATAATGAGGTCAAATCACGAAAAATAGACGGTAAATAATTGCAACCGAACTTTGAAATTTATCCGAATTCCGCAATTGTAGTCTACTCCAAAATTATTTTTCTTCTTCGAGAGACCCGTTTACTAATAATTTTGTTGCAATGACCGCATCCAATTTTTGCAAAAAAGTAATTATAAAAGATTCATCATTTTGAACAACAATTACGGATTTGTAATCCAAATTTGAGCGTAAATAATTTAAAATCTAATCAAAATAGACGAATTGAGACAAGCGAAGTGTGGAAGTAAAACAAATGAAATACGAAGTAATTAATACAGTGTATTTGATTACATTATTGCTTTAAAGTTGTTCCAATTAATTACTACTGCCTGGTGCATGGTTCGTGTTAGATTCGTAGACTTGAAAAAAAACGTTATGGAAGTTGTTGCAATGTCGACATATTTGAGTCTGTTCCTTGTTGACCTTCGTGCTAGCCACAATTTGTTTTTAAAGGAGCAATATTAATATTATACTAAATGGGAATCCATGCAATCACTTTGGTTTCTGCGGAGATAACGCTCTTAAATGTAAAAAAAAATTTAAATTGTAAATGTAAATTTTTCGTTGGGAAGCAGGTCTCGAATTTTGGACTTTATGTCAAATGACTGTTACCTCTAAAACTACTGCATCGATTTCAATGAAACTTTTTGTTAATATTGCTTATGTAAATAGTAATGGCTACTGTATATGACGTTGAAATCGGCACGATATGTTTTTCAAAAAAAATTCTTGAAATTTTGGACTTTATGTCAAATGACTGTTATCTCTAAAACTACTGAATCGTTTTCAACGAAACTTTTTGCGAATACTGCTTATGTAAAAAGTAATGGTCACTGTTTATTTGGTTGAAATCGGCCTGATAGTTTTTTCAAAAACAATTCTGAAATTTCGAAAAAAAACTAAAATTTTTCCTACTTTGACGGCCGCGGCTGACGCCACCCTCAAATTATCGCCTAGCGATGATTTTTTACGTAACTAATTGTTGGTAACAAATGTAACAAGTTAATTGGCCCCATTTTTTTATAACAGATTATTGTCATCCACTGAAATTAGTCGTGGAGAATTCAATCATCATGACAGTTTCATAAAAAATGTATTTAATCACACTTTCATTAATTCTAAAAATAGATCTAGCTTAACCGAGAGCTGTGAGCAATTATAATGTATACATTTACCACTAATTGTAAGGTTTACAGAAAGTATTTGCTTAAAATACCTGACAGCATTTTAAATGTATAATCGTAACGTGTGACTCACTCTCTCTTGCATAATCCTTCAATTTTTTTCCATATCCCGAAAATGACCATTTGAATCCTTTGTAGTGCAACTTTAAATGGTGCTTTTGTTTTTTGTCAAATTAAAATTTTGATATAAAATTTAAAATATCGTTAGTAAGGAAAGAGAATCATTGACTACATTCAAATATAAAAAGGAAAATCATTTTCCAATTAGGATTCGTTACTTTCACTTGGCATGTTTTTTACCGTGGTAGCAACGTTCAGATTGGGGGAATATTTGTCTAGATGACCATATTTTTGAATATCACGCCAACATCCAAATCAAATTGTCACGGGGTTATTTTATTTCCACAACAGCTCCCAAAATGAGTTTTTTTTTGAATTTTGTAGTCCAATGCATAGATGTACATTTTCTTTCGCCCTCGCACTCCATTCGCACTCAGTACAAATTGAATGAACTGCATTCATCCTCACACTGATATGTTAAACACTGTCAAGTCTGCACTCAAACTCGTCCTCATGAGGAAAGAAGACTAGAATTTGATCCTCGCACTCGCACTCATGAGTGCATTTGATATGCATATATGAATGGATACGTGATTTATCCATTTGCAACACATTCAAATAATTTTTCTCCGTATTTATTTTTATATGTAATTTTATTATGTTTATAAGTAAATAAAACTACATGTATCACTTTCTATTCACACTAGATTTTTCAAGTTGGAATATATTTACGAACAGAAAATGATCGGTTTAAATGATTAACACACATGAGTAAATAACAAATGATTGCAATGGCTACGAAGACTACAAAGGCTAAATGCTATTTGTAAAGGTTATGTTTAACGATGCGAAAATCACGGTAACACAAAATATTTTCAATTGCAGACCTTTTAAGCATAGATTGTTTTTATTTGAACAAGTCTCCATGGTTTTTAAAACAGTTTTTAGCTTTTTTTGCTTTACATTGTTCTCACTAATTTTTGAAATCAGGAGATTCACACAAGATTATTATGACTGAAATATTAACGGGTGGAATACTCAGTCATAGTTACTGGACGATTTTGTTTCGTTTCTATTTTGCGCAATTGTACAAAATTTTGTATACGACATATACAAATCTAGCATTAAATTGCACTTTTTCACTACAGTGCAAAGTATTGCATTTTTTTTTTAAATGAGTATATTTTTGTGTTCTCGTTTTCGCACTTATTAATAAACAAATCGGTGGTATGTACTCGCACTCATGATTATGAGTGCACGGTTGTAATAACGTGCACTCGTCCTCAACGTAAACTAGTGAGTACAGTGAGTGCGAGGTGAGTGCGAGTGCTGCACTCTGTCCTCATGAGGATGTGATCTATGGTCCAATGACCGTGATGTCTATTTGCAAAATTTATTCAACAACTTTATTGAAACACAATTTGTTCTGAGAGGGAATTATCTATTCCCATATGTGTATGTAAACAGCGTAACATAATGTAAACTTTTGGATGAAGAAGCAATGCATTTGAACATCCCGACAAAAATAATTTTCTCCTAAATGAAAAACCGTTGACATGAATTTCAAATCGTTTAAATCATTCCACCACTACAACTAAAGAAAATTTTTCCTAAGATAGGGGTGGCAATTTCCAGATCATTCCTTCTTGGTGAAACAAAATCCTGAAAATCTATTGGCAGGAGGATTTGCAGAGCGTTTAAATGAATTTTCAGTCAAATAACATCGGCTGATTGTGATATATTCTTTGGGAGACCAAAGCTTTTTGAAGTTTTTTAAAAGTGTTTCGAGGCGTCAATTGATTTTTAAAAATTTTGAATCCTAGTCGAAATGAATTAAATATTTTATAATTATTTAAAAACTTCGGTAAAAGACGAACACGCATTCGAGGTTGGAAGAAAACAAGTTTTTCGTTGCTATTCAATTTGAGAATAACTAAAATACACAACAGAAGATTGTATTTAACAATAGCGTTTGGACGCCACTTGATATAGGTTTTTGTGAAATTCCTAATGCAATACTTACAGTTCAATCCCGAGATTGGTAATGGATCGAAAGTGAAAAATGCTAAGTAGTTACAATTTTCATCCGACCGATTGTTCGTCAATTACATTTGAAATAAATGCTGGAAATTTGAATGACGTATCTAAAATTGAAGGAAAACAAGCACATAATCGTATTTATTGTTTGAATAGAAAAACTGGACATTCATGGAGATAAATTAAAAAGTATAGAATATTACAACGGAGGAAAAATTAATATTGTACGTTATTTCTGCGAAAACATGTGACAGATTATTTTTGCCTGAAATTATTCATATAGCTCGTGAAGTTCCATGTAAGTTGTATCTGTCCTTATAGTTGGAATCCACGTTTTCAAAACTTGCTGTACAATAATTATCTTACAAAATCATCCTACGAATTATTCTTTAATAACATTTGAAATAAATACGGGAATTCCTATTGTACGCCTACTTGTCTGGTTATCTGTCCGGACTGTAGCTGTAAAGCCAAGCGTACCACGAAGCTCAATTTTTGTGTCGGATTAGATAAAAGGTAATTACGTAAATTGGTTTTGAAGGGCATCGGGTCACCATTTTGACCTCAAAAAAATAAAAGTGATCAACGAACTTTGTAACAAAACTTTTATTTAACTTCTAAAGTTATACTAACTATAAAAAATATTTTTAATACTAAGACTTAATATTCATTTATTTTATAATAACATTATTAATAATTAAGTATTCAACAAACCATGGGGAAATCAAAGTAAATAAACCGCATTTATGTGTAATACCGTAGTGGTGATATTATTGGTCGACTGGAAGAAAATAATCAAATGGTACCTTACGATATGATTTGACCATTCTCGTTTCTCTTTTCCCATAGCTTTCAAAATAAATAACTTCGAACCATCTTCGAACCAAAGGTTTTAAATAAAATTTTCCCCGGAGCACTCACAAACATGGCGCTTGGCTATTTGCTATTTGCAAACCTTTTTATTGATAATCAGTACTTGACTTCACTGTAATTTTATTTTATCTGAACAGAAAATTTGAATGTGAGTTAAATGTACACTCGTCTCATTGCTATACGTCGAGTTTTTAAAAAGAAATTTGTTTCATGGTACTCTCTTAAAAACTTGCAGGAACAGTAAAGGAAATGGGTCATATTTGATTTGAGAAATTTAATTATTTTAAAATTTTCAGAAGAGTGTTCATTAGGAATTAAGTGATTTTTAAAAAAACTAAAGTTTTTTGTATTTTAACAAACATTTTTCAAATAATGAGGTCAAATCACGAAAAATAGACGGTAAATAATTGCAACCGAACTTTGAAATTTATCCGAATTCCGCAATTGTAGTCTACTCCAAAATTATTTTTCTTCTTCGAGAGACCCGTTTACTGATAATTTTGTTGCAATGACCGCATCCAATTTTTGCAAAAAAGTAATTATAAAAGATTCATCATTTTGAACAACAATTACGGATTTGTAATCCAAATTTGAGCGTAAATAATTTAAAATCTAATCAAAATAGACGAATTGAGACAAGCGAAGTGTGGAAGTAAAACAAATGAAATACGAAGTAATTAATACAGTGTATTTGATTAAATTATTGCTTTAAAGTTGTTCCAATTAATTACTACTGCCTGGTGAATGGTTCGTGTTAGATTCGTAGACTTGAAAAAAAACGTTATGGAAGTTGTTGCAATGTCGACATATTTGAGTCTGTTCCTTGTTGACCTTCGTGCTAGCTAAATTTGTTTTTAAAGGAGCAATATTAATATTATCCTAAATGGGAATCCATGCAATCACTTTGGTTTCTGCGGAGATATGTAAAAAAATTAAATTGTGAATGTTAATTTCGTTGGGGTGGATATCGCGCAATAAATAATTTAAAAACCTTATCGCCATCAGTTGCTTTTATGCAATAATGTTGCTCTGTACATCTCACTGTATGCATGCTACGGATTAAATTATCGGGTGACGTCGTTACTAAAAACATTTTAGAGAAATTTCGCTAAGGCACAGTCATAAAATATTTTCGTTGCATTTTAAAATTTAATTTGAAAAACTGAATCAAAAGAATTCCTGTTTTTCATTCAGATTTTATGCCATGTTTCATACTTAACCTATTTGTCTCACAGGAACAACCACATATGGCTCAGGAAGGTCAATATATTGTGAAACTAAATTGTTATAGCATACAATTTAAATATATTGAATTGTTTGGCGACATTGGCTGAACCACTGCTGCCCTATTCTATTCCGACTTGAATTGGAAAATAGGAATTTGAATAGAATTGCCGAAATTTATACAGAAATAAATTGAATAGAATTGAATAGCTCGATTTTTGAAACTCCCAGACTAGAATAGAATAGAATATGCACCTGATGCCAAGATTAGAATTGAATAGTAAAAACAGTGAAATTCTTATTCAAATCTGAGCATCTGAGAATGTCATAAACAAAAAAAATAACTAAAGCCCTTTGATTACATGTGTAAAAATCATCGATACGCGATAATGCGAGTAGGGTGCCGTCACTTAGGGAGCGTCTACATATTAGGGAGTTAGCGCACCCTTTAGATGAGGGAAACTTATAAACTTATACAGCGAAAGTGACGTCACTTTTCGCTACTTTATAAGTTTACGGAATGAACGAAACTTATACAGCAGCTCTATACGTTCCATAAGTTATGGAAAGTGATGTCATGATCACGTGCGTAGCGAAAAGTGACGTCACTTTCGCTGTATAAGTTTTATAAGTTTCCCTCATCTAAAGGGTGCGCTAACTCCCTATTACATCAGCAAAAAATGCATTAATTACCCAATCACTCACCCTCAAATCATATATGGTCATTTAGTGATACTTGGACCCACCCACCCTGCTAAATGTCATCACATACCTTTACACGCTACGATTGAACAATGCCCCAAAATTTAAAAGTAGCGAATTTAGCTGTGAATTGATTCGTATATTTAAATCAGACGAGTCTGAAGGAAGTACTTAATGTTTAATTAAACATAACAAGACATTCTAAAATCCGAACTCAAGTTTACTGAACGGAATTGTATACGTTGCTGTTTGGATTTGTCCTGGGTCAGGTGGTCAGGAATTATTGGTACTATTATTCGTAATAACTTATACAATGGACGTCGCTGTTTTTTCCCGTCGCGTTGTTAATCTTTGTAGATCATCTTTGAGATGCACTGATGAGAGGATTACAATAATCAATAAAAACTTAAAACTACTCATCCTTTTTTGTAAACATTAGCTTCTTCCCATAGTTTACGAAGGACTTGCCACTGATATCCACCATCGTTTTTTGCGCTTGACATTTTAATGCGTTATCTTGATTCTTACATAAAATTTTTGCTTACTGACAGGCACTAGCATCGATTAATACATCTGGCATTGATTCTATTATGGCATTGATGCTAATCATAGAATGATAGAAGTTGCCATTTATTGCCGTTCCTTGAATCACTCGAAAATCAAGTGAACTGTAGAATATATGCGAAACTACATTTTCGAGCAGAGAAAACATGCGACTTCATAAAGAGATTTAATTTGTACACTCGAGGTGTCATCCCATGCAATTTTATTTTTTGTGTGTATTCTCTCCTTGTAATAAAATGAGGCTGATGAGTGATGACAGTAATAATGTCATTCGCTCGTATACAGATACAGCACCCATCCACCTGCGTGTCAGACTTCAACTAAATGTTGGACCCACTATCGAGCTGACGTAATTTGTAGACGCTCCCTTACCGCGAAGTAGGACGAATTTTGAGTTTTTTTTTAAATTTTGAAATTTCTTTCAAAAAATTATAATATAAATTTCATTTTTGCAGCGGTTTTTGAGATACCGCACGGACGTACAGACAAGGGTTTTTTACTAAGGGGCTGGCGCCCCCCTGAAAGCTATAAATATGTTTTAAGGGTAGGCATTACTGCATTAATTCAGGCCTGTTAACTGCCAATTGTTAAGTACAAGTAATTATTTATACGCCCGTTTAATTCTCTTCTGCCTGGAAGTGGCTCGTAAATTTTGTAAATATCGGTTATTATATATCGGAATAAATACGGTTTAGAGTAACGCCTCTTTCAAGAAAATTATGTCTGTTCGTGATTTCCTATTTAACAAAGTTGATTGCTCTATGAATTTATATGTAGGGTAAGTTAGGAAGTGAAATTGCAAAATACAGCAGTCGGGTAAGGAGTGCAATGATAGCAACTCATGTTGAAAGAAAAATAATTTCGCAATACTGGAATTCAACTTCGGTGCCTGTAAGGCCAAGTTTTGAACCCACGCTGTGGACCTTTACATTTGCACAATGTTGAGAGAATCAATATATTCTCCAATGCATGCACATTGAGGGTAGGAGGGTAAGACAGGTTCCAAAGCAAGTTCCAAACAAAAACTGCAATTCAGTTGGATATGCGCAAAAATATTGTATACTTCTACATTTGGACTGGGTGACATAAAATACTCCGACTATCAACTCATAGGCAATAAAAGGTATGGAAATATTCTACTTCCCTACTTTTTAGCAGTTTCTTCCTGATTTTTCAAAATTTGTTCCGTGCTCGTAGCTCGAAACCATACTGCGGTCCTGAAAGTAAAACGAAGATTTTGACATACTATTTTACTTGCAGTTTTCTGTTCTTAGGGTGGCGTCAGCCCCCTAGTAAAATAGCCTTGTCCGTATGTCCGCGTGTCCTTACGCACGATTACCCAAATTCTACTCGTCCGATTTCAATGAAATTTTGTATGGATACTACCAGTGTCAAACGTAAGACAGTGTTCGTATTTGGTTGAAATCGGTCAGAGAGTTTTTGAGAAAACAATTATTGAAATTTTGGACTTCAAGTCAAATGACAGCTATCTCTAGAACTACTGAATCGATTTCAACGAAATATTTTGTGAACATTGTTTATGTAAATCGGAATTGTCGTCTAGCCCGAAATTAGACTTGACAGACTTTGACTTACTATTTTGCTTACAGGTTGCCTGCTCTTTTATACAGAATTGTTTAGAAATAAGTGAAATTTGAAAATATTTTGATTTTTTCTTTTGTCTTAACATATTCTGTAATTCGCCCTGGGACCTATCTGGTAGCTCAATGAAAGGCGATGCAATTTTACAAATACCTTATGTTTTACTTTTCCGATTTCAATAAAATCTCGACCTTCAAAAGTATTCTTTCAACCGAAGTACCGTGACAATTATTTGTTTTACTATAATCCTGGAATAAAGTCTAAATGTTTTCCAAAACAACATCCTCTATTATCCATTTTCAAAGAGACAACCTTGTTACGTACTTTTTAAATAAGAATAGGAGCCCAATGGTTAAAAAGGGGCGTGGACTAAAATTAATCAATACGATGAACAGGAAAATAAGAAACTCAGCCACAGAAGATTCTGGAAGATCTTATTCCTTGAGTAAAAATAAATATTTGTGGAGGATATTCTTAGTTAGGGAATAGGAATGGAATTTTCTAGAAGGTCCGGAGGAGAGGGCAAAATCGGTGACACGTGTTATTGTTTTGTCCTCCGAGGTTAGGGTCTTAAGGCAACTTACCGAGATTAAGTGGAGGAAATAAGGAAGTCGTAAAGTTACGATGGAGTAGACAAAAATTAAACCATTCGCAATAAAAGAGGCGACAGTAAAAATCAATACCTGGACACCTATGTATTATCATGTGGTAGAGATTTTGGAAAAAGAACTAACTGTCCAAAATAGGTATTTATGTTACTTTCGGCGCCAGAATGTCGGTGCGCCTCTCGTTAAAAGTCTGATTGAGATTTTGTCCTCGGAGATTAAATCTAGTAATAAAAATATCGGCTGCGGATGAGAATCTCAAGCCGCTAATACATAAGGGAAGTTAAAAGTATAAATAGAAAAGTAGAAAGAGAAAGAGAGAAGATTCACTGAAAATTTGGTCCTGAAGCGGGCTTCAGCTCTGATGGACCTCTTAGAATCTGGAACATCTTAGATACTTTAGTCCCTGTAGTGTGAGAAAGTTGTCTCACCTACTTGTATCTTTCTTATCTTTCTTAGAGAATTCTGTATTTGTACTTGGAAGATTTAAGTTAGTATTTGAGAATTTAAGAACGTAGTCTAGTAAAGAGACCTAAGGAATTAGACAGCCTTGGTAGCATGGAGCTTGTCCATCTACAGGTAGTAATTTATAGTTTGGGAATAATAGGACACTGAGATAGAAGTAAAATATCACTTGTAGATTTGGTATAAATCATCGACTTAAGAAATTAATAAAAATAATTGTCTAGTTATAGTCTAGTAATAAGTTGTGCCTATTGAAGACAAGGTAATTAAACTTTAAACTATTTTGTAATTATAATTAATAATAATTAATAGAGTTTGATTTAGAAAATCCATTGGTAAAATATGTTGAGTTGAATTCATGCACTAATTGTGTAATTAAAAAATTTCATCCTGGACCCGGGAAGATTTCTCAAATTGAATTAATGGTATGATAATAAGGAATTATTTAGCAATGTGTGGTGAAATAAATTCCCCTGCATTTTTAGCTGAGATTCACCACCATCAACCTTCAAAGAAAAGGGATTGGATGCAACTTTTTATATTTTGCCTGCAATTACTTGGGTATAGTTTGCAAAATTATGCAAAATTGGAAGACTTGAAAATTTAAATGAAAGTTCGTGAATCTGGAAAAAAATAATAATTGTTTTATAATAATTTATTCTTGTAATATTGTTAGGAAGGATATAGAAATCGTAGCGTAGTTCTTAAAATAAGTATTGCTGTGTAGTTTAAATATATGTAACCGGGCGTTGCCCCTTGCATTGAATACAAGTTTTTAAAAAGTACTTACTCAATACTTGCCACGTTAGACTACGACCTTTTGGATTGACAATAAAAGTTGACCTACAGCAGTATCCAATTACTTTGGATTAATTTGGCTACGGGGAAATAAATTGAGCGCCATCTACAGTCGGATTTGTCTTTAAAAACAAATCGTTTTTTCTAAGAGGCAGTATATATCGTTTGAACTCGCACATACGTAAGTTGAATATTATTGTAAATGTTTACAAAATTTATAGATAGACAGATAATTTATTGGTCGATTGGGCCTTGGCCCTTACAACCTCTACAAAATTTATAGTTGATGCATGCTATGATTGGACGCGGGAATTTTGAATATATATTTATTTTAACATAATACGCATGCGCCCACTGGTAAATACACAAATATGTGGTATGACCCTTTTATGACTTTACATTGGTGATTCGTAGGTCAATTCGACAGGTAAATTTGTAGTGGAAATTGTGTGGATGGTTATATACACTCTAAAAATTACAGAGCAAAATCAGTTCTATTGGGGCAGTTTGTTATTCCCTTGCAAGAAGAGAATGCTGTCATATCATGGATAGTACTAAATTTACTCCGTAATGCGGATTACTGCACATTTAATCCAGGCTTTCCATATTTAGTACTAGGACAATTCTTCATGGATGGATTAAATAAATTCACCCCGCAAACGGTTTAAAAGCAGTTCACTGCCCAGTGTTATACTGAATATGCATGAGATATGATTTTAACCCGGTCAAGTTAGTTTTAGACACGCTTACCGCGTTAAATTAATTATGCATTAGCTTGTACAATTCTGAAAAATGCTTTCGAAAATACTTGTAAAATAACATTTATATGCTACATTCGTAGCTTTTATTCAATGCACGAATCCTTTAAATGTACAAATTCACCCGATACATATTATAATTTATTGTGCCACAAAAGCAGAAAGCTCTGAAACAGCTGGGGGGACTTTTGCAAGTGCCAAACACTTTCACAACCTTCAGGAAAAGATACGTTAAAGACATAATATGTTTTGTAAGCTAAATACACGGCTGTTTCTCAAACACCACGTAGAACTCCTGCAGATCCAGATTGGCCAAATTACCCTTACAAACAATTTTCGCTGTAGGAACTTCACAGGTTGTTGCAAAGAGATCGATGTCAACCATGGACTGTAATGAAATAAAAGTACGAAAAATTAATTTGGAACCAAATGTTTCAGAACAACATTCATCTTACATTTATGACTTCAATAAACGCCTTTGCACTATCCAATGATGTCATCTTTTTAACCTTTGGCCGAAAAAGTGATGGTAACATAAAGAAAGCAACAGTTGTACTGGAATGTCCTGCAAATTTATGAAATAAAAATACCATTTTAAAGGTAAAACAAAACTTAACTTCAGTTTAAACAACTAATACGTAGATAAGTGCCCTTTGGTCATAAATATTGATTCAATAACCTCCATCAGCTATGCCAAAAGAAAGCAAAGACTTTTTCTTGCATGCAAAAAACTCCACTATTTTCTCGGCCGTCTCATTCCATTTCGAAGATAAATTATCAGATACCAACGGGTAGCATAGTTGAAAATCTTGTTGTACCTAAAATAAAATCGGTGAAAATAGAAAACCATAGCTAATATATATGAAATGAAAAGTGGTAAGAAATTACGGCTCCAAAGACATCTAGCATACGTGGCCATTTCTCAAAAAAATCATTGAAATCAAGTTCCCCCCGACAATTAAGTATTTTCCTGCGCCTGGTTGGAAATGTTTTCCTCAGAAAATCGAAAAAATTTTGCGGAGGGGCGATATGGTTCTGTAACCATCGTCGGCATTCCTCAATCTCGTCTTCGTTGTGTTCTGTCAAATTAATAATTTGTATTGTACAAATTCCGCTTATTTTGCAGATGTGAATATTCATACTATTACAGAAATTTTAGTACGCTGATACTTTTTACCTGGCAAATCATTTACTTTTGCGATCAAAAAAGCATCTTACTTTGCTGTACCGGAAGTAGTGCCACCGTTTTCACGGACGCTCCTCCAGAAATTTTTAAAAAAATACTGAACATAGCCTGACGGCGAAAGAGATTTTTTCTTTCATGTATTCGCATCCAAGACGCTCACGGAATGTGAAAAATAGGAATTCTACAAGAAACAACATAATTTTTGTTAATAATTGTTGAAAATACTGCTAAACACTATATAGCAGGTAGTTCCTAAAAGAAGTAGTAATTTCAAATCTTGTCTATCCTTGCCGACAAGGGTCGGGTAAAGTTGCGTGACAATACTCTCGGCCAGTTGGTTTCTCTGATCTGTTGAAGGTCTACAGATATACACAGTTTGTAAAATATCTAAAAAACGTGTACATATATATGTTGATATTACTATATAGATACTTACTCGTTAGAATGACAATTTTTGATTAAGTCCTCACACAAACATTTAACTAAATGTCTTCTCAAACGGGATGTAAGAGGCTTGAAGGATGCACAGAGTTGAATAATTTGTTCCCCGTATGTAACCTTCATGGAGCTGTCAAACATTTTGAGCACCTTCTTGACAACCTGCAATCCAGAAACAACTTCGTAATTTAATTTAAGGCTTAGAAACTAAAAATGTTTACAAAAATTACCATAATGTCGGATTCCTCATCGAAAAATCGTTTACGCTTTCGTTGTCTCTTTTGTATTTGTGAAGGATTTTCAGATGTCTCCGTGCCTACGTTGCTCGTAACAATTCCTACACATATTAAGTCATTTTGAACAAATAAAGTCACCTTTAAAATGGGAAAGGAGATGTAAATTTTGCTGGACAAAGCCTTATTCAACACATTACTATAAATAGAGGTGTAAAAGTTGCAATTGTAAAGTAGTTTTCTAAACTAATTTCAATTACCTCCAAAAATTGTTTCTGTTCATCCATCAAATCAGTTGTGGTAATAACCTAGGAACGGGAATATAAGAATTAGTACCATGGCTTGTGAAACCAATCATGACACTGATTATTACAATCAAAGTTTTTAAATTTATTGCACGGAATTGGATCTTCGATTTCCAAAAATTTCAAAATTATTGCTTCAGTATTCGTATTTAAAACTTTATGTGCCCTATAATGGGGATCGTATTTTGTGATCATGTTGTGTCCCACCAAAAAAATCTCTAAATTCGCTTTGATTATATTTTCCACACATGTAAATACAAGCTCGTTATTTTCACCTCGACCTGTAATTACTACGGAATTATTTGTAATGCGTTTTTGTCTGTACACAATTTCTTCCAAAATTGTTATTTCTTCGTCTTTAAATTTGTTTGTAGCTTCACACACCAACTGGCAATATTTTAAATCCTTTACATTTACAAGATGAGCACCAAGCTCCACAATTCTTTGGGGATTAAAACCAGAGTTGAGCAAAAATCTATAGCTGACATGTAATTGATTTCGACGCATAACTGATTTCCAAATATTTTAAAAGTTGCAGCAGTTACTTGCCACTCCTTTGAAAAAACGATGCCTTTCTTCGTTTCGCATGGTCCAATATCGCAGTTGATGTCCAGCAAGTCGAATCAAATCAGGGTAATGTGTTACGAAATGATGCTTCGGTCTCAAGTTTTTCTTTGAAATGTTTCGGTAGAGCAAATGGTGGTCTTCAATTAGATTTCGAAAAAACGGTATGCTAGCTTCGCTTATTATTGGAGCCATTATAAAATCTAAAATGTCCTTCAGAATTAGTATTAGGTGATAACACTGGCTACTTGTAGCAAAACAATCACCAAAAATAAACGTAAAGCAGGTAATTAATGTAATATTTTGTGCGGCTGTTTGACCAAGTCTGGTGTCAGTCGGGTTCAATTTGTGTCCAATTATAGGGGACGGCTTAGAGTGGTTGTATTGTCCATAAATAAAATTCTGCAGGCGGCTATTTATTTCACTCAGTGATAGAATTTTGCTGGAATAAATCTCGTCGATAGCAAGTTTTAAATCCAGTGGTACGATTCCTTCAAAAAAGTCGTGCATTATGTCTCCACAGTAGTTCTGTGTAATGTGAAAATACTTTAAATTGTTAAATTCTGAAGCGCATTTAATTCCGGTTTTAGAAGGTGCGTTCCTGTTTAAATCATTTTCATAATTGTTCTTGGTTCTCACAAGCGTATTCTCGGACTTTCCTTCGACTTGGCACCTTGTTTTAGGCATCTTGCAGAATCTGCAATAAAAGTTGGCTGAAATGCTTTGTACCAAACCGAACAATTGGTGAATTCCTAAATTGTCGCCGATAACTTGACCTAGACGAATATTTACAGGACCGCAGTAGTCATCTGTACATATTTGTAACCCCGAGAACTCAAGTTTCCGTAATTCCTGAACCAAGATACCGAAAATTCTGTTCAGGGAATAGTTTTCAATGTGCTTGGATTTAAAGCATAAACACGGGAATATGTTTTAGACTTTCGAATTGAATTCAGCGTGGACATTAAGTAGCGAAATGTAGCAGTTTCCCAGTTTATGTAAACCAGCTCGGGAAGACAAGGGATTCGAAATTTCTAGTTCGTCATAAAATATAAGCAAATAAATTGTAGGAAGTTCCACATCGTAGCTGGTTTGAATGTTACACTTAAAATGACTGCCGCACAAGGGGCTTGAATAATACGAGCCGTCACAATTTGCACGTGAAGTTACGTCCATGCAACTTGTAAATACTCCAGGTATTTCGAGAATCTTTTTTAACAAGAGAGATAATGGAATATATTGCATGGTGTCTTTACAAAGAGTTGTCTCGGTCTTCGATTTGTTGCTCTTCATAGCACGATATGTCCCCAGGACAATTTCTTCGGGCTCTATAAAATGACCATTCTTGATTAGGAATTTTTCGAGTTTGTAATTTGTGTCAATGTTTTTGAATGGATTTTGGATTACTGCGAAAACTGATGGATCAATCTTGGCATCAGATTCCTTGAAAATAACATTGGCTAACGTAGATGTTGCTTGAAGTAATAACTCTTTGGTCCAGTCAATAATTTCAGCCACTACTGTCTTCGAAATTTTCCCCAAGTACAGCAACTTTCCAATATAAATGGCAGCCTGACTCTCCCAAGTCGCAATATAATCTTCCTCGCTTTGGACATTACCGGAGTACCCCAGAACTTCATAATTTATGGTTTCGGTGTTTTCATTGCATCGAGATTTGGAGCAGAGTGATTGCATTTCAATTAGATCTGCCTTGTTGCTATGATTCTCGAAATGTCTCTTAAAGGACTTATAGTACACAAAATGGGAATTGCAAACTGGACATACATAGCTATTAGACCGAGAATTGGTTCCGTGTACTTTTTTAATGTGTCCATAAACACTCCCAAAGAAGGTCAAACTGTACTTCACAATAAGTGCACTTTACCTTGGAAGTCTTCTGCCTTTTGAATTCATCCACACTGGCAATGCGATGCCCAGTGCTAATTACTACTGCTCTGAGCTCATCCTTAAGGTGATCATCTTCCGATATCCGGGATAAAACACCGTCGTCCAGATGTTCATCTGTTTATTTATTTAAAAATACTGGAAATACAATAATACCAACTGCTAAGCAAATTTCAGGAACATATTTTCATTACAGTATGTAAATATTTTGTTCTTATTATTATTACTATAATCGAAAACTTTTCTGACTTTTAAAACTGCATATCATTCCATATATCTATTAAGTATTTATGTACACACTTAAATGTATAGATAGGAACATAAAAATTACTTACCATAAAATGTCTGGCGATACATTTCCACCAGATTTAACTTCTCTAGAACTGAGTCAATAATTTCAAAACTCATTTTTGCAAACCTCTACTCTAAAACTGCTAGAGTAAATGTTCTCCTGAATGAGTCAATGAGGATAACTATGCTGAAGCAAATGGCTGTCGAAGAGCATGCATGCAATTTAAGTACGTTGGAGAAAATGTAACGGTCAATATGATTTACTCCTGCTTGAACTCTAAATTTAACCTCTAGCAGGATTAAGTTATTACTTGCTACATGTAAAAATTGCGAGTTGCCCATACAAGATGAAAAATCGCTGACATGAAATCGGCTCGCACAGCACGAATACTTTCTTCTTGCATTTTTTGTGTGCCGGTGTAAATATTGTCTTAAATCGGTTTAATCTTTATTTATTCTGCATGCAGGACAAACCCAGTTTTTAGAGTGTAACATCATGTATTTAAAAGCTTGTATTGCTTCATAAAAAAAATGAAACAAGGACGCAGACTGAAAGGGGGAATGTCAGTAGGTAAAAGTTGAAATAAATTACAAACTTCCACGCCCCTTGAAAAATTATGTCAGATATGCCCGTACAAATTTGCTAGATCGCTTAGCTGTAAGGGGTAACGTTACTAAAAAGTAGCAAACGACTATGGTCTGTCTCGTCAAAAAACATTACAAAATGAATCCCATCTCCATTAGAGAACGCCAGTATTGCGTTTACAATTTCGCTTCAAAGTTGTAAGTGATGTTTGGAATGATTCTTTAAATTAAAAATTAAATTAAATGTGTTACTTAGAAATGAAGTGCTTTTGAATACTATTTTTGTATTTTATTTGTGCCAAAAATATTTTATTACTATTCTCAAATCAGAGTCTAGAAAGTTGCTTTTCATTTTAATCAAATTTAAATATATGAGAAATATTTTGTATCGTTTTTCGGAATTTTTTCCTTTTCCCGAAATTAATTTTCTGCTACGAAAGGACACGTTTACTCATTGTTTGAACTTTCTGGTTCTGACTTTCTGATTGACAATTTAAGCAAAAAGAAGTTAAAATTCAATCAAAGTTGTCAAATAGGGACAAGCGAAGTGCAAAATTAAAATAAGTAAGTAGATATAAATACATGCTTACTGTATAGATTTGACTTAAATATTTTTAGGGAAATTTTGCCAAAGCATCGGCAAAATGTATTATTGTAAAATTTCAGTTTAAATGCATTCAAAAGCATTTCCAATTTCACGATATTTTTCGAAACGTCGTGAAAATTTAGTCTCACAACAACAAACACAGAGTGATCAGGAAGATAAGCATATCTTGAAGCTAAATAATTATAACCATTAAGTTGTTTGGCGACATTGGTCCCGCAAATATTATTCTCGTATGTATTTTTATTTATCCCGCCAAAATGTTTCACTACGATAACAAAATTGCAGTCAAGGTTTCATTTCAAATTTTCTACAACTCTGGAAAAGGATTTACTAAATCATGAGAGAACTTTGTATTTCCCACTGCCATCACTTACATTGTACATGGCCTTGAGGGGGTATAATCTATATTTGAGTCCCTGCATGATTGGCTTCTCAATTTGTATTAGAAATGCTGGGGTTTGAAATACACCCACCTATATTTACATGTCCATGTTTTTATAACGGTATAAAAATAATATGGACCAAAATGACCAAGACTGAGATTGCGAATGTCAAGCGAAACAAACAAAATCGGCAAACTATGAAAAGAGGGAATTTTCACTACTACGTTACTAGCTGGAACTCGCTTTAATTCGGATAGGCGACATATACCGGGTAACATAATCCCCGGCGCATCTAAGTTGTACAAAGCTTTTTTTAGTTTACAACTAGTTACATTTATGACACGATTGTTCCTCAATTATATTTTAAATAAATGTGGAAAATTAATTAATTAGAACTTTATTTTTGGATTAAATTAACGCAAGTATGTAATCTTGATTATTGTTTGAATAAAAAAATGAACATTGGTTTAAGTCAATTAAAGGGTATGAAAAATTACAACGAAGAAAAAATGAATAGTGTACGTTGTGAAAGATGAAGATGTATTTTCCCTGAAATTATACGTATAGTTCGTGAAATTCCAACAAAGTTGTACCAGTCTTTAAAATTGGATTGCAGGTTTTAAAAACTTGAACAAAGATTAAATAAAAAGTAATAAGCGTATTGTTTTTCAAGGATATCTTCCCATTGATGTCAAACAAATGAGATCACGTATAAACACAAGGAAATACATATGTAGATAAAGTGGGGGAAAAACTGACGCCATCTACAGTCGGGTTCGTCGTTAAAAATAAATGGTATTTTCCATGAGTCGGTAGATGTCGCTTGAACTAGGACATGAGCAATTTGAGTATTATTGTAAACGTTTTACAAAATTCAAAGAATGCCAACTCAATACGATTAAGGTCAGAGAATTTGAAATAATTTGTAGCTTAGTATTGTAGACTCACTGGTATACACACACTTCAGAGTTTTTATAGGGGAACGTTTAGTTAGTAGCTAGAGATATATTTAGATTTGATCATTTAAACGTTCTAACTTGTTTCCCGTAGCTTTCAGTACAAATAGCTTCCAAGCCCAGCTTCTGTAACAAAATTCCTCCGAAAATTGCGGCTGGTGCTCTCAAAATTGTGTCCCTTGGTTACCTGCTATTTCAAAATGTTTTTATGATAACCAATTATTTTCTGCTCATTCACACCTTGTGGCACATTTTTGGGTCTTGTATCAATTGCGATCCTAGAAAGATGATAGCAGCCTCAAAAGTGTCTGAATTTTCTCTTTCACAGATGGACCGTTTAATGTTTAATAACTTGTATGTTAACTTCTTACCTTGAACGTAGAAATGCTTGAACTTAAACAAAAATTAAAATTCTGTGATGCACGTATTTGCAGTTTAGTTAGTACTTTGACCCCATTTTTCTTTATGTCCTTCCAATGAAGGTCTGCACTCTGATCGTATCCCCTGGATTTATTTCCATTCTATGTATTCTAACTGAATAAACCCAAACTGATTTTATTCATTGGATTTCCTCATGTAATTCGCACCCAGTTAGGTAAAAAATCCAGAGGCGTTGAAATTATTAAAATATATTCCAAAAAATGTGTCATCTTACCCTCCTTTTATAATAATTTTTTGGTTGGGTTTGGGACACATTAAAAAATTTGTAATGACGCTTCGATTTAAAATTTAGTGCTAACTAAATACAAGGATAGAAAAAAATCCGTTAAATTAAACTCCAAATTAATGTTTCTTCCCGAATGTATAGCCATAAATTGGGACGACACTAATATCCAATCTCATCATTACTTTGAATGTGACGTACGACCTATTCACTGACTGAGATTGGACACAATCGGATAAATAAACCAGTGGCGTTAATTTCAAGGGAATATATTCCAACAATTTTTGATGAAATTTTTTTTATTATTTGACATTTTTACTCTAATGTTTCATATGTGTCTGGAACACATTCCTGCCCCTAGGGAGCTTGTTTTCTTTACCGTAGAACAAACGTTCAGATTGCAGGAAGTTTTGTCGAAATGTTTTTGAATATCCCATCAAAATGTATGAACGATATGATTTTTCCTGTGTTGCAATAATTATTCAATTTCCTTAAAATTAGCTCGTAACTAACACGAACATGTATCCATCTCGCATGATTTCTTCTTAACAAAAAGGCGATGTTTTGATAAAAACAAATCGATTAATTTTATTACCTTTCCTCAAATTTCCACTAGGATTTTTAAATTTCGGTCCCAACGATTTCAGGTTTTAGAGAAATTACTAACCGGGATGTGACATTTAGGTCAAAATTTACTTCGATTTCCCAAACTTCATAGCCGCTCCTCTGCGTTATTTCAAAATTTTAAAGATATTACATACATATGTATATGTATAATAACCACGAATATAATTTATTCAACAACCGCATAAAAATACAATTTGTTCTTAGGGACGGTTTGACAAGTGTCATGATTATCCTTCAAAATCAGTATTTAAAAAATTTTGAAACCCAATCTGAAAGAAATTTAAACAAAACATTTAATTATTCTATCTTCAGATAATTAAACCTGAGGGGGGCAGGTGTCATATAATTCTTTCTAAAAAAAACTTAATGTCAAAAGCCTTGTAAATTTTTGTCAAAAATTGTCAATCAAAATTTTGAAAATCCCTAAATAAAAATTAAAGTTTGGTCTTCGGAACAAATAAAAAACGTGGACCTAAAACTGAAAGTCAAGGCACATTTATGTTAAATGTAGGCGCCACTTCAAGTATTATTTGGGAGAAGACAAACTAGTACAAGTAGATTTTATGTGCTTCAACAATGTCATAGGAGGTTGGAATGGAAAGTAATTACCCATCAGAATTCAATGTGAGAACAACTTACCAAGTTCGAATTATGAATTTGTTTAACGACTAGTTATAATTCCCTGAATCAAAGGCTTCCAAAGGGTCTTATAAAAAAAGTGTTGAGTCACTAAGAGAAGATTCGTAGGCCAATTCGTTCTATTGTCAATTAATATTGGAAATTGTTGTGGTTGATATATATTCTCTTATATTTTAATTTTTATTGCTGTAACCAAAGAATATGGAACAAAATCCTGAAGATCGTGAGGGTGAATGCCTGTAAGTAAAAGTTGAAATAAATCTATAATTTATTTATACCCCACACCCAAGTATTTATTACGATAAGGTGCCGCGGGCATGCCAATTTAATGTTTGGATGGACGTCTGGTCGGAATTACTATTTTCATTAAAATTTAACAGTAAATCAGGGAAAATACAGTAAACAACTATACAGTAGGTAATTTCCGTATGCACACAATGTGATCACAATAATCTGCCACCATTTCTAAGTCCTTAAGGGAATTACTCATCAAATGCTAGAGTCCCTTATTTGTAGGAAATTCTTGTCTAAATTTTCTAAAATTTATTTTTGTTTGTTGTTGTGTGCTGCAAAGAAATAATTGAGAAAGTGGGACGAAGTAAATTTTGGAAAAATTTGGAAAAGTATTTCCTAAATCATGTCAGGTACAATCATCCTATGTTATTCAGACTTTTCGCCCATAAGGCGGAGTAAATTTTCTCCTGCCATCATTACTAAAAATATGTTAAAGGAAATTTAGCCAAAGCATTGGCAACAAATATTTTTGTAGTTTTAGCTTTAGTTTTAGTTTTGTAGCAATTATTATTAAATTTCTTGAAAACCAACTCTTAACTACCGCGTACCCTGAAGGTGGCCATCTCACACATGGTTTCTTTTCAACACAAATGTTGACTTTTTGGTAAAAACGAATGAACGAACCGTTTGAATTTGATTACCGCTCTTAAATACCGTTTACATTATTTTTGGCATATAAATGGCTTTCAAAACTATAAAACACGACACTAGGGGGCTCCCCCTCTCAGGAAAAATCTTATAAAGTCTCTTGGACAAATCTCAGATTCCTTCTTGGCAAACAAATGTACTGTCAAAAAACAGGTAAATGGTTGTTTTAGAAGTATAAATTCTATTGAAATTCTGATAAAAAGTCCAAACAAAGAAATCAAAGTTTCGCTCCACCCGAGTTCCCATGACGGTTTCCAGACCAATGTTATTAAAGTTTTTGGAAAATACTTCCAGCATTCAAAATCAGTGTTTTGGAAATTATAAACACCAATCTAATTGAATTAAAAAATTTCAAAATTAGTTAATTATTCCATCATCAGATAATTAGTTCCAGTCATATGTATCAAATGATTACTTCTGGCTAAAAAACACGCCATGTCACAAACCTCGTCAAAATTTTATATTTTTCCCGAAATTCCAAGTCAAATTTTTAAAAACTCCTAAATAAAAATGAACACATGATCTACGGCACTAAAAACGTCGACCTAAAATTACAAATTAAGGTACATTTAAGCATAACTTCAACGCAACTTGAAATGTTATACAGGAATAGCAACACTTGTTTTAACAGGTTCGTCTTGAGAAGTTGTATTTAGTGTCTACTACATTCTTGTGATAATTACGAAATTGAGCAAAGTTACTTTGAGGAAATTTGTTATAATTTTGTGAGCGTTCCCTATTTAGTACATTTGATTGTTCTATAGATTTTTATTTATGATGAGTTAAGAAGTGAAACTCTAAAATACATTAGTTGGATAAGATAAGCGCAATCATCACAACCAAGGTTGAAAGAATATGATTTCCCATTGCGATTCAATATGATAATAATAATTAGAAAAGTAACAGCCCGAGCATGATTTGTACGATCTGGCTCGAGTTCAAAATTGAAAACACAGGAATTGAAGCTTGTTTAACAGTTAGTTACAATTATTACTCAATAGATTATTCGGTTATTGCATTCATAAAAAATTCGTAATGGCATTTTTGTTGAAAATTTATATTTGTGTATATTTTAAGATATACAAAATTAAAGGTGGCAATTTATGCGTAAAATAGCAGGTTTTACCGAAAAAAAAGTAATTGTACTTAATTTCTGTTAAATGAAGCTCAGTAATAATTTTTCCTACCGATTGTCCAGCCGCATCATTAGATAGTCAGTATTCCTTCCTTTTAATTAGTACACATGCCATTTGAGCAAAAGAATTATAGCAAAGGATAATATCATCATTACTTATATTTGTTTATGATCTTGTGATATAATGTATAAGTTATTATTCCTTTCTAGCTTCCTAATGAAAATGTTCACATTAAGTTTCACAATTTTGTTTGGAAATTCCGTCGTTAGGATTACATTCTTTTTCAAATTTTTAGCACCAGAAAAGCTTCCAATGACACCTGAAATATTAAAGTTCCGAGCTCATTACACCAGACAATTTAAACGTTTTACATTGAAACATTAACTATTGTGAGAGGGTCCCTTTCATTTTGGAGAATGTGGGATCGTCAGCTTGATCTCAGGAAATTAAAATATGTCACATTTAAATACACGTTAATACATTCGGTCTCCGTTCAAGTCTCCGTACGATGCACAAGGTTTTGTCCATAAAACGTTTATGAACGTTAGCATAGCGATGGAATGGAGTCGTGCAGCGGAAATGGAAAGATCTTACAGTGTATGGAGTTTGTCGGCACCATTTTAAAACAGCATCCTTTATTCTTGCAATAAATAATAATACAACAAGGTCTCGTTCAAGGAAATTATACGTTTTGAGTCTTGTTAGCGTAATTGATTGTTCTATAGATTTTTATATAAGAGTAAGTAGAACTTTTCTGTAGTTTAGGATTATGTAGTACATTCGACTCTCCCTTTAAGGACACCCCAACGGTACAGAATGTTGTGTCGTTATATCATGATGTCATTATAAGGAATTAAGAAAATTTTATACTTTTGCGGAGAAAACTTCAATGTTTCCTAGATTTCCAAATTTTCCCCGTAAAGCCTAAGTTCCATCATTTATGGCGTAGTTCCTTCTTACAGTAAGGACATATAATAACCACAAAACGTTTCGTCCAAATTGGTATCGAAATTTTGAGAATAAAATTACTTAATTTGAAAAAAAATGAAAACTTCCAATTTGTTTTCGAAAACATTATCTGGCGATTTCAACCACATAAGCGATAACCATTACAATTTACGTAAGCAATATTCACAAAAAATTTAATTGAAATCGCTTCTGTAGTTTTGGAGAAAACTTTCATTTGACTTGAAGCTCGAAATTTCAAGCATTTTTTTCTCAAAAATTTTATAACCAAATACCAACTCGGGATTAAGGTTGACATAAGTAATTTCAATTAAACATTTCATTGAAATCAGTTTAGTAGCTTTTGAGACATCGTGCCGAAGGACGCACGGACGTACCGACAAGGCTATTTTACTAGGGGGCTGACGGCACCCTAAATAATAAGCTTAAACGCCCCTTTTTATATAGTGCTTGCTACTCATAAGTAAACGTTTTTGGTGTCAACTCCACATTTTCCAAATTCCACCAAAACTAGTTTGCTCATACCCTGATTACTACTTTAAGAAACATCAGCCTCCTGAAAACTCCTTTGTGTTTTTTTTTTTAAAATTGTCCCGAAATTCAAAACTGGAAATTCTAAATGGGATTTAACATGGTGAATTACAAGTTTCACGTATCTGTAAAAAGTTGAAGTTTTTTATGAAACCGTTCTCTGTTTCCCAGTAACCTTCTACTGCTTCTGTCAACACTATGATCAGCTGAATGCGTATATTAATAACTTAAATGTTAAGAATGGACAATTGTGGGGTTGACATCAACCTATGCAATTATTTAATCACTGGAGTACATTTCTTAAAACCATTTAAATAACCTGCTGGAAGTGTATATAAGTAATTACATGTGCAAAATATAATTGATCTCTCCCGTGTTTAGGGCGGTGCCAACCTTCTTATAAAATAGTGTTGCACGTTGGTCTGTATGTCCCGCAGTTGTTCTTCAAAACTACTCGACCAATTTCGTTCACAATTTTGGTTAACATTGTTTAGGTCAAGCACTCGTATACGTTCGTTATTTATTCAAATTGGTGGGCGTGTTCATGTGTAATAAATAAAAACTGTACGTTCCTCACTTTCCCTCCGAAACATTTCAACCGTTTTGTTCAAATTTTTTGTGAACATTCTTTAGGATTTCCTCGGATGAGTTTGTTATTGGTTGGAATTTTCCACGAGTTCGTACATATAAAAATAAAAGGAATACAATCTTCTTTTCTCCCGAACTGTTCCGCCGATTTCAATTACATTTTTATACACATACGCCTGTCAGTACTAATAGCGTTATTTTTTCAAAAACTATCAAAACATTAAATGTTTCATTTTTATTTTATTTTACTATGTTACGCGACAGCTTTAAATAATCGCGGAGGGATGAGTTTTGTAAACAATCCTTGTGCTACATTACACACAACTTTGCCTGAGATTTACGTTTGAAGTTTTAAGTGCTAGTACAAATTTTCAATTATAATAATAATCAATAAAAAAAATGTATATTGACTTTTTCATCACTGTCTGTAAGGTAGGATTAAGTACTGAAAATTATGGTAATCAACCCTCTAAAAGCAGGGGAATCAAATCGAGTTTACAAGGTAGTTTCAGGGCTACCAGGGATTTGACCTTTCGACAGCAAAGGTTGTAAATATGGCACTTATCAGCGTAAATAATTATCTCATGACTCTGAGTGCGCCCTTAATACAAACAAAATCTATCTTCCGATGTATGTTTTGGGGCGAAGTGAAAGGATTTTCCACAGTGTAATCGTTTTTATGTCTGCGGGTCTGCTTGTCCGTCCTCACGATAATTTTTGAGAAATACGTGCAAAATACACGCAAAATTTTGGTCTCCCTAGAACATACGCAGCTCTCCGAAAGATAAGCATACCTGGAAGTTAAATTTATTAGTACCTGCGATGTACACATTTTGAATTGTTTGGAGATTTTGGTTGGGTAAATAATATTCTCGTATTTATTTTTATTTATCATGCCAAAATGCGTTGACTACGAAATTCAAATTTATGTCCCGTTTTCATTTCGGATTGTGCAGGAATTAAATTGCTTTTGAACAAACCCATTAAGACTTGGATAGGATATCCTATTCAAACCTTCTACCAGTTTTTCGCAATAGTACCCAAAATCCCGCGCTTAAAGTAAAAAAATGTTTTTATAGTAGAGCCAACGTCCAAATTGTGGGAATATTTATCGTTCATGTTTTTGAATATCCCACTAATATTTATTTCCAGGATGAATGTTTTTGTCGATGAAATAATGAATAATGAATAATTATTAGATTTCTTGAAAACTAGGTCTTAACTCACCACACCTACCGTCTCAAATATTTCGTCAATTGTGGATAAAGAACGATCATAGAGGACTCATAAGAGTACCAATCAAATTTGCTAGGATATTTTCTCGACAAAAAAGTTAGAATTTGGTAAAAACAAATCTGTGACTTTACCGCTCCAAAATTTCCACTAGGATTTCGAGATTTTGAATACCTGCGAAAATGACATGGATTTATAAAATTTATTCAACAACTTCAGTGAAAAATAAGTTTTTCCATGGGGGAAGTACAAAAACTCACATAATTCCTTCCTGATGAAAACAACTGTCTAAATTTAAGCAAAATTAATGAATTTGCATATTCTGCCGAAAATTTGACCTTTTTTCGTAGAAATGGATCTTTTGCATTAAGTATTTGATTCAAAGCTGGGCAAAAAAATTGCGTATCCTAAATCCTGCATACATTTTACAGTTTACAAACAGCATACATTTTGCATACATACATTTTTCCAGAAATTTAACCATACATATATGCAGCATATAAATAAATTTATGCATATATATACATATGTACACGTGCCTATAAATGTGTATGTTGAACCTTCTGAACCTTTATAAAAACTATTCAAGCATGGCTTCGGCGTGTATATAGTTAATAAGTTAAGTTTAAAATTATTAATTTCTAGTTTGGTAGGTTCCAGTCAGAACGTCTTGAAATCGTTTGCACTGCAGCAGGAAATAACAAATGCGAATAGGTATACATTTATCTTATACCGTGGGTATACTAATAGACACAGGCCGTGCCAAGAAAATACAGATGGAGCTCGCTGAACATACACGGTACATACATACCTAAATCTTCCGGCCTTTTATACATACATCCTGGTACATACAGTATTCATAGCATACATACATCATAAATATTTTTAGTAGAAACATGCAGCCTACATATATTGCATACAAATATTCGGAAAATGTGCAAACAGACATAAAAAACTGTGTATATTTATGCATAAATGTAGGATATGTGCCCAGCTTTGATCTGATGTTTTTTAAACACTTCCTTACGTTTTGTCTGACGAAAACCATGCTACAGTAAAACCTGTATATAGTGGTTTCTCTAGGGAGCCTAATATTTGACCACTATGTACAGTGACCACTATACTCAGTATAGTGGTCATGGACCACAATATAGGGTATATATGTATATTAAATGAATACTTTAACGCGTTTAAGAAGACATCTGGTCGCATTTTTTGTACATAATCATTAATTTTTGACCGTTTAAAAGTTTTCAACTTGTGTTGAGCAAGATATTCTGTATAACGATAATTCTATATAGTAATTCTAAATATGGTTTTTGAATACTAGGTGAAATAGTTTCCAACTATCGTAAAATTACTTTATTATTGACGCCGGCAGATTCTCCGCAAATATAATTTAAACAAATATAATATTTCTTCTTCCAAGATTCAATACAAACATTGCTTGCTGGCAATCCTGCCTACACGAATTTCAATTTGAGATTTTCCAATAATTCTAATATTCTCTATTTTTCGAAATGGAAATCAAAGTGTTTTTGAACTGTGCGTGGTATGGAGGTATGGTACCGGGAATATGCTTTATTTAAGAAACCGTAATCTAGAATAATCTTAGAAATCTATAGAAATTATGAGCAACGATTTCGTGTGCACATGGTTTTTAATGCTGACCACTGTATTCAGAGCTCGAAGCATGCATTTCGTCATGAATGGACATAAACCAGGGACCATTATTGACAGGGGACCACTATAGAGAAAACCACTGTATACAGGGTTAACGTAATGTTAAAACATAGGGCGCATGACGGGGACACACGATATTGGCCACTGTGAACAGGAGACCACTGTATAGGTGGTCACTATATACAGGTTTTACTGTACAAAACATCTGACTCATGTGCTTGCCCATACCACGGAGTAAATTATCTGTTGGCGTAATTGTTAAAAACATTTATAGGGAAATTTAGTGGAAGCACTGGCATAGAAAATATTTTGTAGCAATTTAAAAAACAAATAGGTTCAAAATCGGAACATTTTAAATGAGCTGAATTTTCTCGTTCGCAGAGAGAACGTCCAATTTTTAATAACTATATAATACCCTTAATAACATTAGATTTAAGGAAAATAATAATTTTGTGAGTGATTTTATATTTAGCACATTTAACTGTTCTATGGATTTGTGACCTTGTGACCTGAAATCTATACCCAGATCAGTGAAGTAAATTTGATAAAATCTTGAATTAAATTTCGTACACACTTTCTGTAGCAATTATTTTTCGCTCCTTTATGCTGCTTAGGGGGGAAATGATGCTGGTCACCCTGTACGTTCAAAATAAACAAAATACATGCAGCATTAAAAGAAATTGATAAATGACATTTATATGGGAGTTCCAAGTCACTTTTAATATTTTTCATTCTCACGCGAAAGTTTTAATAACCAAAGGAAAATAACGATTAAATTTATAGATCATTTAGCATAATAAGAAACATGTGAATAACATTTAGATACAATAATTAGAAATTCGCACATTCAAGTTTAATTGGATATTCTGGTGAACTCATTCTAATTTAAAAACCATTCAGAATTCACGGAGTGTCAAATAAAGTAAAACCCACGATAAATGAATAAGTGAAGGATTTGTTTTCGTAGTTATGACTCTCAGGCTGTCTTACTCATTTTTCGAGGTGCTTAAAATATAATCCAGCCAGGTGACAGTGCTTTGATCGGTATAAAATAATTTCACTAATATTCCTGGAAGGACACAACCCTTACCCGGGTTATTAAAACTGTATAGCAAATGAGCATGGTCCAAAAATGTGTGGTAAAGTTGATATACTCGTTGTTGCTTGGGACCGTTAGTTTTTGTTAATGAAAAAATGTGTTAGTAAAAATGAAGAATTTACACGCCACTTGGGATATTAATAGCTAGTTTTTTAACACAAATTATATTAGCATTGACACCACACAAGATATTTTCAAGACAAACAATTAGACCATCCAATTTTACTGTAACTTGGTAAGAAGGACAGGAGAAATTAGCAAACCTGAACGGATGAGGCAAGCATAAGTTGAATTGTAGTATCCATTGGTTATCGTATAGAGTAATTTATTAAAATTTTTATGAAATGTAAATAATTGTTCGAATTTGGAACTTTAATGCAATTTTCACAAATTTTAAAAATTAATAAATTAAAGTTAATTCAAACGTGAATTTTACTTTGAAATCTTATTTTGAAAACCACTTATTAGTTTTCAAGTCATTTTACACATCTTTGCTCCTGCAACTTAATTTCCCCAAACTGGGTCTCCCTTTCTTACGGACCGTGCTCAAAATCTAGAGCGTTTGTACAGAACTGGAAAATCTCATTACTGAACGACAATGTAATCTCCTGCAAATGGTGTCAGAAGTTTTTTGAAACAAATTTTAAAATTTCACAACAATTCACAACATTTTTCAAGAACTTTTCCAAAAACGGCCCTAACTTATAACTCGACTTACTTAATCGTCTGGAACGATAATTTTTGAACTCTCGGGATGAAACAAATTTTATAAAACTCTGGAAAAGGATTTACTACAGTGTAAATCGTGAGAGAACTTTGTATTTACCACTGCCATTACTTACATTGTACATGGCCTTGAACGGCAGGGATGTCAATTTCAAATTATACGATTACTAATTACAATTAATAATTACTTCAAAAACCAAATGAATTCATAATTACAATTAATGGATAAGTTGCTTATAACTATTAATTAATAATTACGATTAACGATTACTTTTAAAATAATTTTCATTAATGATTGCAATTAACGATTACTTTTAAAATTAAGTTCATTGATGATTACAATTAACGATTACTTTTAAAATTATGTTCATTATTGATTACAATTAACGATTACTTTTAAAATTATGTTCATTATTGATTACAATTAACGATTACTTTTAAAATTATGTTCATTGATGATTACAATTAACGATTACTTTTAAAATTATGTTCATTGATGATTACAATTAACGATTACTTTTAAAATTATGTTCATTGATGATTACAATTAACGATTACTTTTAAAATTATGTTCATTGATGATTACAATTAACGATTACTTTTAAAATTATGTTCATTGATGATTACAATTAACGATTACTTTTAAAATTATGTTCATTGATGATTACAATTAACGCTTACTTTAAAAATATTCTTCATTTATGATTACCACTGACGATTATTTAATTGGTGATTATATTAATTAATAATCTTAAAATTATCTAATTGACGATTACAAGTAGTAACGAATTTTTTTTTAAATTGACTAGAATTTATGATGATATACAAAATCACGTTTAAGAATTAGTTAATGGTGAATTAAATTGCTCAAATTAGGTCTGGAACACGGAAACGTAACCCATAGGTTATAATAAAAAATTCGAATAAATATAAAAATACTCGGTAATTATTACCGACTCCTGAATCCTAATGTATACATATATGTACAATAACTCGACTATTTACCGAAATCCTCCAACTAATGACTCAACAGAATTGATAACGAACTTCTAAATAAGAACTGAAACGGGTGAACTTCTTTAATTAATCACTGAACAAAACAAAACGACATTAATTATTAAGATTAATGATAATTTTGCGGGAAAAGTGATTGATTAAAATACTTTCAGCTAAAATATTGGTCACCATTACAATTATGAATTACTTTTTATTAAAGTTTCAGTTGCGATTATAATTACTAATTACGTTTTACTAAAGTTTTAGCTACGATTACAATTAATAATTACTTCTACAAAAGTTGCAATTACGATTACGATTACAAACTACTTTTTGATTAATTTTCATATACAATTCAATTACAGATTACGTTTTGATAAAATTATCAATTTCAATTACAATTGATTATTTCATTATAATTTATAATTCAATATTTGACGATTACAATTGATGATTGATTTTCAAAAAAGCTTACTTGATAATTACAATTAATGATTATTTGAAACAATCCATGCTTACTAAATTAACGATTGATGATTAATAATTAGTAATCGTTAATCGTTAATCATCAATCGTGATTATTAATCGCTGACATCCTTGTTGAGGGGGTATAATCTATATTTCAGTCCCTGCATGATTGGCTTCTCAATTTGTACTAGAAATGCTGGGGTTTGAAATATACCCATCTATATTTACACGTCCATGCTTTTATAACTGTATAAAAATAATATGAACCAAAATGACCAAGACTGAGATTGTGAATGTTAAGAAGCAAAAGTTGGCAAAAATGAAGAATTTACACGCCACTTGAAATATTAATAGTGATCGATAAGCATGGAAAATTTGCAGGTACAATTAGGGAGCGAATAGGTTAAAAATTGACCAAAATTATTCCACGGCTGTGAGTGCGTCTTTCAGAGAAGCAATTGAGACTGTTCAAGCTAAACGTACCTCTGAGAAATTATACACGGGTTACCAATGGCGACTATAATCTCATTTGAAACCTTCGCCGAACAAAAATAAACAAACGATAGACTCAAAATTCAAAATTGGAAAATATTGCATTATTATGCTTTTAGCACTTTAAATAACAGCGCTTACAAGATATGAGGTCATACGAGATATTTAAAGTTTCTTATAAGGAATACCTGCCACAAGATACGGAAGTATTTTGTTAGCAAGTACACCAATCAGAATAACCAGAGATTTCTTAAGTTCTTTAAAGGCAGCATCTGGTGTTAGTGACGACAGTCGTGGTTTAAGCATACTATCCTATCCGTATCCTATCCTATCCGGAAATTCTCGGATAAATTAAAATCTAATCCTATCCTATGCGCTAATTTTGGATATAAATTTCTAGTTATCCGAATCCTATCCAAAAATTTCGGATCGGATATAATTTTATTCCGTATCCGACGGATAATTGCGACAACATATCCGATCCTATCCGCAGATATCCGAAGTCGTCCGCGGATATACAGTTCTAATTATGAAATGACTCTTGCATACTAAAATTCATTAAAAAATATTTTTTAAATACAAACTCATAAAAACACTCCAGTTTATATGGAGAGTCAATAAAGGATTACATAGAACACTTAGCTACCACTTACTTGACTAAAATATTCATTATTCCTTTAGTAACATGAAATGTACAATTATCATTAATAGGAGGAACACTAACTGCGAATTGTAATTCTCATTCTAATTCAGGTTATTTCCGTGGCCGCTGAATTGTTGGTCGACATTTTGAAACTCAAGTTTGGATTTGATAATATTGTATGACAGTTATTTTCCTTAATACTGGAAATGATTTAGATGGATAACCTTAAGAAGCAATACATTGCACTTTTTGTACTGGTTTAAATAGAAAGTATTTTCATCGTTTTCTTCTCATTAACTTCATTCTAATTGTAAGTTTACAATCACAATTGTTTAGGCCGGCAAGATGACAGATGGAACTATCCACGGATAACCGCAGTTATCCGACCGCTTATCCGAAACTGAATATTCTGTAATCGTATCCGTACGGATAATTTTGCAGATGTATCCTATCCTATCCGCATTACTTGAACGGATAGAATGTGCCTATCCGATCCGAGCGGATAAATGCGGATAGGATATTATTAATCCTTAATTATACGATCCAAAATTTATCATATATATCCGGATATGCGGATACATCCTATCTGTTGAGGAACATTAACCATAAGCAACATTCACAAAAAATTTCATTGAAATAAATTCAGTAGTTTTGGAGATACCTGTCATTTTACTAGAACTCCAAAATTTCAAGAATTTTTTAGAAACAATTATCAGGCTGATTTCAACCAAATACAAACTCAGTCCTGTTTTGGACGCAAGTACTGCCCATAAAAAATAACATTGAAATCGGTCTAGTAGTTTTTGAGTTATCGTTCGGAAGAACACACGGACGTACGGACAAGGCTATTTTACTAGGGGCTGACACCTCCCTAAAACAGTTAGGAGTTTTACGACATACCCTGCGTACTGTACGCAATCCGGAATGTACGTAGGATCCCGCGTAATACGCAGCAAAAACTATTTGCCGTCATAAATTTCGAATCTACTAATTTTTTTAACAACATCTTCCAAACAAAATTTTAACAAGTTAATTATCCCATCATCATATAATTAGTCTGAACCCAGGTGTCAGATGATTCCTTCTAGATAAAAAAATATGTCATGTCAAAAACCTTCTTCTCTGTAGCCTACAGCAACTACAAAATAAAAATTCAATTTTGCTCTTCGGAACACATACAAAATCTAAACACCTAAAACCAAAAGTTAAGAGACATTTAAGATACACATCGACGCCACTTGAAATATGATTTCCCAGAGCCTTAATCACTAAATTCAGATTTGGTAACTTGTTTAGCATTGCAGTATTTCTTTTCTCTCTTTTTTCTTTTTTTGTACTCTAAAATGGCATTAATTTTTGTTGACTTGGACAGGACTAACAATAAGTTGCATAACACTACTTGGTTACTGTAATTTAAACCTACCCTAGTAAACAAAAAATGAATGTTAAAAAAGAATAAGGATTCATTGTTTTCTTGCATTCGTGCCCGTATGTTTAACATGTCATGTACATAAGTGACCTGTAATCCAACTTAAGGATTCAACTAATATTTAAGGGGTGATCCCTTAAAGATCGCATCACCAAAATTTTACACTAACATCCTAGTTATGAAAAGCGTCTCACAATAAGTTTTCATGCGTTTCTGATTAGTGTAACAGTCTCATATATTTTCCAATGTTAAATGAACGGTCACCATGCAAGTGCTACAGGAACACAAAAATTCATGGAGATTCGCAATGATCTCCTATTAACTTTAAGCTTTTGATATCAGAAATACATAAAATCGAATACGAAAATCTGTTCAGGAGATATCCAGGAAAATCACTTTTTGAGGTATGGGTGAAAACATGAGAGGTTGCTTTTGTAAGGATTCTGGACAGACCTGGGCATGCGCGCAGACATGGGCGCGTAACCTTTAAAAGCAAATTCTCAAACCAGAGTATAGTAAGTTGCTTTTTATTTTAATCAAATTGAAATATTTGGGAAACATAATATTCTGTCGTAATTTGGATTATTTTCCCTTCTCCGGGGAATTTTCTGCTGCCTCAGGACGCGTTCAGAGATTTTTTGCTCTTTATGGTTTTGAGTTTCTTGT
The DNA here is from genome assembly GCA_947179485.1 of Allacma fusca. Lineage (NCBI taxonomy): Eukaryota > Metazoa > Arthropoda > Collembola > Symphypleona > Sminthuridae > Allacma > Allacma fusca. Next base: position 10,016,816 of record OX359245.1, on the reverse strand, counting down.
TAAACATTTGAGCGCAAGGAAGTTAAAATGAAATCAAAATTGTCAAATAATCATAGTTTGTCAAGCGCAAAAGTTAAAGAAGTAATTAGATATAATTACATATAAATCTGTAACAGCAAAATTACTTCGGCTGTGTCTATGTACATAAATCGAATAACTAAAAACAATCGTTTCATAAATCCGAGTTTGACTTCTCATTTTATTATTTCACAAATATTACCAAAAAAAAATCAAATAATATTAGAATAACCACGTAGACAAATCCTACCTTTTCAAGTTTAAAAAAATATTATTCCTTATCCTGGGTTCAAATTTGAGGTAACAGGGTCAAGATATGATAAGCAAAGTCGGTTTTTTATTTATAACCACATCATCAGGTGGGATTTTGAAAAGTTCTCTCATCATTGTAGGTCATCTTTCCTAACAATCAAAACAAACAATCCAGTAATTAGCTATTTTAATTTAGCCAGAACTTTGAGTGCATATAATTATCTATATACGTATATTTCAATAATTTCTGTCAATGGTATATTTTTCTTTTCCCTTTGTCTTCCAGAACATTGTCCATCGTCCCTTGGTGATCTTAGTGTTGTCCACAAATTATTTTTAAAGGAACCGTTTTGAAATCCTGCGGAGCGGGAATCTGTACACACATTTATTTCCTAACGCCTATGAAGATAACTGGAGACGGATATCACGTTTTAAATATTTTGAAAATTACCGTCCCTGTCCTACAGATATCCCATTTTTTATTTCAATGCGAGTCAGTGTACATAATTGTGCTACTAAACGTATTCTAATCAGCAGTCTTGACACACATTGGGTAAACGAAACAGTGGCTTAGAGTTTAATAAAATATATTTTAGCAATTTTTTGCAACGTAGTTTACATCTCAAATGTAATTGTACTGTTTGGGGCTGAAGCGCATTTCTGCCACTCAAGTGGCTTGGTTTTTATTGGTTAGAATGCGATAATATTTGTCGAGATGTCCGAGCTTTAAAAATCCCGCCAACATTTATCTATGAGTTTTGTCCCTTCATTAACAGGTTAGTTGAGATAATTCACATATTCTGCTGTGCAAACAGGTGCAGTTTATCATCATTTTCCAATAAATTAATAATTATTTTTAAAAAATTAAAAATTAATAAATTTAATAAATTTATAATAAAATATATAAATAATTTTTTTTAACTGTAAATTAAATAAATACAAACATATATGTGCTTTCGGACAATTTTCATAAAACGTCACCAACTGAACCGCCGATTTTCTATCCTTCAGGAGGCAATATTTAAAACAAGAGCTTGCACGCCGGTTTCTATCATTTCCCAGAAATTATTCCAGTTAGTACCCCTCATGGGTACAGGCAGCACCCGGGTATATGGGTATAGGTCCAGGTACCAAATGAGTACATAATTATTGTACCCAAACATTTTTGGTAGTTTCTGGGTACACACAATTTGCACCCGCACAGTTGGGTGGAGGTACCTGTATGAGAACGGGTACGGAAGAATTTCTATTTGAGTTGATGCCATCAGGAACAGGTAGGAAGGAGTGCTTCAAATATACCTGAACGTCATCTGCATTGTGAATTGTCACAACTGATTTCAGAACTTGAAGTAGTAAATGATACTTTTACTATTACCCAGGAAATTATCTTATTTGTGGCTTTAAAAATTTGAATGTTTCCAATAAAATCCCGCTATTTTATACTCCAAGAGGTACTATTTAAAATAAAGAGCTTGAACGCCACTTCATATATTTTTTTCGACATTATGACATCAGGTTGAAAAATCTTACAGAAATTTAGTTTTTCAAGACTAGTTGTACATCGAAATTATTACTCTTTTTTAAAATATTCCGCATTATTTTTAATAACATTTGAAAATTCAAAATCCAGGGTTGAAATGTATTTTCAGCGTAGGTAAATTTACTTTGATCCAATTTGTTTTATAGCCTAAATAATAATCTCCAATGCGACCAGATTCACTGGATTTATTTCCACTCAAAGAGAATATGTTAAGCAAAACTGTGTTCATTTGTTATTATGCTTGTAATTTGTACATAACTAATGTAGCTACGTTCACAGATCGTTCCTCGGCGTCAGAGTTCTCGTTTTGCCGTCCGTTGTGGCTCGGTTTCTACTAAGGATGAAATGTTAAACGAAAGCAGCGATTTAAGCGCGTGCGAGTCTGTGATTTCCGACACAACCTAGAAACTTCCTAGAAAATCATTTATTTCACTACAATTCAAAAACGAATTTGAGTGTTTTCTAATACACATTCCGATTTTTTATACTCAACGAGGTTCATATTTCGAATAAAGAGCTTCAGCGCCACCTTATATATATTTACAGAAATTACAAATGTGGTTACTAAAGTTTAGAATTTGGTGGTTGAGTATTTAAAATTAAAAAACAAGGTTTCAAGACTTGTTGTACAAGTAAATTTTAACTTTCATTGAATGATGAAATTCCATAAAACTTGTGCCATTGAATGAAATGAAAATCCATTTGAAGAATTTACCATTGCAGTAAGGTTAGCTCTGGTTTTGTTCTACGCTAAGAGTATTGTATCCTGCAGCAACGCTATTTTCTCATGATTCTCTTTCAATGCCGGAGAACTCAAATATATTTCATTAAATTTATTACGAGATTTGCTTTGAACCCGGTGAGGTAGTTAAATGAGTGGCGGTAAAATAAATAAAATATTTTCAGAAATTTTTGGACATTGTATTTAACATTCCTAAAATATTTTATTTGGACTTGGCTACCATAGAACCAGTGTTCATTTTGTAGGTACATACATATGTTTATACAACCGAAAAACCTAGGTTAAAATATACTGCGGTTTTCGAATTTCAAAATTCCCTCACGTGGGATTTCAAAATTTTTGAGCACCAATTGAACGTTTTCCGCATGTACATACAGTGTGACGATAATAATTAATCCTAGCCCCCGTAAGGAATTTGCTCATAAAATAATTGATTCCCAGTTTGCAGTTTTACATTTACTACAATGTTCTGGTTCTATATTTGAGACCAGAAAAGTTCAAGTAAAGTCGGCGTTCTTCACTATGTTGATTTCCTCAGTTTATGATGACATCATCAGAACATTGTGTAAGGAGCCATTCTGAATTTTGCCTTGCTTATTCCGCTTTCGTTTTGCTTTGATTTTTCATTTACGTTTCACTGACCAACCTTTTTCACATAATTTCCATACAGTTATATTTCCGATACATTAATAGTTCGAACGATTCACACGTGAAAGCTGGCATAATATTTTTGTTCGTTTTTGTTTACTCAGTGAAAACTAGTGTTGGATCTATAAGGCTGCTAACTCAGCTTGTGGCGAAGCTATATTCTGCGAAGGAGTTGTGCACTTAAATATGTATATAGGTGGATAGAATAAGGTTATGTTAAGGCGCGTAGGTTAAATGAATGGCTGTAGTTTCCTGAAGTCCAATATACTGGAGTGAAAATCAGGTAAGTTAATTTATTTTCAAAAACTAATTACAACCAATTAATAATTTCCAAAGTGGACTTGGTGCTTGGTGGTGAATTTTGTGGGTTTCCGGAGGAGATTGGGCAGAGTCACGAACATGGAGTAAGGCCTGATGCACCCCCAAGTTGTTACCTCGTCGGCTATTTTATAGGGTAGTGCACCTGTGAACTTAGGATAGTTAAATTACTTAAATTACATAATTTACTATTGATAGGCCAGGTAAGACCACTCTTCTTCTTTTAATTTGGTTGATGAACTGCTATGAACTCACTTGTTAGCATTATCACCAGTTCTAATCTTACTATGATTTTACATGAAGTGCCTAACTTAAAGTTCATTTTGCATCTTAACCGTTCGACCGAATGTATTTAAAATATTTTAAGTTCATTAAAATCAGCATAGTTTACTACCCCTGAATCCGTAATAACATTTGAGCGATATTATAATAGGTTTCCAGAAAAATTACTGTTTCCGATTTGCATAGTGCAAGACTGAACAACTAGAAACCCCAACATTTTATGCTCCAAGAGGTACTTTTTAAAAACCGAACATAATTCCGATTCATACTTTGAACTTGAAATAAGATCAAAATCTGAACCTAAATCAACCAAACTTGGAATAATAGAGTACTACGCACCGGTAAGTATATTTTCGTTAATGACCAATAGTACGCTGAATACAACGTAGATACACATTTCAGGATATTTACATATAATCTACATTATAGTTTTAAATCGTGCTCCAACTCCTATTAGTGATTTATATTCCGTACAGCTCATGGTATAAATGAAGAACTTATTTTTATTCACTTCTTACTTGTTCTTAGTTTGACTCTAATCATAGGCTCCAATACGCAAAAGCATAATTAACTAACAAAGATTTGTATGTGTTAGCACGTTAACTTGGCGAAATGTAATACGAAGTTGAGAATAATACAAATTACGGTGTCCCAAGTAGTGTTCCTGTTTCGTATCGGGAAATCCCGAGTTTCGGGATGGGCTTCGGTTCCGGTTCGGTTTCGGGTCAATGGTTAAAAGAACCGTTAAATTTCGGTCCGGTTTTGGGTACAAAAATCAAAACCGAAAGTCTTCGGGAAGGGTTTGTTTAAGCTGCCGTTTTGGATGAAAACGCGCACACATTTGTGAACTATCATTTGACACAATTTTGACATCCATAAAAATGAATCGTACACATTTTGTGTCCGTTCAGCAAGGAGCCGGAACCGGCTTTATTTTCCGGATCGGTTCCGGGAATGCAAAAATGTCCCGGACTCGAAGATATTGGTTCCGGTTTCGGGAACAGAAATGTGTTTGTTTTCGGTTCGGGAAAACGAGTCGGATCGAGTTCATGTTTTGGCACCGTTCAGAAACACTAGTACCATGACGATGAGTGCGACCTTCAAAAAACCAAAATCTATCTTACAACTGATATTCGGATTTTTAGGGGCTGATTGAAACGATGTTCCAGAATGTAATAAATTTGATATCTGCGTGTCTGCTTGTCCGACCCAGAGCTTCTATTGGGGACAAAATTATTGTCCCGTCCCCGTCCCGTCCCCAAAAATTTTTAAAAACGTTGTCCCTGGTCCCGTCCCGAAAGTCGGGACATGGGGACAAAAATCTTGTCCCCGTCCCGTCCCCAAAAATTTATAAAAAACGTTGTCCCCGTCCCGTCCCCAAAATTAAAAAAAAATATTGCCTCCGGTCCTGAAAATCGTGGCATGTGAACAAAATTCCTGTACCGTCCCGATAATTACTGAAAACAGTTGTCGACATTCTCATACCGAAAATTCGAACATGAGGAATATTTCGTACAAACAATATTTATACCAAACACATAAAAACACATTTATAGAATTGTGGCTTCAAGATTCTTCCTGAATTTTTTGAGCAACAAGCCTCATTTTCTACAACCTAAAATCGAATGTCTTACATTCGGTGAAATAGTGTTCACAGAATAGTTTACTCATGAGCATTAAAGCTGAAACGTTATCCTTGTTCTGCTATGCTTGCTCGTCCCGTCACGTTATATACACGACCAAAAAGCATGTCGCGAATATAATGGGAACAATTGTTTTTGTCCCCGTCCCGAATATAGTGGGGACAATTTGTTTTGTCCCCGTCCCGTCCCTGATATAATGGGGACAATTTGTTTTGTCCCCGTCGAGTCCCGAATATAATTGGGACAATTTTTTTGTCCCCGTCCCGTCCCGATTACGACATGGGGACAATTATTTTGTCCCCGGGGACGTCCCGTCCCGGTCCGTCCAGTGTCCCGACGTCCCGTCCCCTGTCCCCGGCAGAAGCTCTGGTCCGACCTAGCGATAACTGCCGACCCCGTGGCACCAGAAATGTCAAACTTTTTGAGGTGACACATTAACTAATGTGACAAAAGTCCATTGATTTTGGAGAACTTTGGGCATTCGTTTTACTCCAGGAAATTAAAAGAGGTTAAAAACATGTTTTACATTTGGTTCCGATAGAGGCGTTGTCCGAAGTACAACTGTCCGCTGTCAAATCTTTTATAGACATCTTTACTATGTCGATCGGTTGAACAGCCGCAAATTATTTGTACAGGAGCAAGTTTTGAAATTCAGATTTTAAGTGGGTATCTGTGCAAATATTTCGACTTCACTAGAGATAACGATCATAAATGTATTTGTTTCGTTGGGACGGATAACCTGCACTAAATATTTGTTCAGTTGCATCCATTTCCGTGCCTGCCGAAATTGCCCGGGAATTTTATGCGTTTTCAATTCACGACAATTTCGGCATCTATGCCATTTAGGACATATGTATGTATATGGCGTGATACGCGTAGGGCAGGCATTTGGAGCATATTAATTAATTTTTTTGTTGGAGTACTTCCGCCTCGACGTCATCTATTATTTTTTTAGAAAGGTAAATTTCCCATTCTATGCACTCGATGCATGCGTTTTTAAATCTTATGCAAATTGCTTCATTAGAGCTTACATACTATTTTACTAATTATTGCGTGTCTCGATTCATTATACTGAAATTGTTATTATCATTCATCTTTAAATTTCGTTCGATTTGCTGGGTTTTAATTTGAGATTTAATCAAATCAAATCCTCGATTCAATGGCAATACAAATATTTGGCTTCATTAAGCAGACATTGGTAAAAACAAAGTGTCGTGTAATGTTTATTGTCATAACAAGCAGATGCTGATGATATTGCTGCAATTGATGGAGAATACACAAGAGATGCAATGACGCAGAAAAACTAATAGTTTTCCAATTCGTTTCCAATAGATATTTCAAAAAATCGCCAAAGAAGAGCAGTAAGTAAAGATTGTTTACAAATATTTGAATATGCCTTAAATGGCTGCCAAAAATGCTCAAAATGCGTGATATTTTAAAAGTTGGAAATTTTAGGCATTTTCGTGGCAATTTTGTCATTTTCAATGCATTTTCAATCGGTCAGGCATGAAACGTGGGGCATTTACATTTGGCCAACCATGGTTAGTCCTGAGAGTAAAAAAATATTTAATTAAAATCCTTCATATTTTACGACTTTTTTCAAAAATCTAAGTCAAAATTTTAAAACCCCCTAAATAAGCTGCCGGAGATATTCAAAATCTTCCCCTAAAACTAATGTTTAAGATAAATTAACACAAATAAGATACATTTAGATGCCACTTGAAATATTATGGCTAGTATGACTGTGCAGCATAAGATTAAAGGTCAGTAAAGTATGGTATCGGAAATCGTCTCCCATTTTCTTGTAATAAATACGGATTAGTTTAATGTCGCATTCAGGAAAAAATAATTTTGTGAGGGATTTCCTACTTAGTAAAATTGATAGACCGATGGATATTCCTTTCGAATAAGTATGGAAGTGAATGATATCATCCGAGGTTAAAAAAACAATTTGTCATTGCGATTAAATGTGAAATCAATTAGAAAAGTTGCAAAGAAGACGACCTGATTTAAAAATAGTGCTGAGATTTTAATATAAAATTTAAACTATCATATATCGGGAAAGCTAATCAATGACCATATCAAGTATGAAAGGAAAATCATTTTCCAATTAGGAATCGTTACTTTTACTCCCGACACTGACTTATTTGACTTTTGGCTTGAACATCGTACATTAGCAATTTGAGTATTATTGTAAACTTTTTTCAAAATTTAGAGAATGCATACATTGCATACTCATTGCGATTAAAGTAAAGGAATTTGAAATAATTTGTAATTGAATATAATACGCTCACTGTGTAATCCCATTTTAGAGTCTTTATAGGAGAACGTCTATTTACTTGCTAGTTATATTTATATTTTATCATTTAACCATTCTAACTTGTTCTGATTGCACCCAAAATTGTGTCTCATGTTTCAAAAGATTTTCATAAAAGCCAATAATTTTTTGCTTATTCAGACCTTGTTGCGCATTTTTGGGTCTTATTCCCGCAATTGTGATCTTATTATAACGATAATAGCAGACTCAAAAAATTCTCAATCAAATGTGCTAAATCTTCGGGAAAAAAAGCTCAAAACAATTCCTTCCTGAAATAATAAAATTTGGACTGATTTTTAAAGGAGCAATTTTAAAATTCTACTGAGAGTGGATCTGTCCAAACATTTGGCTTTTATAAATATACCGCTCGGAAAAGAACTTTTTTCAAAGAGACAGACATCCCGCATTTTTAATTTTTAAAACCACAACTGTTTCCATTTATTTCGTGCAATGAAAAGCATATTGGCTTGTACACACACTTTTATGACGCCATGGAATAAATTATCTGGTGGTGTAATCGCTGAAAACAATTTTAGGGAAATTTAGCCAAAGAACTTGTTTAAAATATTTTTGGAGCGTTTTAAAAAACAAATGCAAAATCTGAGCATTTTAAAGGAGCTCAATTTTCTCTTTCACAGATGGGCCGTTTAATGTTTAATAATTTGTAACCCAACGTATAAATACTTGTACTTGAATAAAAATAAAAATCCTGGGCTGGCATATATCTGCAAATTAGTTTTACCCACTTTGACCACTTTTTGATTGATGTCCTGCCAATGAGGGTCTGCAATCTGACCAAATCTCCTGGATTTATTTCCATTCTATGAAATTCCATAAACCCAAACTGGTTTCATTCATTGGATTTGAACACTGTGTGTGGAGAATTTAACATTACAGTAAAATAGATTGTCCAAGTAGTTTTAATCAATGGATGTAATTATAATTGAAATCTGTATAAAATTAAATGAGTTTTAAAAAATCTCATAAGTATTTTGTACCTTCAAAATCATTGTTTTCAAAATTTTTACAAAGAATCTGAATGAAATTTTTTAAAATATTTAAATATTCCTTCGTCAGATAGTTAATCCTGAGGGGGGGTCAGGGTTAGATGATTCCTTCTAGACAAAATACATGTAATGTCAAAAGCCTTGTCAAAATTTACGTTTTTACAAAAAAAAATCCCAATTCAAAAATTTAAAAACCATTAAATAAAAGTTTGATCTTCGGAACATAGCAAAAACCTGGGTCCAAACCAGGGACGGGATATCGGAAAAATACGGATTTAAATGTGGATTCGAATACTTTCTAATTTCGATTTCAATTTCAATTATTCTTTTAAATACTTAGAAATTTGAATTCCGATACGGATTCCAATATATTTGAATACTTCCTGAATTTGGATTCCGATTCAAATACTTTTAGGATATTCTTACAAAAAATGGGAATTTATTCAAAAGAATAATTTATTCGCAAAAATATAAGCGATACATAACACATTAAGTTTTTTCAAGGCAAAATAACCTTTAATCATTTATTATAAACTTGAGCACAGAAAACACACGCTCAGCTGAAATTTGAGTACCTGGAAAAGCAAGGAGTGATCCATAACATTTCTAAAAAATCGGAGTAACTTGTTAACCTGTTTAACTACTTTTCCGATAAGTTCCTTCTAACAGTATTTGTAAATCGATTTGTTTGATAACACATCGTAACTAGAATGTACTTGAGATTTAAGAAGTGAGAAACTTGATTAACTTATTGTTAATAGTGGTTAACAGTCCTGTAAGACAGACTATGCAGCTATCTCATCCTGTTTGCAGGAATTTTTAAAAAAACGGGATTCAACTCACTGTCCATTAACAAGCATACACTTTTCGTTTACCAACCGTTCGGAACTTCGCCTTTCAAAAAATGCTTCCTATGAACATTTTCTCGCACGTGGCAATATAAAACCCAATGAAATCGATACTTTATTGGAATCGGAATTCATAAAAAATATTCGAATACCGATTCGAATACCCTTGTTTTTATTCAAATCCGATTTTGAATATAAATACCTTAGTGAATATTTTTCCGATTCCAATATCGATTCGGATACCCGAACTTATTGAATATAATTCCGATTCGAATTCCGATTCGAATTAGAATTCCCGTCCCTGGTCCAAACTGAAAGTCAGGATACATTTATGGTAATGTAAACGCCACTTGAAACATTATTTGGGAAAAACAAGTTCGTATGACAAAGATCTGGGTTCGTTAAGAACAGTTGCTAATAGTGAACGAACAATGAAAATGGAGGTTGGGAGAAAATTAATTGCCCATTAGGATTCAATATAAGAATAACCTGAATAACTAACAAAGTTACGTAGCAGAAAGTTCTATTCAAAAACAATGCGTGGACACAACAGGAAACATTTCGCCTGAGCTTCCTGTAGCTTTTTCTGGGCTTGTTTTTCCTACTGACAGACTAATAATTCATCAAAGTAGAAAAAATGATCCAAAAACTAGTTATAATTTTTAGCGGCTGGTTGTTCGTCAAGTACATTTGAAATAAATTTTGAAAATTGTATCTACAGCAGTTCACGATTTTGTCTAAATATATATTCTTTTTTGTTGTTTGAATAAACGAACTAAACATTTTTAGAGGTAAATTGAAAGGTACGGAAAACGGCAACAGAGCAAACATAAATATTGTGCTCAATTTCTGTGAAAACTTGTTCTTTGGAGTTTCCCTCGAAAAAGAAAATAGGGGAAAGAAGAATTTGTACACATCTTTTAATATACATTAGTTTAAGAAAACGTAACAAAGAAGTAATATATTTCATATCTTTGTCATGTGTGGTTAACTTTATTAACCATGCTAAACTATTTGCAATATTTCAAAATCTCACAGACCGTCCTCACCAGGCACTAGCAAGCATGTGTTGGATAATTTGCACAATGGAGAAAACGTTCAATTAAAAAAGCTAATTTCGATGAATGATTTTTTTTAAACTAATTATAATTCACCGAATCAAAGGCTTCCCTACAACGTCTCACAAAAAGTGCTGAGTCCCTAAGGGGAGATTCGTAAGTCAATTTCGTCCTAATTTCAATTAGTATTGGAAATTGGGGTCAAAATCATTTGTTTTAACCTAATCCAAAAACAAAATTTGGATGGTTTCCTATAAAAATCCCGATTTCTTTTTAATGAAAAAAAAAGCTTCGGTGCCACTTCATATATTTTGCTTGAAATTGTTTTGGGTTGAGTGAAGCCATAATCATGACGCAATGTTATTCAAAACTGATATACAAATTTGCTAAACTTGGTTTACAATAAAATTGTTACTTTTTTATTAAAATATCTTTCGTACATATTATTCTTTAATAACATGAAAAAAACAGGGATTTGTAACGAAACTTTTATTTAAATTCGAGTTATGTAACTATAAAAAATATTTTTAATATTAGGACTTCATATGGATTTATTTCGACTTATTAATAATTAAGTATTCAACAAACCGTGGGGTAATCAAAGTTATTAAACCGCATGTATTTGTAATTCCGTGATGGTGATATAACTGGTTGACTGGAAGAAAATAATCAGATGAAACCTTAGAATATCTGAACCGGCACAAATTGTTCCTGAGATTAAACAAAATTAAGAAGTTGGCATTCCAAAGAGAACCCAACTTTACAAGTTCATTCACATTTTAAGTTTTAAAAATATTTGTTGCTGAAATTTATTTCCAACTTTAATGACTTTTGATAAATTCTAAAAATAAATTACTCATATTCTGTCACTGATTGTGAGAATCTTATGTAAAATCCGCTCGTTAGTTTATCGAGTCGTCTTGCACATTTTTTCATATGCATATGAATTTTCCACAATTGGCTCCCGTGTTCTTAAGAACCGTACCCGAGATATTTAACGTATGCACGATAACTGAAAACCTCTCTCCTGAGCAACAACACAATTTCCGACCAATAAGTAAAATTTGAAATAAATTATGAAATCCACGCCACTTGAAATATTATTTATGATAAAGCAAGAAACGTAAGTCAGTTGGTTGTTGAGTTCTGAATAGCATGGTCTATTTACGTGAGAATGTCTATAATAATTTTTTCTACATGAACATGTATTCTGCTGTAATTTGGAATTTCTCACTTCTCTAAAATTTATTTTGTGCTGTAAAAAGATTATTGGATTCTTGTGATGTGATTCTGATAATCAAATATGTTTAAAAAAACATTAACTTCATGTTTACAAATTAAAATCAATATTACGGGTTAGAATTCAAAATATAAAAAATGTAAATAATTAAACATACAGATAGAGCTCTCGCTAATAACAAGTATTAAAATTACAACAATTTGGTTTTGAAGAAAACTTAATTTCACAGAATTTCACTGCAGACCAAAAAACTATCTTGCATCATAAATTAGAATGTTATTTTGTGAGATCTGGGCTTTTAATTCGCTTTTTCGAAATTGTGATACTTGACTCCACTGTAGATTTTTTTATGTGAATAGAAAACTTGAGCGTGAGTTAAGTGTATGTACTTCTCATTGCTATACGTCGAGTTTTAAAAAAGAAATTTGTATCATGGTACTCTCTTAAAAACTTGCAGCAGAAGTAAAGGAAATGGAGTCATATTTGGTTTGGGAAAATTATTTATTTTACAATTTTCAGAAGTGTTAATTAGGAATTAAGTGGTTTTGAAAACAATTGAAAGTTTTTTAAATTTTTACACAAAAATATTTCAATTAATACAGTCAAATCACAAAAAAATGACTGTAAATAATTTCTACCGAAATTTGGAATTTCTTCAAATTCCCAAATTGTAGTCTCCTCCGAAATGATTTTTCTGCTTCGAGAGACCCGTTTACCGAAATTTTTGGTTGCAATGACCACATTGAATTTTCGTAAAAATATAATTATATCAGATTCATCATTTCGAATAACAATTACGGCTTTGTATTTCAAATTTGAACGTAAATAATTTTAAATTTAATCAAAATTGACGAATTGAGACAAGCGAAGTGTGGAAGTAAAACAAATGAAAGATGGAGTAATAAATACAGTGTATTTTATTAAATTATTGCTTTAAAGTTGCTCCAATTAATTACTACTGCCTCATGCATGGTTCGTGTTAGATTCGTAGGCTTGAAAAAATAAAACGTTATGGAAGTTGTTGGAATATCGACATATTGGAGTCGGGCCCTTGATGACCTTAGTGCTAGACAAACATTGTTTTTAAAGGAGTGTTTTTAAATATTAATATTATTCTAAATGGGAATCCTTGAAATTGGCTTCTGCGGAAATTCAAATGTAAAAAAAATTAAATTGTGAATATAAATTTCGTAGAGATGGATATCCCCCAATAAATAATTTAAAAATCGTACCGCCATCAGTTTCTTTTGTGCAATAATGTTGTTTGTTCCATCATACTGTATGCATGCTACGGATTAAATTATCGGGTGACGTCGTTACTAAAAACATTTTTAGAGAAATTTCGCTAAGGCACAGTCATAAAATATTTTCGTTGCATTTTAAAATTTAATTTTAAAAACTGTATCAAAAGAATTTCTGTTTTTTATTCAGATTTTACGCCATTTTTCAAACTCGTAATCTATTTGTCTCACAGGAACAACCACATATGGCTCGGGAAGGTCAATATATTGTGAAACTAAATTGTTATAGCATACAATTTAAATATATTGAATTGTTTGGCGACATTGGCTGAACAGATATTATTCCTGTACCTGTTTTTAATTAGCCCGCCAAAATATTTTCATAAAATGTCAGGGAAGGTTTCGGGAATGTGCGACTGAGGTAGGATATCCCTGTCAAAAGTTCTTGAAAATTTGTTTTCAATTGTATTTAAAATCAGGTTATTAAAACTGAAGACCAAAGTTATACCAGCTTTTTGAAAGTTTCTACTTCCAGGTCTCAAAATTGTTTTTTATCCAAATCCTTATGAATTTGTAATGCTTCGGAATACGTCGGCATACTTTTTTATAATGATTTAAAAACTCCGGCATAAGACGAACAGTCTTGAGTGGGGAAACCAGGTCTCAGATGTAATTTGGCACAAGGGTCGAGGACGTTAATAAGGATATTGATTCGCGTGGTATCAATCAACCTGGAAGGTACCTGCGATAAATATGAAATAGAACAGAGTTCTATTCCTTCTATTTAAAAAAAATGTCATGTCAGAAACCTTGTCAAAATTTACGACTTTTTTCAAAATTCTTAGTCAAATTTTTTAAATCCCGAAATAAAAAAATTGATCTTCGGAACATTTTCAAAATCTTGACGTAAAACTGAAGTTATGGTACATTTAAGATAAATTTAGACTTGAAATACCATTTGGACAAGGCGCATTCATAATATTGAGAGTATTTAAACAGGTTGGAAATTGTCTCCTATTTTATTGGAATAAATATTGTTTAGAGTAACGCCTCTTTCAAGAAAATTATGTTTGTTCGTGATTTCCTATTTAACACAGTTGATTGTTCTATGAATTCTTATGTAGGGCAAGTTAGGAAGTGAAATTGCAAAATACAACAGTCGGGTAAGGAGTGCAATGATAGCAACTCATGTTGAAAGAAAAATAATTTCGCAACACTGGTATTCAACATCGGTGCCTGTAAGGCCAAGTTTTGAACCCACGCTGTGGAGTGTGGAGCTCTACATTTGAACAATGTTGAGAGAATCAACATATTCTCCAATGCATGCACATTGTAGGAGGGTGAGACAGGTTCCAAAGCAAGTTCCAAACAAAAACTCCAATTCAGTTGAATATGCGCAAAAATATTGTATACATCTACATTTGGACTGGATCACATAAAATACTCCGACTTTTAACTCATAGGCAATAAAAGGTATGGAAATATTATACTTCCCTACTTTTTAGCAGTTTCTTCCTGATTTTTCAAAATAAGTTCCCTGCTCGTAGCTCGAAACCATACAGCGGTCCTGAAAGTAAAACGAAGACTTTGACTTAATGTTTTACTTACAGTTTTTCTGTTTTTAGGGTGGCGTCAGCCCCTAGTAAAATAGCCTTGTCCGTACGTCCGCGTGTCCTTCCGCACGATTACTCAAAATCTACTGGTCCGATTTCAATGAACTTTTGTATGGATACTACTAGTGTCAAACGTAAGACAGTGTTCGTATTTGGTTGAAATCGGTCAGAGAGTTTTAGAGAAAACAATTATTGAAATTTTGGACTTCAAGTCAAATGACAGCTATCTCTAGAACTACTGAATCGATTTCAACGAAATATTTTGTGAATATTGTTTATGCAAATCGGAACGGTTGTTGCTTATGTGGTTGAAATCGGCCCTATAGTTTTTTCTAAAAATAATTAAATTTTGAAAAACTACAAAATTCATCCTAATTTGACGGTGGTGGCTGACGCCACACTACACGAAGCCTCAAATTTGCAACGCAAAGCCTCTCGATTTCAACTTCGAATGAGCAAACCATCGAGAGAGCGAACCTTCAAGAAATCAAAATTGTATCAAAACTTGAACCTAACTCACCGAAGCTCACAACATTAGTGTACTACAGACCGATAAATATTATATTAATGACTCATCGTTAACGCTCAATATCATGTAGACAAAAGATTTAGGATATTTATATTGGAAAAAATAATTCCAAAATTATGTTCTATCACCTATTACTAAATTACAACAAGTAAAGCTGTAACATGTAAACAAATAAGACAAGTAGTTCTGAGTGGGGTGACCAGATCCAGGAGACCTTAGAGGTAAAAAAGATATCGTTTAAAATAAACTGGTCAAAATTTATGGCTTTTTTTAAATTCCTCAAAATTTTGAAAAGTCCCTAAATGAAAATAAATAATTGATTTTCGGAACATATTAAAACTTGTAAAACACGTGAAACTAAAGGTTATGATACGTAAGATATGTTTCGACGTTACCTGAAATATTATTTAGCATTAGAGTTGACTATTGAAGCACATTTTCAGCTCAGCATGCTGCCAAATAAGAAGGAATTGATACGTTCATATTAGCGTAAGATTTAATGTAATGCTTACTAATAAAAATAAGAATAATGAACGTAGGACTGTGTAAATGGGAGTAGTACGTGTATAAGCTTGCTGACCGTCGGCTTTAATAAAAATACTCATATTCGGAAAAGATCTTCTGTGTGTGTGTGTGGAAATTACCCCTTTTCTCCTCTCAGCCCGAGCGGATGGGAAGAGGAGGGAAATCTCTCCATGCGTAAGATGTTTAAGTATATAATTTATTAGTGCGTAATAAGCTTCAGACTTTTGTCTTTTAGAGTTTAAGACGTTTTCCCAGGGAGAACAAGGATTGATTCTAAGGCAAAAATCTAAATTAATGAATGTTATAAAATTCCTTCTAAATAATTGGATGTCACAAATAACTGGTTCGGTCTTTACGGCCGTAATAAAAATAAGCTATGATAAGACTTAAGATTTGAAAAGTAATTGAGGCTGAGATTGCCTACGTATGTATTGCCATGTGTTTAAATGTAAAGCAATCTTAAACCGGTGCCAGGCTGGCGGTGTTGGAACGTGGTTTCGTCCAGATGGTCCGGTCTTAAAAACTATCCAATTAACTTCTGGATTTTGAGAGTGCGGTTGCGGCCGAGTATAAATACCCCTGGAAAATCTTAAAGATTCACAGTCGATCTGAACACACCGATCCGTAACGCTGTTCTCTTGGACTCTCTCTTCGTATAGCAAGCGGGTTTCGGTTTTCTCCGTTTTACTTCGTAGGAAACTCTCCCCCTTTTATCTGAATACTCTCAGAATCTAGTAGCTTTTCTGGAAGGAATTTTACCACAGCTCTTCAGGCTGGTGGATTGTATTTCGAGAAATTTCGAGAAAACATTTAGAATTTTGATAGGAATTTTGGGAAGCCTTTTGGGTAACCCTTTGGTAACTTGTAATAGGAATTACATTTGAACTTTTTTTAAACTTTATCAACTTTGTATTTAGATTTAGATACGGTCTTCTTTGAATTAATATTTATAATCAGAATTAAATCTCAGCGTTAACTTATATTTTAGAAAATCAAACAAAGATAATATTAAGTTCCATTTTTGTATTTGTCAAAAGTTAAATAAAATCTCTTCAACAGATGAGGAACTAAAAGTAAACTTGATTGAATTCATAGTTCATTATTTCCACTCAACTCATACCCCTAACAGAATGTTACGTAGACAAATACAAAACATAATAGAATAAAGCTAACGTAAAGATATAGTGTAAAATTATATTTTTGTGAGGTAATTCATATTTAGCGCATTCGATAATTATGAGTATTATTGATTGATTAGCAGAACATGAACTTTTGTAACAACATATTAATGGGCTATATGTTAATAGAACTATTGGGATTAGCAATTGGTTGGAAAAGCTGAATAAATTAGGAATAGTAAAGTCAAGTCGTCAAGTCCTAAATTAGACTTGACAGACTTTGACTTACTATTTTGCTTACAGGTTGCCTGCTTTTTTATACAGAATTGTTTGAAAATAAGTGAAATTTGTAAATATTTTGAATTGTTCTTCTGTCTTAACATATTCTGTAATTCGCCCTGGGACCTATCTGTTATCTCAATGAAAGACCATGCAATATTACAAATACCTTATTTTTTACTTTTCCGATTTCAATAAAATCTCGATCTTCAAAAGCATTCTTTCAACCGAAGTACCATGCCAATTATTTGTTTCACTACATTGCAGGAACAAAGTCTAAATATTTTCCAAAACTACACCCTCTATTATCCATTTTCAAAGAGGCACCCTTCAAAGAAAAGGGCTTGGATGCAACTTTTTATATTTTGCCTGCAATTACTCAGATATAGTTTGCAAAATTATGCATAATTGGAAGACTTGAAAATTTAAATGAAAGTTCGTGAAACTGGAAAACAATAATAATTTTTTTATAATAATTTATTCTTGTAATATTGTTAGGAAGGATATAGAAATCATAGCGTAGTTCTTAAAATAAGTATTGTTGTGTAGTTGTATTTAGACATTATTAAATACTTTAAATAAATGTAACCGGGCGTTGCCCCTTGCATTGAATACAAGTTTTTAAAAAGTACTTACTCAATACTTGCCACGTTAGACTACGACCTTTTGGATTGACAATAACAGTCGACCTACAGTAGTGTTTAATTACTTTTGGTTAATTTGGCTACGGGGGAATAAAGTGAGCGCCATCTACAGTCGGATTAGTCTTTAAAAAAAATTGTTGTTTTCCAAGAGGCAGCAGATATCTCTTGAACTCGCACATACGTAAGTTGAATATTATTGTAAATGTTTACAAAATTTATAGATAGATAATTTATTGGTCGATTTGGCCTTGGCCCTTACAACCTGTACAAAATTTATAGTTGATGCATGCTATGATTAGACGCGGGAATTTTGAATATATTTTTATTTTAACATAATACGCCCACTGGTAAATACACATAAATGTGGTATGACCCTTTTATGACATTACAGTGGTGATTCGTAGGTCAATTCGACAGGTAAATTTGTAGTGGAGATTGTGTGGATGGTTATATAACATCATGTATTTAAAAGCTTGTATTGCTGCATTAAAAAAATGAAACAAAAGGACGCAGACTGAAAGGGGGAATGCCAGTAGGTAAAAGTTGAAATAAATTACAAACTTCCACGCCCCTTGAAAAATTATGTCAGATATGCCTGTACAGTCACAATAACTCGATTAGCTGTGAGGGTAACGTTTCTAAAAAGTAGCAAACGACTATGGCCTGTCTCGTCAAAAAACATTACAAAATGAATCCCATCTCCAGTAGAGAACGCCAGTATTGCGTTTACAATTGCGCTTCAAAATTGTAAGTGATGTTTAGAATGAGTCTTTACATTAAAAATTAAATTAAATTTATTACTTAGAAATGTAGTGCTTTTGAATACTATTTTTGTATTTTATTTGTACCAAAAATATTTTATTACTATTCTCAAATCAGAGTCTAGAAAGTTGCTTTTTATTTTAATCAATTTTTTTTCCGAAATTAATTTTCTGGTACGAAAGGACGCGTTTACTGATTGTTTGAACTTTCTGGTTCTGACTTTCTGATTGACAATTTAAGCAAAAAAAAAGTTAAAATTCAATCAAAATTGTCAAATAGGGACAAGCAAAGTGCAAAATTAAAATGAGTAAGTATATATAAATACATACTTACTGTATAGATTTGACTTAAATATTTTTAGGGAAATTTTGCCAAAGCATCGGCAAAATGTATTCTTGTAAAATTTCAGTTTAAATGCATTCAAAAGCATTTCCAGTTTCACGATATTTTTCGAAACTTCGTGAAAATTTAGTCTCACAACAACAAACACAGAGTGATCAGGAAGATAAGCATATCTTGAAGCTAAATAATTATAACCATTAATTTGTTTGGCGACATTGGTCCCAAAAATATTATTCTCGTATGTATTTTTATTTATCCCGCCAAAATATTTCACTACGATATCAAAATTTCAGTCAAGGTTTCATTTTAGACTGTACAAAAATTTAATTGATTTTCAATGAACCCATTAAGACTGAGATAAGACATCCTCGTCAAAATCTGTCAATGTTTTTTCAATGATACTAAACATTAACGTTTTTTAAACTAAAAAGCAAACCCCTAGCGGGCTGCCCTCCACAGAACGAATCTCAGGAATTCTCAAGGACAAGACACAGACGATTACTTCTTAGCTTTCAGCCAAGGTTCAGCTTGTGGGTCACTGGTGCCCACAAAGTTGACTACAGTCTAGTCAGTCTATTCCATTCTTTTGGAGGATTGTCCTTGCCATTTCAATTCTAATCTGTTCTTCTTCGAATTTCTTTGCGCTAGTTTAGTACATTCCAATTCACACGTTTTAGTAAAATTCCTAGTCTATTCCTAGCAAATTCCTATTCAAGACACAAACTACAAAATTTACAGGAATTACTCAAATGTAATGGACAGGGGAATGCCCTGATCCTCATATATTACAGCTCCATGTTTTTATAAGAGAAGCGATATAATGGAATGACCTCGGTTCTGACCTTGTGGACACAAAGGCTTCTACACCATTTAGCTAAGCTGGAAAAACATTATCTAATACAACCTCGTGGTGACCATGTAGACCATTTTAAATTTTTCCGATATTTCGAGAAATTTTGAAAAATTTCAAAAACAATTTACGCTTTAAATTTCCTATGCATATTTCCATGAACATGTATATAGTTGTGCAAACCACATCGAATTTTTCGATTTTTGAAATTTCTAAGAAATAAAGACACATCATAAAAGCTGGGATTGGGTTTTTATCTTCACTTCAATATTTCAGCATGCGTGTATTCAAACCAGTTCAAATATTTCAATTTCCGAGAACTTCGGAATAATTTCGCTCATAAAAAAAATTGGGCTACCACAACTAGCTACGAAACTTATTTTCATTTATGCTCATGTGAAACGTATACGACCGCTTGGCTCAATGACATGTCGGTCAACCGATTTCAATTTACGATTTTTATTGCTTTGTAAAAAAATATGCAACAAAAGGACGAAGGCTGAGAGTGTAAATGCCAGCAAGTAAAAGAGGAAATAAACGATTGGTTTACACGCCACTCGAAAATACAAGCATTATTGAAAATATTAAATTTTTAGGTGTTTTGTACCTTGGCTGAAACCATTGGTTTTTATTAAAAAACTATGTTGTTTAAACCACGGTTTAAACCAAACCAACTCTGGCAGTAACTGAACAAAGTCCAGCAAATTACAGTAAACAATTATATACTCTAGGTATTTCCCGTATGTACAGTGTGACCATAATAATCTGCCACCATCCCCAGCCCTCGTGAGAGAGTTCCTCGAAAAATATTGGATTCTCTGAGTTTGCCTCAAATTGATGTCCAGATTTTTTACAATTTACTTCAACGGCTCCGATTAACATTTGAGTTCATATGGTGAAAACGTCAACAAAGTTATTTCGTTTTTATAATATCATATCTTCATTTTATGATCATATCATAAGATCGCAATCAGGATGCTATTATTAATTGGGGTTCATTTTAGTTTGCAGAACCTACCAACTGAGTATGTCGGAGTTTGGCGGTTAACATTTTTTCAGCATGTGCTGGTATCAGAAATGGAATTCCCGTTAAATTTTTATGTCGGGAGAAAGTATAAAGACATTTTTCACTGTTTTTATCTAACACGGTAAGATTTTGGGTTGGTACACGTGGATTCAAACAAAGTATAGAACATGTTTTAGTACTCCCCTAGTGTTTCAAAACTCATGTAACTCGAATGCATTTTGCCTCGTTCTATAAGGTCATGTCACCAAAGTTTCAAAATTACGAATGTGCCACACTGGAGGAATTATTTTGGGGGGAATTCGGTTGGTGGGTATGGACGTTAAAACTTGGAAATTTATTAAATGGTAAACATCAAAACCTCATCGACTTTCAAAAATTGAAAATCTTTAAGGGATTTAGCATTAATATTTTATAAAGACATATCCCAAAGAGAAAGGAGCAAAATGCACAAGTTACATTTGAGTTTTGAAACACACTAGCGGAATACTAATACATGTGATATGCTTTGTTTGTATCAACGTGTACCATTCCAAAATCTTACCTTGTAAGTTTGTGAAAAAAAATTAAAATTAAAATTGCCTGTGTTCGAAACCTTCCGACTAAACAATCATCGTTCTAGTTACACTTAGCCATGCCGTTTTAAAAAACTTCAATTAAATTAGTATTTGTTTTAGCTATTGTGTAGTATTATGCAGTATAGAGTATTCTAAATTATAAATTTGGGCAATGTACTTCACCAACTTAAATACAATCCAAAAACGAAATTTGAATGTTATCCATTAAAAATTCAGACTTTTTAGAATTGAATAGGTACTATTTAAAATAAAAAGCTTGAACGCCACTTCATATATTTTATATGAAATTACGCTGTATTACTGCTAAAGGAATTACATGGTAAAATCTTTAAAATAGTCATACAAGGTTTCAAGGTTTGTTGTACACCGAAATTATAATTTTTGTTTTAATATAATTATTCTACAGGTTATTCTTGAATAACATGCAAAATCCTGGGTAGACATGTTTACAGTTTAGGTTTACTTGCTTTGATCCCCCTTTGTTTTATATCCCGTCAAAGAGAATCCATAATCTGACCAGATCCACGCATTAATTTTCATTCAATGAAATTCCACACACCCGAACTTGTTTCATTCAATGGAATGGAACAGACGTGTATTCAAACTAATAGGAGTAATTATAATTGAACGTTGTAGAAAATTAAAGGAGTGTTTGTATCAGGTCGCACCCGGTTATTTTGGTTCAGGTCCAGGTTCAGTATGGGTGCATGTATTTTGAACCTAATAATTTTGGGTTCTTTCTAGGTACAATATTGTATACCAGTAAAATTGGATAAAGGTTCAGTTCGGGGTTATGTACAGATAAAAACCCCCTTTGATTTTACCTGTCAGGAACTGGTGTAACAAGTGAAAAACTTGAACCTGTTCGCAAAAGACCTGCAATTTTTGGGTTTATTGATTGAAAGTTAAAGTTATGGAGAATTTCAAGCTTCCAAGATGATTTCCAACGCAATGGAAATGACAGGATTTACCAAAAACTAGTGAACATGCATTCTTATTCATTTTAAATATATTTTGTACAGGGTGGCTTGATTTAAATCACGTTGATTTAAATCGTGATTTAAATCAAGATTTAAATCACTTGATTTTTTTCAAATAAATCACTGATTTAAATCAATGTTGACTATTCAACTTTCGGGGTTAGGATAAATGTAATTTTACGTCTCGAAACATTGTAAAACGTGCAATTTTGTGTTTTTATGAATTTTGGTCATGAGACCATTTAGAATTTTGATAATTTTCAGGATAATTTGGGTACGCAACCATATTGATTATCTGTCAGGCTGTCACAGTGCCATAAAATTTAGATATGAGTGAGTTTTGAAATATTGTATATTAATAGAGCCTCTGCTGGGGACAATTGTAATGCTCACAAAAGATTCCGTCTCGGTTCGGAATCCAGGAACAAAATTAAGTATCCCGATGTCATCCCGAAATAACACGGGACAATATTTATGTCCTAAAATTGTCTCGTCCCTAACAGAAACTCAGTATCTAAAGAAAACATCCCAACATCCAATCATTCTAAAAGAGTACCATTTCAAGTGATAAGATTTGACTATGAATTTTGCATTTTTTAAATGCTATACTCATTATACTATTTTAACTATATTCAATATTATCTATTTTATATTATTTATACTTTATAAATTGTATAAATAATTTAGATGTTGTAAGGAGAGATATTCACATTTTAAACGGAATATTCCCAATTTGCAAATAATTTTTGTCCCAACATACTCTACCATCCCGTCCCGAAGCACAAATATGTACGATGCACATTTTATGAAATGTGTATAGCGTTTGGCTTCAAAGGCAAAACTCAATTCGAAATTGTTACAATTTACAAACAATTCTGTTAATGTTTGGAATTGGCCTTTGACCAGCTTTTTATTTCATTAGGTAGTTAACTTTATTTTGTAAATTTCTCTCAATATATTTTCCTAATTGTTCAAGTATCATTAGTACCAACAGTATACAATATTATTAGGAAAATTAAAATCCAAAAATTTGTATGGTAAATTTAATTGTACGATAAAATTTTGAATTTAAATCAGAAAATATTGATTTAAATCAAAAAAACCCGATTTAAATCAAATAAATCCGATTATTTTGATTTTTTTCAAAAAAATCAAAAAAATCAGCAACCCTGATTTTGTACTACAAATACCCAATTGTACTTTTAATACAATATAAACTAAAAACAATTCTGATTCTCAAGTATTCAAACATGTTCAGGTCCGGTCCAAAAGTACACGGGTTCAGGTCGTCTTTTGGGTACTTTACTTGTTCAGGTACTAATAAGGTGCAGTTTCTACAAAAACGCAGGTGTGTCAGGTTCAAGATAAAAACAAACGAAACTTTTAAATGTGTATGTTTTCAGGTACGGGTTCACACTTTTGAGGTACCCAATGTTTGGGTCCAGTTCGACAGTTTTGAACCCACACGATGCACTACTATGTGTAGAGTGCTTTAAATACAACCTGTTCTGAGAAACGGAGTTGTTCTACTATAATACAAAATATACGAAATTTGAATGTTTTCCATTAGAAAATCCCGAATATAACCGCCAATAGTCACTATTTAAAAAAATTTAGACGCCACTTTGCATATTTTATCTGAAATTAATACCAAGGTTATTATAGTTTAGTTTAGCCCAGTTAATGGTAGGGCACATTTAAATAATTAATTAAAACACAAGTTTTTAAAGCTGCGTACAAATTCTAATCTTGTTTCAATATTATGTAACAGATTTTTTATTAATAACAATATTTTGTAATTATTTCAAAATTCGCAATTATTTTAAATTTTCATAAAACGTTTGCTTAAAATACAGAGTTATACAATAATTGAATTATACAATAATAATAGGGGTAAATTATGTGTGAAATTTAAAGACATTGCCAGTTATTTTATTTAACCGGTTTTGTAATCACGAGTATATTAGACATTATTATTACTTATTAGTATATATTAAATATTATTTCACCACTTTTAATTAGTGCACATACTTACATTGAAACAAAATCTGGAAGAGTTAGAGTACATCAAAAAATTAAATTAACATATGTTTACTTGTAGCCTTGTGTTGTTTTGCTAAATTGCACCGTAAGAATACTGTGAAATTGGGGTTTACAATTTGATTTGAAAATTCCAAAGTTAGGTTTTTTTTTGTAAATTGTGAACACCCGCAAGAATTAGTGCACATGCTAAATGTGCACTGGAACAAAATCCGGAGGTTACAGCAGGCAATAAAAGTAACATATACTTACATAACACAAGTTTAGTTTCGCAGTAACATGAGCAGACTAATCTGGAAGGTTAGCATACCTAGAGGTTTAATTATTAGTACCCACAATTCACAAATTTTAAATTGTTTATCAACATGGCTTCGGCAAATATGCTTCTCGTAGTCCTCTTGGAGTTTCACGTCAAAATGCTTTCGCTATAAAATTCAAAATCTCAGTCAAGATTTTATTTCAGATTGTACAGGAACTAAATTGTTTTTGCATGAACCCATAAAGACTGAGATAGGACATCCTTGTCAAAGTGTGAGGACAGGTCCCACAATTTGTATGGGAATCCATATTACTAATGAATACTGGACCTTTATCTAAATGCCCATATGTGTTGTCTCCATAATTTTAGGAACCATCATGATTATATTTTAGTTTAGGTATTTAGAATTAGGAAAGTCAAGCCTGACAAAAGGTTCTTCCAATTCTTCACAATGGTACTCAAAATGGGGCTTTTACTGCAAAACTAAAAAAGCTAGCCCAAATTCATATTCTGGGAATATTTGTCGACAAGTCCATATTTCTGAATATCTTGCCAAAATGTTCCCGCGGCATGATTTTCGTTCTTTTGCAACAGTTATTAAATTCAGTTTATAATAATTGCAAATAATAAGCACTAGCTCTTAACAAGACACACTCTACCTGAGGATGACCATCTCTCATATGATTTCTTTTCGACAAAAAAGATGTCGTTTTGGTAAAAACAAATCGGTGAATTTGATTACACCTTCCAAATTTCCATTAGGATTTCGATATTTTGAAGACAAATGACCATGCATTTGATTTTATTCAATAGCCCCATTGAAAGATAATTTGTTGAGGGGAAGTACCAGGTCTCGCAAATTTCATACTTGATACAAAATATGTTAAAATCTGGTCGAATAATTAACAAATTTTAAAATCCCCCTAAATTCAGAACAAAATTTTGAGCTCGAAATTTTATTTTAAAGACAATTTTGCCTGGGGGACAATACTTAAATCGTTCCTTCTTGGCGAGAAACATTCTAGAATGTCTAAAAATTCTCAATCAAAAATTTAAAAGCCACAAATAAAAAAAACCACAAGCATAAAAATAAAAATATGATCTTCGGAGCATATAAAAGTCTTGACCTAAAACTGAAAGTTAAGATACATTTTTGAATGTATCTTGAATGAACACACCACAGTAATATTTGGAACAAGGGACGATGCGAGAGGTTTAAATCACTTTTCTGGGTATATACAGGCTGTGTATTGTATTTATACCCACCAAAAATGCCCAGAAAATGCCTTATTCTTGAAATTCTTCGGCATTCTCGGTAAGCATTTTGACCATACTGGGTATTTCGGCAGAAGCATACACAATGGCCATTATTGCTTTTATTAACGTATACATATGTAGGGTATGTCGATTTGAAAATGCCCGGCATTTTGGGCATTTTCATTTCAGGGCGAGGGCGGCATAATAGGGCATTTTGGGCAAGGGCATTTTGGGCATTTTCATCGAGGACAAATTGGGCATTTTGGGCAGAATCGTGGAATATAATAGAACAATCTATACAATTTGACAATGGATTTGAAAATTTCTTTGTAATTTTGAAGAAAAAGCGTTCAAAATTATTTTGAAAATTTTATTCTGTACGTCATTATTTTGACGAAGTTAATTCAACCGGTGATGAAATTCGTTTGGATACCATAGGTCATATTGAACATTACAATTTGTGAAACACCTGTACAGTACACGATACGGCTATAAATTAAAATATTCTAGGAACTATTTTTCCAAACTGCAGACGATGTAAAATGAACTTTCATCATCCTGGGAATATTCACATACCCCTATGCATGTATGTATATTACTGTGATCAGAAATGTCTTTTCGGTAAACATTTGAACCCATACGGTAATTGTATTACACCATAAAACTACAAACAACAATATTTGGGGGACCCGTATAGAGGATGTATATTGGTTTCTACTCGAGCCATATTTGGCTGATCGTTGCAAACTGCAGACAATAGTGATGTAGAATAAAATGAGTATAAAATTCAGCTTCATCACCCATTTAAATTTTGACTGATCCATTACCATCAGATTTTTACTTTAGGAGTTCGTACTTCAAAAGAAAATAGTACTTCTGCCCGCCCGTCAGTGACGCATATGCAAATTTATTTCATATTATTGTTTACTTTGAAATTTATTTTAATAGGAGTGATAAATGATATCACCTCATGTCAATGAAATTAAATTGATTTGACTGTTTTTGCCATTAAAATATACGCGAAGAAGCGAATAACCAGACATTCACATTTGTAACTTTTCCTTGGCTGCGCTTTCATGCATTTGGATGGATAGTCTGAATATATGCTAGTAATCCAATTTTGGTGCCGTGAAAATGCCCAAAATGTCCAACTTGCCCTGCCCAAAATGCCCAAAATCAGGGCATTTTCAAAAGCTGCCCACATGCCCAGTTTTTGGGCATGTGGGCAGGCATTTTGGGCATTTTCGGCTGGGCGGGCAAATACTGCAGGGCATTTTCAATCGACATACCCTACGTATATGTACGTTAATAATAAGGTAACTTTTCATTGCATAAAACACTCATCCAGTTTTAGAAAACTTTGTTCTTCATTTTTGTTTTAAATATTTGTAATTCGCCCAATTTGCAACTTATTGCCAGTGGTTTTTAAGGATTTCAATAATCGTTTAAAAAATTTCGAACAGCAACATAATTGTAAACATTCAACCCCGTTTCGAACCCTATGTTTTCGTTATCGCTTCAGCGTGGATATATTGTTAAAAAATGTTGGATTTGAAAAGAACAACAACACAATGTCCGTATAAGTTCCAGCGTAACAATTTTTACTAAGCCTTGTAAAAAATAGAAAATAATCGCTAGATAATTTACAGATTTTACAGTCACTTGGTATATAAGACAATAAATATTGGTTGAAAAATATGACAAAACTTGAATATTGTACAGCAAATGATCATCAGCCCCAGTAAAATACTGTGATCGAAGGATTCAAAAATATAACAATAAATACATTTAGATGATGACGAGTTTTGAAGCTCATAAGCAATGGTGTTTTTAATCCATTAACAATTATGAAATAATTTTGCATCTTTGACCGAACATGCTTGTTCATGAAGTCTACATTACAATTTACAAATTACAACAAATTCTTACAATAATACCTATAAATCAAACGATTTTGTTTTTTTCAAAAAGCTATCTCCATCACCTAGGAGCATACTGCTTTTTGATTTAGTATGCAAAATTATTAGGTGCCTAAATCCACATATCGAAAACATTTAAGTGAATATGTCAAAAATACTGGCCATAGCCTGCATATACCCAAAATGACCAAAGTAACTTGGTCATGGGAATTTGTAAATAACATCCTAAAATCTTTTGATAAATACGAAATAGAGGGAATTTAGCTGCAGGAAACATATAATTTTGTGAGTGATTTACTAGTTTCCATAATTGATTGTTCAATGGATTTTGACACAGGATAATATAAGAAGTAAAACTGCAAATTACAATATGGTAGGAAGCGCAATTACAGTGGCCAGTCTGTACATTTAAATTAAGCCAAATGAATTATATAATTTCCATCTTAGCTGGAGAAAGTCGGTTGAGCATTTAAAGTATCGTTTTAAAATGGTAAGGGATGTTTGAATAATTTAATTTACTTAAAAATGTAATAAATTATTAATTAGCAATGAACTTTTTGGAAACAATAATTGTACGTCTTTTGAAATAAAAAAATTGAAATTATTAATCTAATTTTGTTTCACCAAAAATGTTTCTGTTCAAATTGTCAAACCAGAATTTGGAAACTGACTTTTTGCTTTAAACAAACCTGAATAGGCAGTAAATAATTTCTGTCGTAATTAGGCGTTATTCATCAACCCTTGCAAATTAAATTTCTGCTTCCAAAGGACGCGTTCATTGATTATTTTATTCTTTCCATTAGGATTATCAAATTTGTTTAAAAAACACTAACTTTACATTCGCATCTTTACATCAAAATAACTGGTTAGTACTGAGAATTTGAGCTCAAATAATTAAAAATTAAATAAAAAATCACAAATAGGACAGTGAAGTGCGACAGTAAATGAAGGGGGAAATGAAGTACTTGGTGTGCTATCTTTAAAAAACAATGGCTTTCAGGATGTTTCACATAATTATCTGTTTCCCATTACAGAAACGGCTCAGGTGCTTCTTCTGGAAAAACAATAATCGAACAATGGATATATTTAAATTCCACGTAAATTGTGTATTTAAACAAATTGATTTATGTTAGCGTTTATTGTTTTCGTCATTTTACTTGTGGGTTTGAAATTTGAAAATCACAAATCCACAAAGTAGCAATAGCACATTTAGAAAATATTTGATTGTCACGCCACTCCGTGTATCTTCTACGGAGTGTTAGACTGAATGACAAATGTGTAGTTTCTCTTGTGAAGTATTTTTCCACACACTGGGAGGATCAAATATGTCATTCAATTTCTTATACGTGTTATATGGGGATATGATTATGTTTATACTGTAAATTCAGAAGTCCATCCAGTCTGAAAAATATTTTATTGCTAAGTAGATCATATTTGAATACTGGTTAATATATTCTGCTCCGACGGAGCTAGATGGGTCTGCGCGCAAAACGTTTCAGGACGTTGTTAGAATAATGACCATTTGGAGTCAGGCAACAATCACTTGGCCCATGTGTGACTTAAATTATGGCACCACATATTTTTGAAAGGAGCAATTTTAAAATTCTGCAGAGCGGGAATCTGCGGAAACTTCTCGTGTTATTTGAATTTGGAGATAACGCTCTTAAATGTTTTTTTTGTAGAATCGGACATCCCGCATTAAAAATTTCAAAAGTTGTAGGAACTTCCCTTCATTTCTTCCGATGGTGAGCATTGTACGTTGTATGTATTTACAGACAATATGTCGATACCATGGAATAAATTACCTGTTGGCATAGTTATTAAAAATTAGTGAAATTTATCCAAATCCCTTACATAAGATATTTTAGTAGCATTTTAAAATCTCAGTTTAAAAACTGATTCAAAACCATTTATGCTTTTGGTTCATATTTTTCAGTATGTTTCAAAACCTCACAAAAATATAGTCTGACAGGATCATACACAGAGTTCTCAGGTATATAGACATACGTTGAAGCTTAATAATTATTACCTTCAATTTACGCATTTTGAATTGTTTGTCGACATTGGTTCCGAAAAATCTTATTATCTTATTTTTACTTATCCCGCCAAAATAGTTAGACGACGAAACTAACTCAAAATCTCAGTCAAGTTTTCATTTCAGATTTTAGAGGAATTAAATTGCTTTTGTACGAACCCATTAAGACTGAGATTAGATAGGATTTCGAGATTTTGAAAAACAATGACCATGAGTTTGATTTTTATGCAACAACCTCATTGGAAGTCGATTTGTTCTGAGGATAATTACCAGGTCTCGCATAATTCCTTCTTGATAGAAACAAATGTTTAACTCTGGTGTTTGTCAACAGTATTTTAAAATTCCATGGCAAATACGAATGAGATGAAAAGTAGCTTCCAGAGGTAAATAATTTTGTGAGTGATTTCCTACTCCGCACAGTTGATATTTCTATAGATTTCTATGTAGGTTAAGTTAAGAAGTGAAAATACAATGGTTGAGGAAGGAGCGTTATGATCACATTCGATATTAAAGGAAGAATAATTTCCCATTGTGTTTCTATACACTAATATTAAAAAGTTACAAGCAGAAGACGAATTAAAATTTGTGTTTGGACACTGCTTGTCTGTTCGAACGAGAACCAATGGCACCAGGCAAGTCAGATTAGATAAAAGTAAGAAGTATATTGTTTTTAAAAAACATCGGGTCATTCCTCTGGAGTAAATTAAATGAGATCCCCTGTAAATAAATGCAAATACATTTGCATAGAAATTGTGAAGTAATTCTGTCGCCACCTGTAGTCGGATCGGTCAGTAAAAAAGAAACTGTCTTTTCCAAAGCCGGAATGTCGCTTGAACTCGCAAATGCGTGAATTTGACTAATATTGTAAACATTTTTCAAAATTTAGTGGTACAAGGAGCATTTAAGCACATGGATTGTTACTTAATTCGTAACTTACTTCAAAATTTTGAAGGCCAGTCTGAATGAAAACTTTTTAAGAAGTATTCAGTCATTCTATCTTCATCAGATAATTATTTCCGGGGGTCGACCCAGTTGTAGATTGTGTCCTTCCAGACGAAAAAATCTAATGTTAAAAATCCTGTCAAGATTTTTTTAACATTTTCAGTCAATAATTTAAAAACCTCTAAATTATGATAAAAACTTGATAATTGGAACGTATCGAAAATCTTGACCTACTAATGACGGTCAAGATATGCCTGTAATAAATTTAGACGCCGGTTGCAATATTTTATGTGACCATGCAATATGACATCCGAAAGATAGTACCTGCGTGTTCCTACATTAATAAATAGTAAACAGAAGTTGCTTTCACATGTAAATTGATTTAAGTGGAATCCATTTTATTATAAACAGCAAGATTTTGAACATCAACTGTGTTCACTTTCGGGCGTCAAATACGAAAACTAAATATCTTTTACAACGTAATAATGTTTTACAAAAAATGAAACATTAATTTACATTAATATTTTTACAATTTTTTAAAACTTACTGTTGAATAATTTTATTTAGTTTTGGAATAATTGGTTTCCAAGCATCACTTAGTACATAATTGAGTGTATAGTTTTAAGTATACTAAAGTTTTATGCTAATTACAAAATAGAGGAAAATATATTGCAAAATAGAGAACATTCACTTCAGGTCCAGAACTTCAAAACAAAATTACTGGTTTTTATTCAAAATTTGAGCACCACCAAAGCTTCAAGTGGCGCTTTTTATATTTGAATTATTGTGTGACCCAAGTTATTCCAGATTCTCGTACTTTCAGCATTCAAATATAGTAATTTCGAAATTTGGAACACCAATCTGAATGGATTAATTTTCTAGAAAAATATTTAATTATTTCATCATCAGACTATTTCTCCTGAGGAAGGGGGACCACAGGTGTCAAGTGATTCTTTCTATGTAAAAAATCTCTTACATCAAAAAGTTTGTCAGAATTTACGATTTTTCAAAAATTCTCAATGCAAATTTTAAAAACACCAAAATAAAAATAGCAACTTGGCCTTGGGAACAATTCAAAAACCGTGACCTAAAAGTAAAAATTAAAATACAGTTTAGATTGATTTAGAGGCCGCTTGAAATATTATTTCGGATTGTGTCTTTTCACTGTTTCAAGATAAATCAGGTAAAGTAATTATTCCAATATTGTAACATACGTAGATTTAAATACGGAATAGAGGAAGGAAGTAAAACAATAACTAAGTGAGGAATTTCCTATTTAGCATAGTTGATTGTTCTATGAATTTTTATGTTGGATAAGTTAGTAAGTGAAACTGAAAAATACATTAATTTGGTAAGGAGCGCAATGGTCCATCATAGGTAAAAAAATAATTTTTCGATTGCGATTCAATTTGAGAGTATAATTAAGAAAGTTACACAGTATTTAGAATTATGCACATAATAAGACATGAAAAATTAGTGGAGGAAGTTAACGTGCATAATGACAGCTTTTGCTGTATAAAAAATAATCTCCACTAAATTCCGTTAAATTACATTTAAAAATATTTTTTTCTAGCGAATTTATATCCGCAGTATTAGATAGTTATTACCCTTGTATCTATTTTAATTATTGCATATACCATTAGGGGAGAAAGAAATATTATAACAGCTACAAAATATTTTTGTTGGATTTTAATATGACTGTTTAAAAACTGAATTAAAAACATTTTTACTTGTGATTCAAGTTTTACAGTATTTTTCAAAATCTTGGAAAAATTTAGTCTCTTTAGAACATACGGAGTGCTCAAGAAGATTAGCAAATCTTAAAGTTTAATTATTAGTACATTGATAAGTTTTGCTCATTTTGATTTGTTTGTTGACATTTATTCCGTAAATATTATTCTCGTAGTTGTTTTATTTATCCCGCCAAAATACTTTTTTACGTAATAGACATTTCAGTCATGTTTTCATATCGGATCGTGAAGGAATTAGATTGTTTTTGAACGCTAAGAAACTTTTGAACCTATTAAAACTGGGATAGTTCATCCTATTCAAGCGTTCTTCCAGTTTTTCACAATGGTATCCAAAATCATGCTCCTAAAGTAAAAAATACATTTTTAATCTTAGAGCCAGCTTTCAAATTGTGGGAATAATTGTTGGTAAAAACAAATCGATGAATTTACAGCCTCCAAATTCCCACTAGGATTTAGAAATTTTGAATATCTACAACCATCAGTCGATTTGTAAAATTTATTCAACAGCTTCAGTAAAAAATAAGTTGTTCCAGAGGGGGGGGGGGAGTGCGAAGTCTCACATAATTCCTTGTTGACGAAAACCAGTGCTAAAATGTTGGCCGAAAATTTGAACATTCTTCCACAAATTTGACCTTTTTCGTAGAAACGGACCTCCCGCATTAAGTATTTGATACGTTATAAACACTCACTTTCCTTTCGTCTCACCAACAGCAAGTTGTAAATACATGTAAAGAAAGTATTTGCCCATATCACGGAGTAAATTATCGGTTGGCGTAATTACAAACATTTGTAGGGAAATTTAGCCAAAGTCCTGCCGGAAAATGTTTTTTGTAGCAATTCAAAAAACAAGTAACACGAAATCGGAACATTTTAAACGATTCAATTTTTATTTAAAAATATTTCAAAGTTGAGACACTTGAACCTGGAGAAAATTCAAAATCCTAGCTTAGCATGCGTTTGCAGTGCCAGCTGCTGCTTGTGCCATTCAATGAAATGGAATTGAACATTACAGTAAATAAGATTGTCCAAATAGTTTTAACCAAGGCATTATTAGTGAACATTTTACAAAATTAAAAGAGTGTTTGTAACTGTTTAACTCTGGCTCTGTTCTATGTTGAGAGAATTTTTCCTTCAGCTATGTTATTTTCTCATGTTTTAATGCGAGTCATCGAAAACAATTACATTTTAGATTGAATGCCTGAGTTTCCATGCACGATGGGGTAAAGAAACCAGAGGTGTTATAATAAACAAAAAAATATATAATGCAGCAAGTCTCGCGACGACACATTGATTGGGGCACATTCCTGACGACGGCAATGCGCCCCGCATTCATGTTTTAACGTAGAGCCAAAATTCAGATATACTGCGGATATATTTGTCGAGATGTCCATGGTTTTGATTATCCTGCCACAATCCAGGTCAAAATTGTTCTGCGGTTTTTCGAATTTCAAAACCGCTCACCAAATCAGACCTGCGTTCGGGTCAAATATTTTGAGGATCCGAACTTGAACTTGACCTGTACTTGAACTTTCAAGTAGATAATTGTCAGTACCCGAACTTGGCGTTTCGGGTCCCAGGAATTACTTGTAATACCAAGTCATACAGTGAATTTACCATATAGTGGTTTCCTCTTAGATGGCATTCCCTCTTTAATGGCATCAAAAAACCCTCCTTGGAGGTTTGTAATGTTAAAGGTATGCAGTATAGTGGCACCCGCTATAATGGTATTCCCTCTATAATGTCACTATTATGTGTTACGGTGGCTCAGACAATGCGAAATTATAATGGCAGTTGGCATAACGTTAGCTAGATACTGGCTACAAAAGTATAACATGATGTTATAAAACGTGCGGGCGGTTAAACATGCTTGTCGGTTGGTTCAATTTTAATTTCAAATGGTAATACGGTTTGATTATTATTGAGGCTTACTGAAGCCCTGGTATGATTAGCTAAATTTATGTCCTATGATCCGTGACTTAAGTTAAAACGAACAGTTATAACACAAATCATTGCCATTTTTGCCTTGGCTCACTTCTAATAAGTTTCAATTCGTCTTGATTTTTTAAAATAAATCCAATTATTAAATTGAACATTTAAAATGACATTAAACAGGCTGTCAAACAAAACCTCATAGTACAAAACCGCAAAGTACTCAGTGGAAGTAATTCCCATTTCCATAATCCGAGTAATTTGAAGACGTTAATTTGGTTTCTGGAATGGTGACCTGGCAGTCGAAAAGCTTGTTGCGACTAACATTATTAATAGTGTGAAAAACCAAAAGTTACTAAATATCTTAAACTCAATGAAGCTTAGCATACCTTATAATTTTGAGTATTCTGTAAAAATAAATAAATTTATAAATATATTTAGTTACAGTTATCGTCTATAAACATTAATATATAGTATATAGTTAACCATTAGTAACATACAGTGGCATCCCTATATAGTGGCAGGAATTCGTCACTCCCTTGGAGACCACTATATAGGAAATTCACTGTATCTTGCAAGTAATCTTTTCTAAACCCGAACTTGAATGTCGTGTCCATAAATCTTGAGAACCGAACTTGGAATTGACTTGAACCCGAACTTGGATTTCAGGTACTTGAACCTTGCAACTTTGTGTTATGAAGGCGCAAAACTATTCCAACGGGTGGAGCTAAGATTTTCAATTTCTGTCGTCTTTATAAAATTCAGATTCGGGTTCACTCATTGATTTTTCCTAGTGTTGCAGTCTCACCGCACAATTTACTTGAGCAGTTTTTCAAAAATGATGAAAAATTACAAGAATAGTTTTAACCATGACAATTTACAGAATACACAACAGTCTCTTCAAATGAAAGTGAGCTCCAGCTTCAGTGCATATCTCTGCAGGCATGGTTTCTACTAGGGATGTCAAAGGTCTGGTCCGGAACATTTATAATGGTCAGTTATTGGTCTGGTCCCAGATTTGTATGGTCTGGTGCGGTCGGATTCAACATTTGGACCACACCAGATACAATTGGTCCAGATTTAGGACTATAGCTCCTCACGGGTCGAGTAGTTATCTAACCGTACTCGTACTTGGAACCGTACTCGAATTGTCGGCCCCAATTCCCCCTTGACCGCTTATCTTATCCAACTAATGTATTTTACAGTTTCACTTCTTAACTTATCATGCTAAAAATCTATAGAACAATCAAATGTGCTAAGTAGGGAACCCTCACAAAATTGTAACAAATTTCCTCAAAGTAACCTTGCTAAATTTCGTAATTACCTCAAGAATGTAGTAGACATTATGAATCAAGTGAAGATGATTCTGAATTGACATTGTTGTCATGCCTGTGTAATATTTCAAGTGGCGTTGAAATTATGCTTAAATGTACCTTCATTTTCAGTTTTAGGTCAACGTTTTTATTATGTTTTAAGTATTAAGTAATTTTTTATGTATCAAGTTTTCATTTTTATTAAGAAGTTTATAAAAATTTGACTCAGAATTTCGGGTAAAATATAAAACTTTGACGAGGATTTTGACATGACATCCCATGCAGCACCTCGCCCTATGTTAAACGTTTAGGACACGTATAAGAAAAAACGTTTAGAAATAGTCGTATTTTAAACGTTTAAAAAACGTTCCGACTTTTTAGTTACTAATAAATCAGCCTTAATGATAAATGTTGGTGGTACATTTATTGTTGAAATTATTGCCGTACCTGTGACTATGGATAACTTAATAATTAATTTCTATAGTACTTAGATTTCATTTTTGAATATTTTATATTAACGTACATACAAGAAGGCATCACGGGCTATATACATAGGTACAAATGGCTAACATGTATTACAGGAGTAGAAGCAACAAAAGAGATCAAGAATAGGCGCGTACTATTCTTCACTCGTAACAGACAAATTGCCATCTTGTTTTCATCTGTGGCTCCGTAACTAATAGCAGTGTTCCCTCAACTTGTGTAATAATTCGGTTATCGGAATTTTTGGAAGAACAGAAAGGAGGTGAGTACTTCTATTTTACATTGTGAAACTAATATTTATTACTATGTTGAAACGAAAAGAAAGAACCACTAGAAGAAAAGTCTCAGAAGCAGTAAAGACGTTTAGGGTTCTATCTTCATGTACATCATCAGTTAATTACAGCGAGGATGTTCCAGTTAACAACATCGTGCATTGTGGTTTTCCAGAAATAAGTTTAGTATCTAATGACCAAAATAATTCTCCCTCCTGTGACAATTGTTCTGTTGACAGCAGATATGAGTCTTCACAAAATCCATTTTTTGATTCATGTGAAACATCAAGCAGAAATAATAGTTCAAAAATCAAGAATGAGTCGCTCAATTTTCCGAACAGCCTCCGAGAATGGGCAATTAATTATCAAATTAATCAAAATGCTCTTACGAGTCTATTGCGAATTCTGAGCGATGTAGATATACCTAGACTTCCGACAGATGCTCGAAGCTTCCTAAAAACGCCACGGACAACTCTAACTAGATGGGTTGAACCAGGACAGTATTGCCACATTGGAGTTTGGAAATGGATTAAACAGGTTATTGAAAGCCACCCGAAGGATTTTAAAAATAACCAAGAAGTTCTGCTGGACATTTCCATCGATGGACTCCCAATTTCAAGAAGTAGCAACAGTCAGTTCTGGCCAATACAAGGATGTGTTTTAAATGTTCCGAATTCTACTCCATTTATAATAGGAATTTACCATGGGTACCAAAAACCAAAATGTGCCAATACATTTCTACAAGATTTTATCAGTGAAATGTGTGATATTCGTGAAGGAGTTGAACATAATAATAAATTTTATCAAATTAAATTAGGAAAATTTGTATGTGATACTCCTGCTCGCTCCTTCATCACATGTATTAAGGGGCATAATGCTTACTACGGGTGTGGCAAATGCCAGCAAAAAGGAACATATTACAGAGGCCGCGTGACATTTAACCCTCAGGCCAAGACACTCCGAACCGACAATTCTTTCAAAAATAAAGAACAAAAAAGCCACCATAATGGAGAATCCGATTTGCTGGCTATCGGAGTTGGCATGGTATCCCAGTTTCCAGATGATCCAATGCATGTATTGTACTTGGGAGTAATGCGAAAACTGCTCAGATTATGGAGCAAGGAAAACATATTACGCTGTAAATTATCCGCAGCTCAAAAAACCCAAATTTCATCACGCTTATTGTCTTTAAAATTTTGTATTTGCTCTGAATTCGCCCGAAAACATCGAGAACTTTCAGAACAGGATCGTAGGAAAGCGACAGAACTTCGATTATTTATGTTGTACACTGGACCTTTTGTACTGAAAGGAATATTGCATGAAAAATACTACAACCATTTTTTATGCTTGCATGTCGCTTTGCGCATTCTCTCTGAATCTAAAATGCTGGAAAAGTACAGATCTTATGCACAACAGTTACTGGAATATTTTGTTGCTAATTTCACATACCTTTACGGCCAGGAGAATTTATCGTACAACATTCATGGACTTCTTCATTTAAGCAAATCGGTATCAAGATTTGGCCCACTCGAGACATTTAGTGGATTTAAATACGAAAATAACCTACAATTTTTGAAAAAAATGTTGCTTTCAAAAAATAAGCCACTGCAACAACTATCAAGAAGATTGGAGGAAAGGCAAATGGCACCATACCAACAAATAGAAATTACTTACCCACGTTTTTTGTTTCCTCATGAAAACGGCCCTATTCTTGATACTGGCTTTAAATATCAATTTGTTACAATGATTACAAAAACCTTTAAAGTATCCGTAAAAAATAGTGATAGTGTGTTTAAATGCAAACGTGGAGAGGTCATTCACGTGCTGAATATTGTGGGAAACAAGTTAGACAATATTTTACTAGTTGTGAAAATATTTGAAAACATAAGTAACTATTTTACAAATAAATGTCATTCAAAATCCCTCGGAACTTACAAAGGGAATTTAAAAAGATTTAGAGTTACTGTTAATCCCATTAGTGATATAAAAACGAAATACATGATTCTCCGCTTTAATGACGAATCTGCAGTAGTGTATCCGTTGCTACATAGCAATAACGAATAAATGATATGGTTTTTAGATATATTTTGTAGTTGAATTTACATCCCGGAAAGGAGATGTTGAGGTTGAAACGGTACCATCAAGTTGGATGGATCAAACCAACACATCAGTATCTTGGCCACGAAGAACTGAATCTATTAATTATATTTCGAGGGCTATATCTACAGCAAAGAAGCCTCCGGAGAGCTGGGTCAAGTTTGCTATTACCAAGTACTGGGGACCATTCCGTAAGTCGTACTCTTAATTATCTCAGTCACGTTAGTTCTACTTACTAATTTTTAAAATATATTTTACTAGCCAATATTTTAGAAGCCAGACAGCAAACCCGAAAATTGGAAAAATTTTCGGATATTTCTACTTCAGCCGAAACGGGAGTTGGGAAACGAAGAAAGGTTCCACGAGGAGTACCAAAAGTTTTAAAAAAACGCAAAAAATTGAGTCCCCCTATTTTATCTGACTCAGACGATAATGCTTCTTCAAAATCGAATGCGATTAAATCTCCACCCAAACTTGTTGAACTAGACTCTCCAGATTCTGCTGGTGCGTCATCTCCTGATCCTGTTTCCCCTCAGAATGTTATGTTCAATAAAGCGGACAAACTATTGGGATCTCGCCATCTCTTTCGAAATGATCATTCAGACCAACGATTGTTTCCCGACAATTCTGCCACTGGCCAATCCGCCCATTGTTCTAAACAAATGTCTGAACCTTCGAATTTATCTCTGCCTACAGGTAAATAGTACATATATTGTTTTGCTTAATATAAGTTTTGCTTTATTTTTGCCGATTATTTTGACTAATTGTTTCTACAGATATTCTTCAAACGATTCTTAAATCTGTGGAAGTATTAAAGTTGCACCAACAGCAACATGGGGAACTTTTAGATCTCTTGCACAGGCAGGTGAACCAAATTCAGAAG
This sequence comes from Allacma fusca, assembly GCA_947179485.1. NCBI lineage: Eukaryota > Metazoa > Arthropoda > Collembola > Symphypleona > Sminthuridae > Allacma > Allacma fusca. The sequence goes on along the minus strand of OX359245.1, from coordinate 9,977,238 downwards.
AATGCACGGGCTGTCGAAGCAAGCATCTGGTCATTTTCGCTTCCAGTTAAGACAATGGAACACATGCTAAAGCTTAACCAGGAGGTTAAGAATACCAGCAAGCGGCAGGAGCTTGTAACACAAAATAAAATTTAAACTAAATGTAAACTAATTTATTAAGCTCAATATAATCATTTTGTATATTCAGTTTAGAATTCTAACCGCTATTGGAGGAATGAACGTCGGAGATTCAACTAGGAAAGTGTTGTCTCGTTTAATGTCAAAAAACGTGGCTTCAAATTTTAATTGAGAAGGGAGAGGCAACAAAACTAGGTTTCGAGATTTTAATATCTGTGATATTGCAATAGGTAACAATCACAATCAATTAATCGAACTTGTTTTTGCAAATAATGCAAGGTGAGAGTTCGGAATTAATTTTAGATTTATAATGAAAAACATTTAAATATTATTTCAGAAGCTGTGTTCGAATTTTTTGACCAAAAATCAAGTTTAACATCAATTGAAAATGCCGTCAAAGCTTGGTTGAAACTATCCCCGTTTCGTAAAAAGTACTTGATTTACAAAAATTAAACTAATGCTTTCAAGTCTTTAAAATTAATATTTCTTATTACTGTTTTAAAAATTAATGTCTGTTTAGCGGAGGCACTAATTCAACTACTTCAGTTTCACGCATCGACGATGAAGACAACGAGCATGAGTGCGAACTAGATTAATTCTTTTTTACGAAGTTTAAATGGTTTTTATAGTCATCGTAAATAATTACACACTATTCACTAAATTATTTTGACCATAATATTTTGCACGTAATGACGGATTCAAGTCTTGATGTTTTAAAATATAATAGTATGCACAAGTACTTTACGTAATATTACAATAAAATTTACGTAATTATTAAAACAATTGTCTATATGTGGTGTAATTGAAAATAAATATGATTACCTTGTTTTTACGCTATTGTCTAAATAAATAATATTTATTTCGTGTTACAAATAAAATTTGTCTATTTTTATTAGTAGGTAAAGATAATAAATAATAACTAGAAATTATAATGTCACACCTTACATACATAACAAGTTCAATCATAAACGCTTATTAAACGTTTTTGGGGCTAACGTTTAAAATTAGTTGTAACATGCGGCCACGGCAACGTTTAATATACGTTTTATAAACTTTATTTAAACGTTAAATCTACGTTTATCTAATGCATGCAAATTCGTTTTTTAGACGTTTATTATACGCTTCAGTGCTGCATGGGATGTTTTTTAGCCGGAAGAAATCATTTGACACATATGACTAGAACTAATTATCTAATGATGGGATGATTATATAATTTTGGCATTTTTAATTCATTTAGATTGGTTTTCATAATTTCCAAAGTACTAATTTTGAATGCTGGAAGTATTTTCCAAAAACTTCAACTACATTGGTCTGGAAACCGTCGTGGGAACTCGAGTGGAGAAAATCATTTACTATTTGTTTTTTGACACTGCATTTTTTTGCCTAGAAGGAATCTCAGATTTGTCCAAGAGAATTCATAAAAACTTAACTGAGAGGGGGAGCCTATCTTGGGTTGTGTTTTTTAGTTTTGAAAGTTGCTTATATGCCAAAATTAATGTAAACGGTATTTAATATAGCTCCTCACGGGTCGAGTAGTTATCATACCGTACTCGTACTTGGAACCGTACTCGAATCGTCGTCCCAAATTCCCCCTTGATCCGGACTTGTATCTTCAAGTACGAGTAAAAAATCCTGTACTTGGAGGACGGTATTATATTTCTTAATTTTTTACCGAACTCGGACCGTACTTACGAGTATAAAACTTTTATACCGACCGACCCGTACTTGAACTCCTACTCGAACCGTACTCGAGTATCAAGTACACGAAAACAACATTTTAGACGTTAGTTTTCGTTAAAGAGAGATTGACATGAAAATTTTCTGCATCGAGATTAAAATGCCGATGAACAATAGATCAAGATTTGATTCTGCCAGTCATATCGACTGGATTCTCTTTAGTCATGTCAATCTCATTCTAACCTTCATTAATTCTGCCCTATTCTTCTGTTCCATTATATTTTACGGCAATAGGTAAATACTACAATTAGTAACTACGGTAGTACTCAATTCGGAGCTGTAACAATAACTTACGCTGTAGGTGTAAGGTTTCATGCTATTCGTAGTAATTTTGAATTTAACCGGTTTTCCTTTTTTGCTTCGGAATAATATCAACTTTTTTGTAATCAAGGAAATATGGATGTGGACTTTGTGCTGGAGGAAATTACTCGAGTATCAATGTAAATCCAAGTACGGGTTCAAGTACTTTTGAATTTATGTCCGGAACCTCGTATTCATGCTTTCATTTAAGTACTTTGAACGTACTCTTACTCGCTCTGATACTCGTTAGAAATATACTCAAGTTCAAGTACGACAACTGATACCCAACCAAGTACAAGTACCAATTTAAGTTGATACCGTACTCGACACGTACTCGTACTCGAAACTCGAATATCTACTCGTACTTGTGAGGAGCTATATTCATGACCAGGCCAGACCTGACCACAGGACCATGACCTCAAACGTATGCAAAATAAAAATTTATGAGTTAACGAAATCCCATGAAAAAATTAAAACTGACATTTCTGGTGATAAAAGTAGAATTTGACGGGACAAAATGTGATTATTTAATTGCTCTCAATTGTTTTCTGGTCCGGAGCATGGTCTTTGGTCTAGTCTGGTCCGAACAACTGGATCAGACCAAACCAATGGCATCACTAGTTTCTAGAATATCTTCGTGTTGCAGAAGTGCGATCAACCGAGGGAGAAGAACGCACTAAGGAATCAAACGTTGGAACTAAGATACTTGAATCGGTACTTGAAAGTTCAAGTTCGGGTTTAAGTAAAATCCATGCCCAGACCCAAACTTGATCCTTAGTTCAAGTCAATTCTGTGGGCTTGCACTTGGACAAGAACCAACTTGAAGTTCCAAGTTCGGGTCCAGCAAGTACTTGAACTTGGCCCGATTCAACTTAGTAGAAACGCTCATGATCCTGAACTTGACCTGACTTGATATTTGTTCTAACAAAGGGCTAAATAACAACTCACATATAATTCTTTGTTGACGAATTTTTTACATTTTGGTAATTTTTTTGAGTCTCTTGGTACTCAAAAACCCATTCTTAACAGTCAAATTTTTGAACACCAGTTCACATTAATTTCAAATCTTTTAATTTATTCAACAACTTCATCCAACGTCGGTTCAGAGACTAAAGTTATTCCAGTACTTTGAAAATAATTCGAGCCTGATTTTATCTTGTAGTGCAAATAAATACGTATTTAATGAGCTAAATCGACCCAGACGTGCTTTGAGAGACCTAAATTATTCCTGCTTAGAGCCCGCAAAATTATTGTTTTCGATACTTTCAGCACCAGTATGTATGAATGAATTAGTACTTTTAAAATGATTAATATTCCCGCCGGTTGAAATATTATTGATGGAGCACGTAGTAGATAATTATGCATGTTTGTATGTTTACTATATTTTTGATAGGCTCATACGTATACAATAAGTAATTATACAAATTGCAGATTAGCAAGTTTACATTTATTTTCTAATTATTCACACTATAGATTATGAATAAATTCTAGTATTTTGTTACTAAGTCTCATCATTCTAATACATATCCGATCAATTTGAGAATAGTTTGCACATTTCATGACAAAATTCATAAACAGCATTAAACACTGCGGTCTCTCCTGAGCATAGTAGTTCCTGATACCCCTTGGCCTTATTTGCGTCATGCATATATCTATACTTAAAATTCTTATTCTAAGTTGTGATAACTTACTACCTTCTACATAACGATGCAACCACGATTCATTACCTTCCTAACATAGGAAGCACTGAGTTATACTTGTCACTACACCATAATAGTTCCTGCACCATATCTCTGATTTTTCTGTCTTGGCTAGTCTTAGATAAAGTATTAATTCTAAAATACCTTTCATATGAGGAGGGCACATAAAGAAAAAAAATCCAAGTAAGTACATAAAAATTATATACAATATTATAAATACAATACTTAAATGAGGTGCGCAAAAAATGCTCTTAATTGTACCTTTTCGTATAAATAGACCTCCTGCATTCAATCCTTTAAAAATTGCAACCCATTCCATTCCACTAGAACAATTGTATAACACATTACCTTTTGTTGATTTATTGTCGATATCCCGTAGTAAATTATACGTTGGCATAATTATTAAAAGCATTTCGAGGGCAATTTAACTCAATCTCTTTTTTATCATTTTAAAAACAAATGAAACCTCTGGTCTTTCTGCCAATGATGATCTGGAATCTGATCATATCGTATACAGTAGTGCGCCCAGTTTTTCGTTCCTGAAACGAAAATTTCCGTTTCGTTTCAGTTTGTTTCAGTTCGTTCCATAAAAATTTCAGTTCAGTTTCAAGTTTAGCTGAAACGAAACGAAACAGTCTTGCTGAAACGCGGTTCAAACGTTTCAAATTAAATATAATTCTGCGGGAAAAATGCACGTGTCCGAAAATTTTGCTGCTGCTTACTTTTATTGCATGGGCATGTGGACTATATAATATAAAATACAACGGTAAAATTGTCTCTGGACAGGTTATGGGCTTAGCAAACCATTAAATCCTGAATTAAATTTCTTCTTAAATTAATTGAAAAAATTACTAAATTAATATTTAGTAATAGAATTCCTCTTAATCTGTTTAATTTGCGTAAAATTACTAGGTATATTTTTCATTACATTTTGAATGTTGAAGTTTGTGCTAATTTTAATTTAACTTATCACCGCGGGGTTGACGGCTTAGTGGCTGGTATGCCTGGATGAGTATGTATTTATATAGTGACCCCTGACCACTGTATACTTATATAGTGGTCCCTGTCTATAGATGTCAACTTTTGACGCCCCTAGGAAAACCATTTTATACAGGTTTTACTGTACCTGCAAGCAGCTCTGCTTTGTTTTATATCCTGTAGAGTTTCTTATCAGGATGGGAATACCGACGGTATCGGTAACGGTATCGGAACGGGACGTTACCGGTTCCACAAAAATGTTCTGTTTGCACTACCGGGACGAAAACGGAATCAGATCTGATAAAATCGGATAAATAATCAGATAATAAATATATTTAAACATTTAGAGCATTTATAGGAGAACGTATATAAGAACTCAACAGCAAACCGAGGGCAATAACGTTTAGAAATTGTAAGGGACGTTTGGAAAAATTAATTAAAACAATCATTGTGTTAGATTGTGCCCCATTGAGTTAAATTAATTGAGTTTGGAATGACGTACTTTTTTAAAACAATTTCACGTTAGGTCATTCATTGTCAAACCAAAGTTTGAAAATTATACTTTTCTTTTAATAAAACTTGAATAGACGGTAAACAGTTTTTGTCTTAATTTGGAATTCCACCATCCTCCGGAATTAATTTTCTACTTTCAAAGGACGCGTTCACTGTTTATTGGATTCTTGTAATTATGATAATCAGATGTGCTTTAAGAAATTATATAATATTAAAAAATAATTTCAGGTTACATCAAAATTTGAGCGCAAATATTTAAAAATCTATTCAAAATTGACAAATAAGGACAAGCGGTACTTTGAAAGTACAATAGGTGAAAAATGGAGTACATGTGGAGTATTTGATTTAAAAATCCATGTCTTGCATGCTATTTCAAATAATTATCTTTTTACAGAAACGCCTCACGTGTTTCTTCTGGAAACAATAAACTATAGATATATCTAACAATAACAGAACTTGGGCTCCATGTACATCAACTAAAAAAAATGATTTTTAAATCCTATTTTGACTTCAAATTCGAATATTTTACAAATATTACACAAATAAACTCCGGATACATCTTATTTCCGTTAATTGAAACCGATTTTATTCCACTGGTTTTGTAATCGCGAGTATATTAGACATTGCGCTTTCAACACTTTGATTTAGCGCACATGCTTACACTGGAATAAAATCCGGAGCAGAGAATAAAAGTAGGATATATTTATTTATAAATTAATTTTTATTGATAAATTAATTTAAAAAGTAATTTTTGATTCAAATTTATTGCTGTATCTAAAATATTTATTTACTATTTGATTATAAGAAATTAATATATTTTTGTGAGAGAAATAATAGGTTGTTTCTTAATTGTCTTAATTGGAGCGCTAAAGAATTTTTTCTACAGGACTTATTTACTATTATCCCTAGAAGGGGACAGTATCGTTGCACATCTTTAAATTGGTGCGCCTGACCAGGAAACGAAGTTTCCCGAATTTTTTATTTTGAGGTATACACATGCATAAGTTAATTCACTCTGTACCAGTTTTGAGTTTCGACCTCACTCTATATATTTTTCCAGATATTTGGCGGTGACAAATGATGGTTAAGTATGTAAAAAGAAATTTAGTTTGCTCAGATAAATACGTAACTGTTATAGTCAAAGAAACGAAATTTCAAGAAATTACATAGACCAAAAGAGATTCTTAAATCATAAACCAAAATATTATTTCGTGAGAACGGTGATTTTAGTTTGCTTTTTCGAAAATGAACTGGTTGATCTTTGACTCCTCTGTAGATTTTTTCATCTTAATACTGGAAAAATAACTAACGTTTCTAACAAATCCATGAGCAATTTTTTTTGAAATCAAAAATTTGAAAGGGGTGCCCTATTACTAGGATTAAATTGGAGAAAACAATCAAAAGTCTCACATGATTCCTTGCTACTGTTTACAAGCTGTATAATACATTTTTATTAACTTCATCTTGCGTTCATAAAATACTTCAAAACTCTGAGCTTGTGTTTTTTAAACATTTTTATTGACTTTGAAAGTTTCGCCAAGTATGACAATGAAAAAATTTTTTTTTTCTGAAAACGAGTTTTGAAATTTATTAACTATGGAATTCTTGTCCGTTTTAAATATTTTTGTGTTGCATCTTTATAGTAACGTTTGCTCATCGAGTCTTATACATCATGCATAGGAGCGAGATCTTACAACGATATAAAATATAAAATATAAATTGTTAGCTTTTAGTACTTATTATTGTCTATCTTAACATAGTGTTTTGTCATTTGGAAAGCTACATTTGTAGATATGTAGATAAAGCTCATATTGCAAAAAATCGGGTAAAAGGTACCCAAAAAGCCGGCCTTAAGTTTATTATACCATGAAATGAAAATGCCCAAAATTTGAAATGTTCTAATCAAATCTGATTTTATATTCAAATTAACATTTGGTGCTATTGTTTTAAAACCTTACTAACCTCTGAGCATACATACATTATACTAGTTTTAAAAACATTTTTTTCGAAAAAATACGAAAATTGCATTTTTTTTCACCCCTATACAAATTATCTATCACAAAAACGTATGTGATCTATTATTTCCTTTTCGGGTTTTCTTAAATAAATGTATATTCAAAAATGAGTACAATTCTTATTTTCCATATATTCATCTTTGGAGGAAACCCAAAGGACTTAGTATTCACAGAAATAAAGTACGATCCTAAGTTTCTCTTCGCTGTCATTTTCCATACTAAAACCCTCTAGTTCTATTACAACCCGTGGCGTTCAAGCATTATTTCTTTCTTGTGTGGCGTCAACTCACTAGTAAAATAGCCTTGCACGTAGCGCTGTAATATTGTACTCGTTTAGTTTGTACTTTTGTATTGTTTTTGCCTTTGGTACTAAACTATACAAACAATATCCGTTTTCGAGACACAAAACTAAAACAAAAACAAAACAGGCATTGAAAAAAAGCAATACAATCCAAATTGTACTATTTCAAGGTTCTAGAAGACGCTAGAAATTTACTACTAAAGTGATTGTTGTAATAGTGTTCTAGAGCACATAGGGATAGATTTCGGTAATCAGTAAATGACTGGAATCGGGAAAAAACACGTCAAAGCACAAAATCTGAGCACACATCTGACTAATTATCGGTAGATTCGCCTAATATCGCCCATATAAAATATGTAAGTGGAGTGTGTCCATCCTCTCATCTCGAACCATTTACAGTCTCAATAGACATAGATATTCAAATTAGGATGTGTAGAGGATTTCCTAAGGAAATTTTACCTTCATAATTAACGTAAAATGTTACATCCTAACAACGGCAATTAATGAAAGGTCGCGTCCACTTATTCTGAACATCAAATTGTTTAAAAAAACTGCAGGTTCACAACTTGAAATCATCAATCGAAACTGAAAATTCCATTTTTAATTTAAAAACTTGGTAACACCCTTAAGCTTTCGAAGGCACCTATTCTATTAGAATTACGTAAGTAAAATTAGGAAATTACTTTATTAACATGAGATTCGATGACAAAAATGAAGAAAATTCCACACAGGAAATAATGGGACAGTTTTTAAATACACAATATGGCCGCCTTTGTACATATTTTGCCTGGATGGCGTTTCGCAAAATTTATTTCACTGATATTGGGGCACTTAACTTAATTCATTATATACCGGTTCAGAGTTTTCAGTCCACTCCATCCATTGTGACGGATAATTTCCGGTATCGATAAACAGTCATGGGGCTAATGAAATAAAATCAGGTGTCAGTGCAAATAATTAAAGTTTCCGAAGGAAGCATAATTTCAAAGAAATTTACAGCAGACGCAAAAAATGTCTTACATCATTAACTAAAATTTTATTTTGCGAGAACTGTGTTTTTTAATTGTTTTTTCGAAAATGAGCTAATTGAGTTTCGACTCCACTGTAAATAGTTTCATCTTAACAATTCATACATGCACACATCTTTCATTCATTTTTGTTGTAACCAAATTTATATAGACGGTAAAGATTTTCAGCCGTTATTTGGAATTTCCAGATATTGTTCCACCGATATTTTTGATCTCAGTATTACCATCCAATTATTTAAAAAATTAACATCAGTTAATATTAGATTCATTATTTTTTAAAAAAGTCAAGTTTTTGTATTCAAAATTTGAACGTTAATAATATAAAATTCTACCAAAACTGACGAAGAGTTCAAACAAATTGCGAAAGTAAAACATAAAATGTAAAGTAGTTACTTCAGTGTATTTTAATAAATTATAACTTCAAAGCCGTTTAAAATAATTATCTCTGCACACAGCAGGAGGAGCATAACTTCCGTTGTGCCAGCAAATACAACAATAATTACTACAATTTAAATAAATCCAGGAAATTACTCGTAAGCCCTATTTAAAGTTACAAAAATACATCCCTTTAATCTTAACCGAATAGTTACAAATAATCGCAAATTAGCAAGTACTTTAAATAATTATACACTCCAAGGTTTTTTCCGCATGCGTAGCTTGAATGTTTTCATTTGCCATTCCCTCTAACCTCCGTAAGGGACTTAATCCAAAATATTTGATTTCACCATTATGCAGCAAATTCGTTTTGAGATTTTCAAAAATTGATTTCCTTGACCTGGGTCGACATACACGTCACAGGACCAAGAAGCATCAAGCAAAGTCGACGTTTTTCTAAAAGTCGTTTTTTTCGTTGGCCAAAACTAGATCTCGAAGAAGATTCTTTCCTACGGATATCTTAATGAAGTTTTAAACTTTAGAAAATTAGTTTGGCAATGAAAGAAAGCTTGAGTATTTAGTCGCTTGACAATTGAGAAATTCTTTGATTCTCATGCGCCTCAAAACCATCAAGTAGCGTACATGCTTAAGGAAAAGTGGAAACTATTGATTGATTCGGGTGTAGGAAACGGATCCAGAAAAAAATCAAAATATCCTACAATATTTGGGAATTAATTATTTTCCCTCCTTTGTGTTGTCTAGAGGGGGGAGCAAATGATGTTATTCACCCTGTACATTTAAGTTATACAAAATCCATGTTGCTTAAAAAAATGGCGTTTTCACTTTTCCCACAGATGACCTTTTTGCTAGCCACAAATGGTTTTTGAAATATAAAATTGATGGAGTGAGGTTCTATGCAAACATTTTGGCTCCAATGGAAATAACGCTCATAAAATGTACCCTTCCCATGTAGACGAATATCCCACATATGCAGTTGCAACCACTTAAATTTTCTTTCTCTTCTTTCAAAAGATGTCATCTTTTTCAGTTACTTTGTCCATAGCGCGGAGTAAATGATTTGTTGGCGTAATTACTAAAAGCATTTTTGGAAAAATGATGTACTTAAACTACCAAAACTCGGTAAATTGGATTGCCGCTCCCGAATTCCGTGATTTTAGCTAGAGTAAGGTATGTAATCATCTTTCTAACAGCATTCCATTCAAAAATTATTGGGATTTTTTGATTCTCATGTCACTCAAAAATCAGCTTTTTCCGGGCACCATTTGACAATAATTTGAAATGTTTTAATTCATTCAACAACTTCATCCAAAGACAAGTTGGCATAGTGCCGGCGCAGTTGTCAAATCATTACTTTTTGGCAAAACAGATTCTTGCAAATCGATTGACAAGATTTTATCTTGTAGAACAATTAAATAAATTTTCAGTGAGTTAACGTCGACCGAAATTTGCTCTGTGAGAACGAAGTTATTTTGAGTTTTTAAAGGACTTCCGGGTCTCAAAATTATTTTTTTAATATTTTTAATCCCAGTCGACATGAGTTAAACGTTTTTATGATTATTTAAAGCTCCAGTATAAGACAAGCACACAATTGAGGTTGAAAGCAAAATAATTTGCTTTAAATTTAATAAGAGAATAATTTAAACAGTTACGCAGCAGAAGACTGAATTTGAAAATATTGCTTGGACGCCACTTGTGAAAAGTAACTTTTTACCTTTACTTGGTACAATCACTGGTGCTTACATGGTCATTTGGAAGTATTTATAGGAAAATGTATGTATAATTACTAGCATATTTTGTTACGTTCTGTAGTCGCCCCTTGCACCTTAATGATTTAGCATTTCGTGTTGCTCTAAGTCTCTAAGGAGCGATTCGTAGGTCGATTCGTATTGGAAATTGTGTGGATTGATTTATATTCTCATATATTTACCTGTTTTTAGAGTGGCGTCAGCCCCCTTGTAAAATAGCATTGTCCGTACGTCCGTGCGTCCTTCCGCACAATTACTCAAAAACTATTTAGTCGATTTCAATGAAATTTTTTATGGTCATTACTTTTGTGTCAAAAGTAAAGCTGAGTTCGTATTTGGTTGAAATCGGTATGACAGTGTTTTAGGAACAATTCTTGGAATTTTGGACTTTAAGTCACATGAAAGTTATCCCAGCTAGTACTGCACGTCCTAATGATATCATTATTAATGCTTGAAATTCATAATCAGTTCACGTCTTTTTGATAAGAAGATTATGACTTCCAATGGGCATCTTATCAATGAACAATTTCTGACACGGTTCTGAAATAGTACATAAAATAGTACAGATTCTGGGTTCTTCATAATGACTTCAGTATGTCACGGTCAAATTGAACTGCGCTCATAATCTTATCGTTTTCCGTAAAAATTATGAAATGGCTTTTTGCGCAGGCTTACTGGGAGGGCGCGAGACCAGTGCAGGAATAAACTGTTAACCATTTCCTAGTTGGTTTATTTATTAGTGGTGTGCCTTCATCGTTCCCAATTCACCTAAAAGTATTAATTTTTAAAAGTGAAATAAATTATCTTAATGTGTCAATTTGTTTGACCAGATTGTGTACGAAGTACAGTGGATTTTAATTACACCCCTCACGAATTCAGTGTTCCCTGGTTTTCTAAACTAAATTTTAGACTTTGATAATTAGTGAAGTGAAATGAGTTGATATAATGTATACATTTACTTACACCGTACACGCCGAATAAGACCATTCAACACATAATATTTTTGTTTAAATTTTTAATTAGTATAATTAACAAAAAAAATGCATGTATTTCGTCTATACGAATCAATCCTCGCATTTAAACAGTTACCATACTCTGGCTGGAGTGTAATTTCTTTTTATAATTTAAAATGAGGGTGTTTTACACTTTCGATATTTTTTGTGGAAGGGAATTCGTGTGTAGATGGACAAAAAAGTGCTTTATTGAAAATGTTTAATAACAAATGTTTACTTCCAATCAGAGCTGCGTTCAAGTCAAGTTATTTTAGATAACTTGACTTGAACTTGAAAAATTGTCTAAACGAGGTGTACGCACTTGTACTTGATGAATCAAGTTTCTCAAGCGACTTGAGTATTCAAGTACACATTTTTCAAGTTCATTTTGTAGAACTTGAACTTGATTAGGACTTGACTTTCAAGTTGGACACATAACTTGACTTGAACGTGAACTTGAGCTTGATTATTCAGTATCAAGTATCAGTTCAAACATTTTTTCGTAAATAAATAAACAATAGTAAAAATTTCGTCCATAATTATTATAGCTGAAAATGACTACTCCGTAATTACGATAAACTAAATGCGGACGAAATTCATTACTTTAAAATTGTCAAAAAGTTTCAAATACTTGTTCAAATAACTGTAAGCATTGTAGTCTAATTTACTAATGTATAATTAACAGGTTAACAATCATATTATCGGCCTGTTCACATTATGTTGAACTCGTTTTTTGAGTGTAACCAGCAGTTATAATCATGAATATTTCCCAAAGTTAATTTTGCTTAACCAATATTTATTTATAAGATTATTTGTTGTTCATCTTCTCCATCATCTTTAGTATCAGCAAAAAATCATTCTTACAGGGAATAACAAAACTGCTCTTAAGCTTCTCCTAAGCTTCAGAACAGGTGAAATACACAATAACTTCATTGCTATAATGGGACAAGGTCCCCGAGCATCAAGAACATTTTTATAAAACAATAAGTCGGGACTTTTAATTATTCAAAACACGGACAGGACACAAGAATTATTCTCGATCTCGACCACTGGGCTTCGAGGCGGTGAATTTAATGTCGATGTAAAAAAACCCAAAGATGTGATTATAATGATGATTCGCATTCAATAATATTTTTAGTGTGATGCAAAGATGCCACTCATTCCGCAATGCTTACATTGCTTTTCATTGACAAAAATTCAAGTTATACTCAAGTATTATTCAAGTACTTCCATTCAATGTATTTGACCATGACTTGATTTTGCTATCAAGTAATAAATTATTAACTTAGGCTTGATCAAACTTGAAGTTGAAAATTCAAGTTAAAATTATAATTTTACTTGAAAGTGATGTTCAAGTTTCAAGTTACAAAATTCTCTGCACTTGAGTTGAACTTGATACGCACTTGAGTTTTTCAAGTTATACTTGAGCTCTGTTTCCAATCGTTATATTTATTGTGACTTTGCTTTCATTTTATATGCATATAGTTGTATGTAGTTTGTACTGTCTAATTACTATTATAATTGTATATGTCGTACACGAGGTAGTGGTAGCAAGGGAATAAATTCTTTGAAGACTGTTAGAAGGAAGCACTGTTGCCTCATAATCTGGTCATAATTTCCGCGCACGAACGAAATATCTGTGATATCATTACGACAGCTTAATGAGCCGAATAAACGAACATTTCAGGATCATAATGGTATCGTTTTGATTTCATAATGAAAAAGTGATGTTGTCATTATGAATAGTACCCTACAGTGCCACTGAAGTCATTCTGAAATCATTATGTTTTTCCAGTGCTAGCTGGGTAGCTTCATCAAAATACAATTTGTCCTGAGTCAATTCTCTAATCGTTCCTGATTAGCAAATAGAATCTTGAAAATCGACTTACATGATTATATCTTAGTAAATAAATATTTTTTCACTGGCTAAAATCCATGGAAAAGTGTCTTGTGAGCAGACCTGGATAACGTTATCCAATAACGTTATGGAATAACGTTATTACAGGAAAAAATGACAATAACGGTTTTTGAAACCAAAACTAAAATCAAAAAAATATATTTACAATCAGACCTGCGTTCGGGTCAAGTATTTTGAGGATCCGAACTTGAACTTGACCTGCACTCGAACTTTCAAGTAGATATTTGTCAGTACCCCAACTTGGCGTTTCGGGTCCCAGGAATTACTTGTCATACCAAGTCATATCTTGCAAGTCATATTTCCAACAACCGAAGTTGACCTGATACTTGAATGTCGGGTCAATAAATCTTGCGAATCCAACTTGGAATTGACTTGAACCCGGACTTGGGTTTCAAGTAATTACTTGAACCTTACAACTTTGAAGTCGCAAACATACTCCAAGGGGTGGAGCTAAGATTTTTAATTTCCGCCGTCTTTATTAAACTCAGATTCGGGTTCACTCATGGTTTTTTCCTTGTGTTACAGTCTCACCGGACAATTTACTTCAAGTAACTTTGGGTTCAAGTAAAATCCATGCCCAGACCCGAACTAGAACTTGATCCTTAGTTCAAGTCAATTCTGTGGGCTTGCACTTGGACCAGAACCGAATTATTGAAGTTCCAAGTTCGGATCTAGCAAATACTTGAACTTGACCCGATCCAACCAAGTAGAAACGCTCATGATCCCAAACTTGCTCCGAACTTGCCCTGACTTGATACGTGGCAAGTACTACTTGAAATTGAGAGCAGCTCTGTTTACAATAAACGAAAACAAACAATAAATGTGTTTTATTAAAAACAAAAACGGAAACGAAAAAAATACGGTTATTTTATGTTTTTTCTCAAACGTAAAGACGACCAGTACTCCACCTTCCAACTGTTGATCGAACTCAACGTGAACATATGCCGTTCGAATGTGCGGCGTTATAACCAATAACAGTATGTTAAAATACCGAAAACAAAAACAACGACTGGAAAAATTTGACAATAACGTATGACTAACTATCGGAAACCTTATTTTTCGGTTGTCCAGGTCTGCTTATGAGACCAAAACTAAAAAACATACTTGCTGACTACCAAATGGTGTTTTATATTTATGACTCCCATGATGTCGACACGAATTAAATAAACGTTTTTACATTTATTTAAAAACTCCGGCAAATGATGAAAACTCATCCGAGGTTAAAAAAAATGTGCCATTGAGATTCAATATGAGAATAATTTCAAAAGTTACAAGACCGTATTTTAAAATAGTGCTTCCACGCCACTTCATATATTTTGACAGATATTCGAAATTGCGTTAGATCAGATGTGTTAAATAGTGCTAACGAATCAAAAGTAAATACAGGTAACAAAATGTACTTTTCACCTAGTTAAAATTAGCACCCGATGAATTATTTGTCAATTACATTTTAAATAATATTATATATATTAATACAAATTTTATCTAAAATAAAAAATTATGAAAGTATTTTATCTTATTTATTGTTTAAATAAAAAATTAAGCAGTGATATGTCTAAATTAAAAGGTATGTGAAAGTACGACAGAGGAAAAATAAATATTGTACCTTATTTCTGTGATACTTTGTTCTCTGGGTTTCCCCCAAGGATGAGGATAAGGAAAATAATAATGTTCTAGTTTACCTTATTAATAAAACATATCTTACATCTGCACAATATCTTATTTTCATGTAATATTTTTGCTTATACTTGGTCAAAATAATACGGAACAAAAGGACGAAGGCTGGCAATGGGAGGGTGGATGCCAATAAGTGAAAGTTAAAATAAATGATTAATTTATACGCCACTTGAAATATTATTGGTGGGCGGACATACATAGTTAGGCAGGTTTCATCCAGGGATGTCAGTTGAAGGAAGATAGTTGGCTGGATATGACAGGATGGGTAATTTGAGGTTAATCTTTACTGGATAGTATTCAAAATTTAAGTGCAAATAATTTAAAAACCAATCAAGATACTCAAATAGAGACAATCGAGGTGTGAAAGTTAAACAAGTAAAGCATGAAGTGATTGATGAAGTGCGTTTTACAAAACTGATGACTTTCATGCCGTTTCAAATAATTATCTGTCTTCATAAAATAAATGCCTCAGGATCTTCTTTTGGAAAAAATAATTCCGCTGTAGTTATAATTATGTAAAACCAATAGTACTTGGGTTGTATCCATCTAAATCGATTAATTTAAAAAAATTATTAGTATTAGTTTACGTCGCAGACACGCAACTTGAATTTTAAAAACAAATTGTTAAATGCAGAAACTGGAAATTATTACATAGTTACAACACAGACGTTTCTTGAAACCGTTGTTCGCAAGTCAATACTTTCACAAGTCAAAATCTAGTTGGACTCTCATTAAATGCATTGAAATCATGCAATTATTTTTAGTGACTTGAAATATAAAAACAAGGGTGCTTGAAGGGCCTGTCAGCCCTTCATTTCCGACCAAATATTGATCCAGCTAGTTATTCTTAGATATGACTACAGAGCCTTAAGTAAATTAGCACTGCACTATTACATTCTACAAAAATTTCAAATGTGTACTCCGTAGTATTGAAAAGAATCTGCAGGGTTATGAATTGTCAGAACGCATTTCAGACCTTGCAGTAGTAAATCATACTTTCCTGTCACCCCGAGAATTTATTGTTATTTGTGGTTTTAAAAATTGCAAATAAATTCATCCATATATTTGTCGTGTACCCGTTAATTCAAACTGATTTTATTCTGCCGGTTAGTTAAGTAAGATTTTCCTTGACCATATTAATTCTAAGTATAACAAGAAAAACCCATTATTAACATTGGGTTCTAATAATGAAGACAATTCCACATACTGTGCACAGATTTTAAAATCTAGTTTCGACGACACTAAATATTTTACATGGGACTCTCCACGCCAACTGTGAATGCATCTTAACTAAAAGCCATACTTGGCATAATAATAGTGATTTTAAGCATTAACCACGTATTCCAATTATTACAGTGACTGATAATAATTCTTTGTTTATTCCAGAGCTGCTCTCAGGTACCAAAAAATCAGGATCCGCACCTGAACCCGACCCGCACCTGACATTTCAGGTAAAAAATTTTCTTCGACCCGAACTTGCTCAGTCGGATCCGAGCCAATACTTTACTTGTCAGGTATTTTTTGTCGGGTATTTCTAGGATACCCGTACCTGAAGAATTACCTGAAGTTCGGATCCGATGTAAACCCGACCCGAACCTGACCCGAACCTGAACCCGCACTTGACTTTCAGGTATTTAACGATTTAATGTTAATCTTATTGGTAGCCTAAGCTGGGAAAAATATTTGCATACCTTAAATTTTATTCTACATATTTTTAGATTCTTTCGTAGAGCCTACCAAAGGTGTCCAAAAGGTTCAGCCTACCTAAAATACTACATATTTTTGCAGCTTTGCCTTCCCTACATATTTACCTACATTATTTATCAAACATAAATTGCCTGCCTATTTGCCTACATATATACTCCTGTAATGTTTCTGCCTATATTTTAGCCTATAAAGGCCTATATTTTAGCCCATAAAGGACTATATTTTAGCCTATAAAGGCCTATTTTTTAGCCTATAAACACCTATTTTTAGCCTATAAAGGCTTATTTTTTCAACTAAAAATCATCTATGTAAGTACGTGCAATGGTAACACATGAACAAAATTGAACTACTAAAATGTCACGTATTTGAAGAATATTTTTGAGATTTATTTTAAGGTTAAATCAAATAATTGCTTGACAAATTTGTCAATAGATTATTAAATATGCCTATTTTTACCTTCGCAAACTGCCTACCTTGTTCCTAAATAAAAAGTGAACTCTTGCAGCTCCTACATATAATATAGGATTAATTTTAGCGGTAATTACTGCACCCTATTTTACTACCTATAATTACTTGGATTTTGCATCCTGCCTATTTTTATCCTATATATAGGCCTATAAATAGGATAGGTGGACACCTTTGGAGCCTACAGTTTAACCTACATTCATAGATCACTCCTGAGATTTGACCCTACCTACAACCTGCATACATCACTCCCGAGATTTGTCCCTATACCTACAACCGATATGCATCTTTGTCGGAATTGAACGACAGAGTAATATTCTTTAAGATCCTCTCTTATTTCGAAGATTTTGTGTACGAATAATTTTAGACAATAAATTTACACACTGATTCTGTTGAATCAACTTTTCACGAAAACACGTTATTTCGGAGGAGATCCAGACTTACTGGTGTCAATGCAAATAAAATTGAAATCGTTTGCACTGCAGCAAGTTAATGAAAGTAAAAAAAAGATATGTTCAAGAAACTCTACATGGGAGTATATTCAGCATTTTGGAATATCAGAGGTTCGAACATACATTGTACCTTGTGGGAACGAAAGGTTTGATCCCATTCCCGAACCCGATCCCGAAAATGGGGTCATTAATATTTTCGGACTCACACCCGAACCAGTTCCCGAAATACTGGGATCGGGTGCACAAAAACCCAGATATTAAATATGCTTGAATCGTTGATCTCAAACCCGATCCCGATCCCCGAAATCAGATAAAATTTGATCCCAATCCCGATCCCGAATCCCTTGAACCCGGGCTCGTTCCCGGGACCAACGCAGTTAGTGTAAATCAATTTTTTTCTTTACATTTTTATTGGTTTAGCAATACTTTTGCATGAGTGCCATGCAACAATAGATTTAGGAACTATTAAAAATTGTCATCAAACTAAACGTCTGATCTGCGTTACCGAAAAAGCTGCAGGAAGACTGCTTAAACGATTCCCACTATGAGTTTTGCAATGACTTTCATCTTGCAAGTTAGAGTACGCGGAAATCACTACTTTGCGATCCCAACCGACAATATGCGGAACGGTTCAAGTCGCTTACGTAAAATTATTATCTCAACACTTTAACGAGGGAAGCCGTGCATGCTTTGTATTTTTCCTCCGCTAGATGGTTGCGTAGTTCCCGGGAACGTGAAGCGTGTAACGGGTGTGGGAACGAAGATGTTCCCGGTTCCCGACGGGAACACAAATACCTTCATCAAGCTTGAACCCGTTCCCAAACCCGGTCCCGATCCCGAAATCCCGGGTCTGCTGAACATGTTCCTGAACCTGGTCCCAAAGTATTTGGGAACATTAATTAGACAGCCGAACTCGAACCCGTTCCCGATCCCGAACCCAATTCCCGGGTGTATCCCGATCCCAAAAGTAGCTCTAATTGTACATATAATCAGCCAAATTCTAAAAAGTACCATTTTCAATGGATACCTCAATTAAAAAGCATGGGTTACGATATAAAAATGGCGCCTTTTAAAATCTAACCAACGATATATATTTTTTCCTCAAAATATGCAGCCTACATACAAGTGCCTACAAAATATTAAAAAATTTGAGCATAACCTACAATTTTATCTTCTTACAAATAAATATGTAGGGTATGCCGCCAGCTTATTGGTTTTAGAAGTTTATGAGTAAATGAACTAATAATTGAAGTGTTTTTATGAGTCTCACTACAGTAAGTGAAATGGCTGTATGCTACTGATTTTTTCTGTGACTTATGGCCTTGTTTTGAATCATCTTCACTTTGATTCAATTCTTCGATGGCTTCGGCTACTTCTTCACTTATATTGAAATCTTACAGTTTCAATTCAAACACACTTAAAGCTCATGCTAATTACATCGAAATTATGACTTGCTTCTAATAATTGTTAAATAAAAAACCATTGGACTTTAACTCTCATCTATAATCACTGCACAAGCCTGGTTGACGGTTTGCTAAACACTTCGGTATTCACTGTTTTTCCCAAACCAAGTGCCCTTATAAATATTGCATGCAGAATGGAAGGTTTTATTCACGTGAAGTTTGATTTTTTTGGCGGAAACAAATACCTGCAAATTACCTGAAATGTCAAGTTCGGGTTCAGGTAATTCAAATACTGTGACCCGAACTTGAACCCGATAAAATGTTCAGGTATTTTATTTTACCCGACCTTGACGGTAACCCGACCTGAATTTTTAGGTGCGGATCTTGCACCTACCCGCACTCGACCCGATATTCAGGTACTTAATTTTAGTTAACCCCAACCCGACCCGAACCCGACCCGACGGGTATTTTTCAGGTACTACCTGATACCTGCAAGCAGCTCTGGTTTATTCGCATCTTGCGGCATGTTTTTGGATATTGTACCAGTAATTGAGAACTTAACAAAGGACTAAACTAATCTCGATTATAACATTCTGACAATGGCCCCAGTCAAATTTGCTACAAGTTTATGTTTCCAAATATTTTTAGTAGAACCCAATCTTTCCTAAAAATGAAACAAATTCTACCTTCATCGACGATTTCCCACTTTCACTTCCGGCATTAACTTTCTCTAGACGTTGTTTCGTATGTTGGGGGATCATGTCCGCGATTTTCAACGTAGGAACCATAAATCATTAAATGTCTCCCATAAAATCCCACGAAATTTCTTAAAACAGAACGTTGAAACCATTTCTTTTAGACATTTTGTGTAAAAATAAACAAAATGAAGAAATGGATATTCTAAAGAAAACACGAAATTTAAATTTACTTGTCCTGACCCCTGGGACTTAAAATCTTAGCTCAGCTCAGTGAAGTAAATTTGAGGAAATTTTGAATTAATTTCCTACAAACTGCATTATAAAAATAAAATATGAATATTAAAATTGTCCCGTTAGTATTTGTCAAATATATCAGCAATGACGACACACAACCCAGGAAACCAAGCGTTTCGGCATTGATCTGGCTCAGAGCTACAGATCACGGCTGAGTCCTGTTCAAGGATTTTTGCAGAAATCCCGTAACGGACCAGTTCAGTAAATGCACAACACTGGTTTGCCATAACAATGCCAGGCACAAGCCAACTTTGGCACATCTACGATGGGCCAATGCCGGGTAATTTTTGATGGGACAGTGCTGTCCCAGCAACACAAAGTCGTTGGTACGGGCCCAGATCTGGGCCAATTTATGTTACAACAACTTCAGACATGCGCAATTTCATTCCATGCCGTTTTAAATTTGTAATAATTTCATGGAATTAGTACGGTTGAGCGTGGTCACCGGTTTCCTTTATTTTAACTAGTTGTAGTGTGTGCACTCATTGTAAGCATATAAAACTGGGCTGCCTGTGTCACGAATTGACCGGGAAAGGAAAGTGTGATATAGAATCGCAATGGTATTTTTTTATGTTGTGGAGTTCTCAAAAGACAATACGGTGGAGGTTGTTCCAGATAATTGGTTGTTCAATAACAACAACAAGTGTAACTGGCCAAAGGGAGTTAGTGAAAAAGTAAAGTTGACCAACTTAATTTTAAAAGCAGCTGACCCAACCGAAAATCCCAGGATCAACTGGAAAGTTTACGATTGTACAGTCCTACTTGGTACAGGTATGTACATATGGTTTTGTCATTATTATAAAAATTATAATCGCGTATATGAAGTATTTTAACAAAACATAATTGTTGGAAAAAGGAAATGTTCTGTATCTACATCAATTTTCACCCCAATATGTATCTACTGTAAGTTTCAATTGAATAGGCTAATTGTTTACTAAATTAATTTTTCGTTTTGCAGATAATTACTTCCAGGCTAAAAAGGCAGCCGAAAAGGCAGCAAGTAAAACTACAGAGGAAAGTGAGTTTGAATTAACAGATGTGGAAACAATTCAAACTCAGCCGAGAATTCTGCGTAACCAGGTGCAAAAACAACGCGTGAAGCTTCCCAAAAATTTACTCACATCGCCAGAAGCTACAAACGATTTGGTTGACGACTGTTTAGAACGGAACGAAAACCCGTCACAAAACGTGCCAGCATCTATGTTGGATACAGGCAATGAAATTGGAAACATATTTCAGACAAATTACTCACGTACAATATTTTAATTAAATCATAGTTAAAGCTAAATAACAATTGCTGCGCGTATATTGTTAAAAATTAATTTGCATGTAAAAATGAGTTTGGTGTAGTTTCAGACGAGGAATTCCACCCGGTCCCATTAGACTCTGACAGGGATTTGCTTGTAATTCCTGAGACATCGACGTTTATAGAATTAAATCTTCCGAATGCAGCTGCCCCTGAACCTGAGCATTCAAATCAGACGACGGATAGGATTGGTCTACTTATTCAGCAATTCCAAGATTTTCATTTGGAATTTCGAAGTATGCAAACATTTTTAAATTCCCAAATGTAATATATACTACTTACATTGTCTTTACACGAGACTTGGTTAATCAATGTATAATAAGTGATTTCAGAACTGGCGAGTGTGTGATAATATCTAGTACGATAGTTGTAACATTTTTAGCTTGATACATAAATTTAAACACGCTTGATTAATTGTGTGTTGATAACACAATTACTTGTGCTGTTGATTAATATCTCTCGATGTATTTTTAAAGAGCTAGGTCGATGATATATGCATCAACTGTCAGAGTGCCCTTACCAGTTTTTCCAAAAACAATATTTGGTAACTTCAATCCGCTGACCATATAAATAAGTTTTTGGTTCTTTAGAGTTAACTTCTAATAAAGTATGTTTCAAGGGTAACCATTAATAGGACGCTACATGAATCTTACTGAGTTTTGGAATTTGTAAATTGTACTCCTCACAATCAGCAAACATATTTTACTAATTTTATTATTAGGTAAATTTAATGATACATTTTTCTTGGGTTTTGTCAAGATTTTGAAACGCTGATCCTGGAGAAGCTGGTTAAACTTACCAGGGAAATTGACCACGTTTCTCTTACATTAGGAAGGCATTTGTCTTTGCCTTTGCAGGAGCAAGAATTGAAGTTGCCTCTGGGAGTTAAACTTCCTCTCCCAAATGAAAGCGATTTAACATCTCTGCAGCACTGGCTCCAAAATCAGGAAAATCATACGAAACTTGTAATCATTTCATGAATACTTTAATTGGCAAGTACACTTTTACATATATGTATACATTATAAGCGCAAAATTAATTTTTTCAGTCTGTGTACTTGCGTGGTATTGGAGGATCGGATCTGAAGGACTGTGTTAACAGAATCCTTGAAAGACTTATCTCTCCGGAATTGGCCAGACGAGTGAATTTTTCAGGCTTGAATAAGAAAATTTGCTTCAAAACTCATCGCTTACGTAGTTGTTTAATCGGTGATACAAAATTTCAAAATAAATTAGTATGCACAGTTATTATTTTTATTTATACAGTTTAATTCACAAATTTAGCTGCAGTTCGGCAAAATTCTCCAAGCTGTGAGCAGGCTACTGAGGCCGAAATTGACAAACGCATTCAACGATGGTTTGGTGGCTCTGGAGATCGTAATGGGGGTAGAGCCGCTAGGAAGAAACTTCAAAACATCGTTGAGGAGCAAGTCCCGCAGTGAAAGTGGCATGTAATAGTTAGTAGTAATAAGCTTAACGTTAGTAGGTAGTTTTTTAAAAGGATGAGTTATAGGTCAAAGCGACGGAAAATTGTTAAAGAGACCGAATCGTTGCTTAATCAAATTCGTAGAAAACAAAATGAAAATGTTCAAATAGCAAGTAATTTAATTTCGAGCGAGAACAATTCAGCTGTTGTTAAACCAGTTGAATATGTTGAGCAGTGTGATGATTATTCAATAGTATTTTCCGATTCAGAGGATGAGGAAAACGTTGACAATGTGGATAATTCTCTGAATCTACGTAATAAGTGTAGAGAATGGGCGTGTACGTACAATGTCACACAATGTTCCGTCGATTCCCTCTTGTCAATACTTAAACGTCATGTAGATAGTGAATTGCCCAGTTGTGTCCGTACTCTGTTAGGAACACCGAGAACAACCGAAACTCAATTTATTTGTGGTGGCGAGTTTTACTACTTTGGCTTGAAACAAAATATTATCTCTCGTTTAAAACAAACTTTATTACAAAAATGTACTTTTCCAAAAGTTTCAAAAATGCAGCAAACATTAGAAAATCTTTTAACGGTTTCAATTGGCTGCGATGGAGTGCCTGCTTCGAAGAGTAATAATTTTCAATTTTGGCCTCTAATGGGCATTTTAAATCAATCAAAAAATCAAAAACCGTTTCTGATAGCACTTTTTTATGGAAAAACTAAACCAACCAGTGTAAATGTATATTTGGAAAAATTTGTTTCGGAAATGGAAGATTTGTACAAACACGGAATTACTCATGGTAATATGAAGTATAATATTCGAATTAGTTGCTTCATAGCTGATGCTCCAGCTAGGAGCTTCCTAAAATCTTGTAAAAGCCACAATGCATATTACGCTTGCGAAAAATGCAACGTTGAAGGCGATTGGTTAGATCGCGTAGTTTATTTGGATCTAAATTGTCCCTTACGAACGGATGACTTGTTTGCGAATCAAATACATGAGGATCATCACACTGGTGTTTCTTGTTTGACAAAATTACACATAGGAATGGTCTCACAATTCCCGGCAGATTATATGCATCTTATATGCCTTGGCGTTGTGCGAAAATCTTTGTTTTGCTGGGTGAAAGGCCCTCTTAATGTAAGAGTTCCAAGTAAAGATATTCGCCTGATATCTGAAATACTGCTGCGCCTTAAACCCTTTGTTCCTTCAGACTTCAGTCGTAAACCAAGGGGTTTAAATGAGTTGCAACACTTCAAGGCTACTGAATATAGAATGTTTGTACTCTATACAGGCCCCATTTGTTTAAAAACATTTTACCTGACAAACTTTACAAACACTTTTTACTCTTAAGTGCTTCTGTCTTCATTCTTTTGTCTCCCGCAGCTTCTAGTAATAAGTATAATTCATTAGCAGAGAAATTACTTCGCCAGTATGTCATTGAAGCTAAGAATCTTTATGGAAAAGAATTTATTACTTATAATGTGCATACATTATTACATATTGCTTCAGATGCACTAAATTTTGGAAAGCTCGACAATTTTAGTGCATTTGATTTTGAAAATTATATGCAGTTTTTTAAAAGAGTATTACGAGGTCGAAAGCACAATTTAAAACAAATTGTTAATAGAGTAATTGAAATAGAAACTGTTTTTAACGAATCCCATAATGATGCAGGCCGTCCTCGAAGTGGATTTATTCTAACGTCAAACCGAAGGAAGTTTATTTACAGGGGTATATTGTTATCTATAAATTCCGGTGACAACTGTTTCTTAACAACAAATTTAGATGTAGTTATTCTAACTGGATTGCATAAAGCAAATGAAGATATTATAGTTTGTAGAAAATTTATTTACAAAGACAAATTACAGGACTATCCTATTGATAGCCGGATGTTGTGTATTTTTAAATGTAAATTGTTGTCAGACGAATTTGAAATACCATTTCGGTTGTTATTTAAGAAGTGTTTTGCCCTTCCAGATCCAGAATGTGTGGATGCGTTTACTTGCGTACCTCTTACTTACGAAATTGTTTAGAAATGGTTCTAATTGTTGAATAAATATAAAATGTACTAATTGTAAGTTTTAAGAGTGCACGCGCCGAATAATTTTTCATTAAACTTAATTATGCATAATTAATTTTTATTTAACCCAATTACACAATACTGGACCGGCTACGCTTTATATCATGGTACAGCGCTGGCTTCCGGCGCCGAACCATTCCAGATGGCCAGAGCCGCATTCCGGCGGCGGACCAGTTGTTTTTTGGCTGACAAATCGGGTACGCAGCCAACACTAATTGCCAGATCTGGCACATGCACGGTACCGAAAGGCTTGGTTTCCTGGGAAGGTATTGAGGCAGTGAAATTTGAATTCTATGGAAAAGGTAAACCTAATAATTGTGTAAGCAAATGAAGTGATAACTCATCAGAGATAAAATCATGAGGTAACAAATTGAAGTCCATTGTCTGTTCCCATTTATTATCCTACAGATCAATTTAAACATTTGACCTGCACTAGATATTTGATGAAGTTTTAGGTATTGCACATAATTGTTGTAGAAATGAAACTACTCCCCGTAATTTTTCGTAACAAATTTGAACTATTTATAAATTAATTACTGACTATTTTACTAATTAATTATTACTGAAAATTTGGGATCATAATAGAGATTCGACTGCATCCTTTTAAATTTTTGTATGCAGCAAAAATATTGAACCTGCTTATTTGTGAAATGTATCAAAAACTTTTACACAAAAATCAGTTCAAGGAAAATGTGTGGTTTAGTGTAATGTATTCACTCATAGGGGAATAAGAATTTAAGTATTGGCTATTACAGAATGAATGTTCAACTCGTATGAATTACCTACTTATTTTTCATAAATCTGAAAAGTCCATGTGTTAAATTTGTGTTAATTTCCGTGTGCAGAATCATTATTTGTTCTTAATGAGCTAGGCAGTACGAAAAACAATATAGATTGAAGAAAGCGAAGATATACTTATTTTACTTGAATCACACGCGAATAACACATTCTAAGGTTTTTTTGTTTATAATGGTGGGTGTTTAAACATATTCGGGGTTTAATTAATTAAAACTAATCATGTATTGTGTATGCATTCCTTTAGGAAATTTCCCGAAATGAATGCAGTCAAAATTTGTAAGAAGCTATTGGAATTAATTATAACGAAATACCCGAGTGCTGACATAATCAATGTCCGGTTAAACGACAATGAAGAAGCAGCTCTGAAATCAATTTTTGATTTTACCATTGCGTGCACTCAAGATGATGGGTTCGAAGAAGACGAAGTTTTGGAGTACGGTGATCTTTTTGTTTTCGAAGAGGATAATCCTGACGAATATTGCGATTTTGACTATGAGAGTACTTGTACGCAATCATACAGTCAATCATCCGGGCAGGATTGGGATGATTTGCAAATTGAAGAAGAAAAAGAACAATTTGATTTCGTTTATATTAAAAATGCAGTTGAATGTTTCAATAAATACGGTTGGAGTCGGGTTCAAGCTAGATTCAAACGTATCAAGCATAGACACTACTTGTACCGATTCAAAGAATACCTCGATAAAAATGGTACGAAAATAGAAAAACTTCAAAAAGTCAATCAACATGCCAAGAACTTGTTTGAAAACGCCCGTCAAATGTTTCTACCTGTACACGATGAAGATTTGAGAAGATGGGCTGTTCAAAGAGCTAGAGAAATTTTATTGGATTTTCAGGCTAGTTCAACGTGGCTTCTCAACTTCAAGATAAGAAATCGTATTGTTTCTAGAAAAATAACTAAATACTTGACGCTTAATGAAATCAATCAAGAGGAGCAAATTCAAAAATCTGCTGATGAGTTTGTCACAAAAATTAGAAACGAAATGAAAAACAATGGCTACGAGGACACACAAATTATAAATACCGACCAATGCGGGCATGAGTACGAAGCATCTTCAAAGCGGACACTGACAAATAAGGGAGAAAAATCCACGCAAATCCAAGTACAAAGCAAACACGCAAATACACACAGCCATACGGTTCAACCAATGTTGACAATGAGTGGAGAAATAGTTGGAAAATTGCTTATTACTCTCCAGGAAAGAGATGGAAAGTTTGGCCCGAATGTCATTAAGAAATTGAAGATACCTGAAAATGTGTACCTTACGTGTTCCAAATCGGGCAAACTGGATAAAAAATTGTCGAAACATGGGTTGTCAATTGTCTGAAACCAGCGATAACCTCAAATGTTTTACTACTATGCGACTCTTGGGGAGGTCAAAAAGATCAAAACTTATATTTGGAAGTTGAAAATATTTGCCAGGTACAAGTCATTCCACCGCATACTACTGGTCAAATACAACCTCTGGATGTGTACTTTTTTCGTCAGGCAAAAATTTTCAAGAAAAAGATGAAAGATCGCATTTTAATTGATTAACTACCAATTTCCATTCACGATAGGCAAATCGTAATTAATCAGCATTCACTCATTCACAATCAGATGAAATCACCAAAGTTTAAAAAAATGATTCAATATTCTTGGTTTAAATCAGGGTACACGAAGAATGATCCCCGTCCATTTTACAATGTAAACCAAATTTGTTTTAAACAACTTGGGCATGATTGTGAAGTGGGCCCTGTTGCATGTTCAAAGGCTCCGTTTATCCGATGCAGTCATTGTGATATTCGTCTTTGCTTGGAGCATTTTTTAATCGAATTCCATTTTCATAGCCTTGGTGCGTGAGTTTAATACAATTTGTTACCTACAGTGAAGATAATTTAAGTAAAATGAAATGTATGCTTGAGGGATTCATTTTGGATAAACAATATGTAACAATACATGTTGGATGGATTCATATTAGAGTGATTAACTTTTAAACAAAATTAATTTGTTTGTATGACTAGAATAACTAGATTGAGACATTGTATATACATACGTACATCACAGGACAAACCAGGTTTTTTAGGTTAATCGGAGGGATTAAATACGGCGTGTATGCCACGCGTAATTATAAATAAAGCTATGGAATGCAATACGTAAGAATTATTATTTTTATGATTCACTGTGACGTGGCTGATTTCAATATTCATGAAAATACTTACTGTAACTTCATGATTACAGTTCTTGCTGATTTTTATGTTCATACAAATTTAAGAAGTCTATGTAGAAGTAGACATCTTGTCAGCATTGAATGTCATGGTTATTCTTAGGCTTGCAAAATTACAAGCTCCAAATTGGTTCACAAAAATCTGTTTACGTGAAGAAGCAGGCAGGTAAATATTCGTATGCAAAACTGCGGTGGACAAAAATATAATGTATGCTGAAAGGATTCATTGGAGAGGAAAATCATGTGTGTACATATATACATGTTGGAGGGATTACATCTGCATAAAATGTGTGGCGGGGGCTTACTACGGAGGTTGTACATATGTACACCAGATAGTAGTAGAAATAGCAAAAACCAATTAGTACTAACACAGTCTAGTTGGTAGTTCCATGATGGAGAGAATATTTTTTTGGTGAATTTGGTTGCAGGGTATAAAACTGTGGGTTAAACATAAATTTTCTTTAAATAATAAAAATAAAAATTTCGTCGACTTTCAAAAATTCAAAATCCTTATGAGATTTAACATTGAAAATTTTAAACAAGACAGGTCCCTACCTGTGGTATCGTTTTAAATTTGGAAACTTTAGTGGCATTTCCTGGGAGAACGGGGCAAAATGCACTCGAGTTAGATGAGTTCTGAAACATACTCGGGGAGTACTAGAACATGTGTTATGCTTTGTTTGAATCGGCTTGTACCATCCCAAAACCTTACCTTGTAAGTGGAGAATGCTTCATTCTTAACTTATGTTATTTTATGATGTTACTCTGTCAATGCGGGTCATTTTCCACAAATTTGGAAAATGATTTGCGAGTCCATGTACAAGTAATTGCTGAGTTTGTATTGGAAATTGAGGAGGTTGATATTTATGTACATATATTTATAGATCCAGGTTTTTATTACTGTATCAAGAATATATGGACCAAAGTGACGAAGACCGAGAGGGTGATTGCCAGTAAGTAAAAGTTGAAATAAATAATTTATTTACACGCCAGTTGAAATTATCTTGTTGTTGGAGAACGAAGCTTTTAAAGAGATACTTTCTAGACCCATGACAAATGGGAAGAAAAATAATTGTCGAACGTATTCATGAAGTCATGCGTACAAATGTGACCACGGTTTGCGATTCAAATGAACTCGAACAAAATTTGAACTCCAAACCGTATCAAAAGCAAAAATGTTTTTACACTTTTAAATTCTAAATCAATGAAGCTAGCAATATAAAATATTTTTGCGGCCCTGTGCAAATTATTCCTTAATTCGTATGTATTATTATTAGATGTTACGGGAAATTTTTGTCATTTTTATAAATTAGGCTATTTAATTATCTAAAAACTTGAACCTAAATCCAAGAATCTTGCAATATTACAGTACTACATTACCTATTACTGATTTATAACGACTAATGCTGAGGACGTAAATATTGAATTTATTTCTAGTCACTTGTTATTTCCTCTTAGTTTAACATTCATAGACCCCAAAACGCAAAAGGTGATTTTACAGACATAGTGTTTATGTGCTAACATATAAACTTGGCAAAATATAATAAATGAGAATATTACAAGTCCCATGATGGTGGGTGCCATTTGCCATTAAACGAAACAAAGTCTCTCTTCCGATCAACATCTATGTAAGCAATTTTAGGGGCGCTGTGAGACGATGTTCCATATTCTAATCGTTTTGATGTGTGCGTGTTTGCTTGTCCGTCCTCAAGAAAATTTAAAACCTCATTTAAAAAAAATTACGTTATTTAATTTACTGTTTTAACAAAATTATTCAATATGCCTTATTAAGCCAGAATTATAAAACTGGTTTTTTGTTTTTTTTAAACTTAAATACATGGAAAATAATTTCTGTCATAATTTGGAATCTCTCCCTCCAAAATTAATTTTCTTCTTCCAACGTACATATTCACTGATTATTGAGTTCTTCTGATTCTAATCATCAATTTTTTTTCGAAAAAGGGTAACTTTATTTTCACTTCTTCAAATAATGTAACTGATTAGTTTTCAAAATTTGAGCTCAAATAGTTAAAAATCCAATCAAAATTGAGAAATACGGACAAGCAAAGTGAGAAAATGTTTTGACTTCCATCTTATTTTGTTTATAAATTTTACCCAAATAAACGCAGGAGTCAAATCCTAGCAGATTCACCGAAATTCCGGAAAATTGCATCCATTAAACCTTTACGAGTCTAAATTTAGTTGGACTTTTTAATTTCACTGTCACTAAGTGCATTCAAATCATAGAATAATTTTTAGTGGTTTCAAATATAAAAATAACAATAGGATTTTCAGCGTGGTTCAGTCTTTAAATTCCAAGACAATAATCATCGAGCTATAGATAATCCTAGATATGACGTTTTCAAGAAATTTAATAAAATTAATTTGGTACTAATTTGAGCTACTGCCTTCTACAAAAATATCAAATCTGGATTCCATTGCATTGGATTGAATCTGCAGGATTGTAAGTTGTCAGAGATCATTTCAGAGCCTGCAGTAGTAAATGAAACTTTAACATCCCGTATTACCCCTAGCCATTTATGTTAATTGTGGTCTTGAAAATTTAAACGAAATTGGTCAATAAATGTGGACAACTAGAACAATTGGTTACCTGAAATTACAGAGTATTTTAAATAAAACATCTGAAGGTTATACTTTAGTAGTTTGAGTTTTCCTTGAAAACCATTTGTTTTACTATAATATAAAAACGACATTAGAATGTTTTAGAAATAAAAATTACTTCTTTCTAGAACTACTATTTCAAAAAGTTTGTACGCCACTTTATACATTTTCCTTGAAAATTGCACAATTTTATGAGCAGATAGGTTAAGCGCAGATGTATTCAAAGAGTAAATACAAGTTTTCAAATCTAGTAATATCTGTACAGTAAACTTATAATATTGTTATTTTAAAATATACGGCAGATTATTATTAAATAAGTTTTGAACAAAAACTTTAACTACTGCAACTTGCAATGAATTGTTTGGATAATATCAAGAGTAATACTATGCAATTTTAAAAAATTAACGCTGGTAATTTAAAACTAGAATGTGCGAAATCATCAGATAATTAGACCTATTGGGGAGGGCAGGCGTCAGACGACTCCTTCTAGGCAAAAAATATGGCGTGTCAAAAACCTAGTCAAAATTTACTACTTATTAAAAAATTAAGATTAGACATTTAAGATAGACGTACACACCGCTTGAAATATTATTAATGAAAGGGAACGACGAAGGACTTGTAGGTCATGCTGGAGAAGGTACGAATGGTTGAGCATTAGAAAATACAATGACCATTATTGATGCCTACCTGAAAATGGACAGAAAATGCGTTTTCCTGAAAATTCCCGGCATTTCCTGGGAATTTTTGGTAGGCATTATGCGGACCCGCGCAATAGCCACAATTAGACTAATCATGAGAGTACATAAGGGATAATTTCATTGCATAACAAAACCCATCCAGTTTTAGAAAATATTATTGTTGATTTTTTGAAATATTTTTAATTTGCTCAATTTCGTTGCCTATAGTCAGTGGTTTTTAAGTTCAATAAATCTGTAAAGAATGTGAAATCTCACATAATTGCAAACATTCACAGTAAATTGAAAGTTATGAAAAATTTCAACAGAGGAAAAATTAATGTTGTACCTCGTTTTGTGAAAAATTAGCCACCTGAAAAATGATTTGGGATGTGGCGTAAAGCTTACCACAGTTGGATGCGTGTTTGCCAATGACTTGAAATATATTGTACAACCATGTAAACTCTGTACATTTAAATAACTAGTAAAAGCCCTGCTCCGCAGGGAGATTTGCTTGACGTCTTGGTTTGTTGTAATTAATGATTAATAATTGCGTGATAATATTCTAGATAGGAAGCAGAATAAAAGCCAATTAAAATACAAAAAATCGATAAACACGTGAAAAAATCATGGTTGAGCGCACTGTTGAACTTCACACTAAGGCCCTTGTTTGATCCCTAGACCGCGGCTGAGAGTCGGTCCCGCATACATTTTTACAAATCAGTAAATTTAACGATTAAAGACGTCCTTAAAACAATATTTATTGTAAACGTTTCATTTCTGTCATCAAGTATTTTGATTTGATGGTAAATGTTGACAATTTTTACTTCAACTTTCCTTCTATATGTAGCTCTGCAAAGTTTATAATATTTTGGGCTCTATAAGTCTAATCTCTATAAGTACCATTCCATTCACCCTGTAGTTCCCCTGATCCTCAGTTTTGTCGACATATACTTTTCCACTGTTTTGAGAAGTCGCTCTTAAAAATTCTACATAGAGCTGACCATTAGTAAACGGTTTTGATAACCAAATGCCTACTTTCCTATAAAACAAACGGGTATCACCCTCATTTGAAATTAGTGTAACTTGGGAAAGAAACATGGAGTCCCCTTCCGCCCTTCCTGTTAAAATCCTAGCGAATATAAGATTCTATTTGAGCGGATCAAGCAACCACCTACGTCGGTAGATAACCTCCACTTCCCAATAACAACACCAACAGTATAACTGCTTGATCCGCTAGTATTAAAGTTCTATTGCTGAAGTGATTTTTTTATCAAATATTTTTTAAATAATGATGTTTGATGCTGAAATACAATTTCGTATGACTATAATCTATTACACAACTTCTTTAAATACACAATTACTTGTGTAGGTTCCGTCACCTTTCTGCAGTGTCAGTTACAAATATCTTAATCTTTATTTTTGATGTGTCGATGTAAAATCATTGGCTTCGATACACAAATATCAACTGTATCCAAACTTTTCCTTGAGAATTTTTCGTCGTCACAACGAAGCTTACGTTAAATTATAGTAATTATTAAGAAAGCCCAAAGGTCTCACGTCGCAAGACCCCGGGATGGCCCCCTGTCGCCGCCCTTGCTACTATATAATGCTTTAATAGTTAATTATTTTTGTTTAGAAATACTAATTTGAATGAGTGGGCCGTCTTGGTACTAAATGGCTGGCCGTGACAATGTCGCCGCCATTGCTACTGTATAATTCTTTAATAATTTATTAAATTTTTTTACAAATAATTTTAATAATTCATTTAGCGCGCGTAAATTTAAATTTCAAATTCGCATTATACCAAGACAAAGACGAAGACTGTCCACTCTTTGAATTTAGTAGAGAGGATGCTTTTTTATTTTTTGTACTTTTTTACAATATATGCTTTTTAATTTTTTGTACTTTTTTACAATATATGCTTTTTAATTTTTTGTACTTTTTTACAATATATGCTTTTTAATTTTTTGTACTTTTTTACAATATATGCTTTTTAATTTTTTGTACTTTTTTACAATATATGCTTTTTTATTTTTTGTACTTTTTTACAATATATGCTTTTTTATTTTTTGTACTTTTTTACAATATATGCTTTTTTATTTTTTGTACTTTTTTACAATATATGCTTTTTTATTTTTTGTACTTTTTTACAATATATGCTTTTTTATTTTTTGTACTTTTTTACAATATATGCTTTTTTATTTTTTGTACTTTTTTACAATATATGCTTTTTTATTTTTTGTACTTTTTTACAATATATGCTTTTTTATTTTTTGTACTTTTTTACAATATATGCTTTTTACAATATATGCTTTTTTATTTTTTGTACTTTTTTACAATATATGCTTTTTTATTTTTTGTACTTTTTTACAATATATGCTTTTTTATTTTTTGTACTTTTTTACAATATATGCTTTTTTATTTTTTGTACTTTTTTACAATATATGCTTTTTTATTTTTTGTACTTTTTTACAATATATGCTTTTTTATTTTTTGTACTTTTTTACAATATATGCTTTTTTACAATATATGCTTTTTTATTTTTTGTACTTATTCACGCAGATGTTTTTGTATTTTTTGCTCTTTTTTAACAACATGCTTTTTTACTTTTTGTACTTGATTAAGCAGATGTTTTTATATTTTTTGCTCTTTTTTAACTATATGCTTTTTTACTTTTTGTACTTGATTAAGCAGATGTTTTTATATTTTTTGCTCTTTTTTAACTATATGCTCTTTTATTTTTGTACTAATTTTTAAATTAGACGCAGCTTTCTTATTGGCTCGTAGATTTGGCGCGAAAATTCAAATGAACATACTCACTCCATATTATATAAGATGCCAAATGATTTATATAATTATTACTTATCTTCCTAATTGTAGAACGTCTGTTTAGCATTAGAAATATCGATTTAACATTCTAAGGGATGTTTGGACAATTTTATAAAATTAAAAATGTAACAAAATTAAAAACGCAACACAATTAAAAATGTATTAAAATTAAAAATGTAACAAAATTAAAAATTCAATAAAATTAAAAATGTATTAAAATTAAAATGTAACAAAATTAAAAATTCAATAAATTTAAAAATGTATAAAAATTCAAAATGTAACAAAATTAAAAATGGAATAAAATTAAAAATGTGCTAAAGTCAATTGTTTAGCAGTGAAGTGCTTTTTGTAAACAATTTTACGTCTTTAAGTTATTGTTTTATCCAAAATATTTTAAATATTATTGTTAATACTAAGTTTGGTAACTAACGTTTTGTTTAAATCAAATAGACGCTAATAATTAATATTAATGAAAGGACACTTATTCTACCCAACAAATTATTTAAACTTCAGGTTCCCAACTTGAAATTATCACTCAAAATTGAAACTTACATTGTTAATTTGCAAGTTAAAAAATTAGTAGCACCACTTAAGCTTTCAAAGGCACCTAATCTATTAGAATTGCGGAAGCATAATTAGAAACTTACTTTATTAACTTGAGATTCGATGCTAATAATGAAGAAAATTCCACACTAATATGGCAGCTTTAAAAAACATAATTTGGACGCCTTTGAATATATTTTCGATTGCGTTTCTGAAAAATTTGTCCGTTTCTTCGGAGTTAAAGTCCCAGTGCCCACAATTGTGTATGCAGTTTTCAAAAATCACTTTCCAATCATTATTATTTTTGCTTCAGCATGTCACATACTTCTCTTATAAGAGTTGAAAAAGTCGTTGTAATTTTGGACTCAACTGTAATGTAGCACACAGAATATACGCGTATATTTTACGCCACGCCGTCCATTGTGACTGATAATTCCGGTCTGTATTGTTAAGTATGAATTGGAATTGGTAATACTTAACTATGAATATGAACAGGTTTGTGGGAATGGAATGAGAGAGAATAAAAAAATAGAGAAAATAAAATGTACTACGGAGTGAATGGGGAATATGAGAGAAGAGAATATTAATGGAGAAATGTGTAGCTTAGTGGAAATTTACTCACTTGGAGTGAGGGATTCCGAGAATTATCCTTATGGGAAATAAGTGTATAAGTACTACAGCTTATTACTCGCACTCGTATGTTTATTGTATATTGTGCGTATGTATGGTTACACTGTTGGTTTGCGTACTCAAACGTATTCCCTTCCTCAGCCTGAACTTGTGTTCTTCGTAACAGAGTTGATTTCGGGTGATATATTTTACTGGATCCGGCCACGAACATGACTAGGACATGAATACGCAGGTAAAAGTAATAATCAAATCCGAACTTGGTGTTTTATGATCAAGTAAATACGTTCAAGACCAAGTTCATGGCCACAAGTACTGTCTGCCAGAACTTGAACTTGGTGTAGTACGCGCGTTCAGTACATTTTTCTATCCCTAACATCAACTTGAATTGACCATGAACCTGAACACGAATCTTTAAGTATTTTAAAAATTAAGGAATAATATGTTTTATGTCAAATTAAATCGACAATTTTATGATTTTATTATCAGCATATTAAAAAATACAAACAAAAAAGAATCAGCTAACCACAAGCTCAAAAACTACTTTACAAATCCAATTCACCAAGAATTTTTTTCGCGACACATTGTGCTCACTATTTCAAGCAATTTTTTTTAAAATTTTGAGCCACGCTTTAGGGCATATTACTATGCAAATTGTTTCTCCCGCCATTTTAAAAGTAGGTGTAATAATTTAACTTACTTCTAAATAATTAATTCTACGGGTAAATATTTTTACTTTGGTATTAAAGTAAAACGACGCTATCGCATGTACCAACGACGAAGCTGCTGGTTGACATTCCTTGTATGATTTGTGTCAGGGATTACAAAGAAAACGTAGCAGAAGTTTTAAAAAACGTTTTGCAATTTGAATAATTTCCACGCAAATCGTGGGGAAAGTACTAACTTGAACTTGAAAAAAGGAAGTTCGTGGTTATGTATTATATTTGTGTAACACGAACATGACTTGACGTTCAAGTCTAAATACTTTACTTGAACATGAACATGACTTGAAGTAAAATGTCGTGCTCGGGTTCTGCTTTTGGCTGGTCATGACCCGATAACTTCAAGTACTTTAAATTCTGGACATGAACATGACCCGAACTTGAACATGACCCGAAATACGCGTGGTGTACTTGACCATGCGATCATCTCTGCTTCGTAAAGTCTCATCCCCGAGACTGAGGAGGTTGGGGTATATATACGGAGGTGAGCACGTAAGTGCCCCAAATACAAGTACCTAAAAATATTTTACGTTCATCATTTCGTCTTTACAGAGCATATATGTACACCAATGTTTTTATTCCTGCTTACAGTAAGTTCTAAAGCCAGTAAAGGCATTTCCCGCATGCGTAGTTTCAATGTTTTCATTTGCCATTCCGTCTAACCTCTATAAGGGACTTAGTCCTAAAATAATTGATTCCCCGATTACGTAGCAAATTCGTTTCGAGATTGTCACAAATAATTTCATTGGCCTGGGTCGTTGTATTACGTCACAGGGCCAAGAACAGAGAAACGTCGATTTCTTCATTGCAAAAGTTGCCCAAAACTAGATCTCGAAGAAGTTTCTTTCCTACGGATACCTTTTTAAGTTTAAAACTTTAGAAAATTAGTTTGGCAAGGAAAGAAACCTTGAGTATTTAGTTTCTTGACAATTGAGAAATTCTTTGACGGTGAAAACCATTAAGTAGTGTAGATGCCAAAGGACAAGTGGGAACTATTAACTGATTCAGGTGTTGGAAACGGGTCCTGAAAAAAATTTAATTATCCTACAATATTTGTGAATGAATTATTTTCCCTTACTTGTGTTGGCTAGAGGGGGAGCAAATGGTGTTGCTCACTCTGTACATTTTGTTATGTGGGAAGGGGATGAGGGGAATGGGGCTCGCTGGCTGTGAGATGAGTACGGGATCAAATGATGTACTGTATGTGAGAGATGAGGCTAACGCTCATCTCTCCGTAGCTTGTTCTCAGTCAAGAGTTAGCTTTATTATCTCGGATCTGATTCTCTTCTCACACAAGTTCTCATTTATATATAATTCCAATGGTGCCAAATAAGCATAACCTTACTTGATTACACAATATCAGATGTCTCATACCAAATACTATTTGTTTATCATGCACATTACAAAGAATGACTCCATGTCAATGTCTCAATAGAGTTATGTCGTAACAATGTATACAAATATACAATAATATTACATTAAATATTATTACAAATATACAAATATTGGCCACAATTAGTTTTTTCCCCTCAGATTGACCAATATTGGTCAAAATGGGTTTCTTGGCCTCATATTGATCAATTTTATTTAACTATTTTATTTCCGTAGTTTGTAGAAAATTGTTTTCAAATTTTTGCAATCAAAGTTGGAATAGTTTGTGTTTTTTGAATTCGGCAGTTAGTTAATTCAGTAAACATGTTTCTTAAACGTCTTTTATACCTAAAAGTATTTTTAGCAAAGCTCGGACTGTTGCTAATTGGAAGACGTTTTATTATTTTATTTTTTCCCTTTGTCGTGGCAAAAACTCCCCGGTTGCACCTTTTCCACTTTTTCTTATGAAACCACAAATCCCCAATTTTGGTCTCTGTTTACATTCTCAAAAGCCCCCCTCGTGCCCTGGTGAGCATCTTACAGGATAACCCATAAAAGTTGATACAAACGACCTCCATATTGGTCAATCTGTGCAACAGAAACCGATTGTAATCAATATTTGTTAATCTGAGGCCAAAAGACCAATTGTGACCATTATTGCTCATTCTAAGGATAGGAAACTGATTGTGAACCACATGGGTCAATATGAGGCCAAAAAACTAATTGCGACCAATATTAACCACTATGAAACCAAAAACCTCAAAGAAAATAATTAATTATACTGTTTTTTACGACTGGATTTAAGGATTTAACCGTCGTTCTTAACATATTTCCCATAGCTTTCAAAACAAATAGCATCCAAGCATGAGTTTTTGAAATAGAGTTTTTGTAAAACATATCCTCCAAAAAAAATTTGGAGCACCCAAAAATATATCCCACGGTTACTTGTGGTTTCAAAATGTTTTCATGAGAAACAATAATTTTCTGCTTATTGACACCTAACGGCACATTTTGGAGTCTTGTGATCTTAAGAGATAATAGCAGTTAGAACTTCTCGTGGGGGCAATTTTTTGTCCCGCAGACACTTCCGCTCTTGACCGAAATCTTCGTGACAAAAACTTTTATCCCGATTCAGTCATAAAATAACACAAAAAATGTTGTCCCGAAATTGTCCCAACTTTCTTCTTCCTTCTTGGATAATTTCCCACTTCCACTCCAGACACTAAATTTCCCTCATCGTTGTTTTGTATACTAGAGAATTATGCCCACGATTCTCACCAAAGCGCTCTATCAAATACCTTACCTGAAATCTCATAACATTTCCTAATACAGAGCGGGAAAACATTTTGTGAGACATATTATGATTGATAATAAAAACTATGAAGAATTTTAATAATATAAGGAGAACACGTCTTTAACTTTCATTTTTCCTAATCAATGGGATCTGAAATCCTAATAGATATCGGTGAAGTAAATTCGAAAAATTATGTAGTTAAATTTGCAACAAACTGAAGGAACATTTATTTTCACTCAATTATGTTCCCTGCCGTAGAGGGCAACTTGGTAAGACAGGAATGAGAACTCATAAAATATGAAAATATGGGGTAAGACCATGTTGCAGTCTAGTGTATGGTTTTGAAAATGTGATTAGCTCATTTGATTTTCCAAATCATAAACTTAGAATTATTTTGTGAATTTCATTGTAAAATTAATTTTATTTTTAATGGTTTTTAAAGTCCTTTTGAAAATCATTGCTCCTGCGGCTGAATTTCCCCGAACTTCTCTCCTCGTCTTACGGACCGCGCCCAAAATGCTTAGCGTATGCACGGAACGGGAAAAGCTCAATTCTGAATTGCAATTTAAACTCATACAAACGAGTGTTCAGATGTTTCTTGAAATACATTTTAAATTGCAGAACGTATTTCATAAATGTTTCCAAGAACTTTTCCAAAAATGCCTGACATATAGCTCTGCCTAACTACTTATAGCTCTGCCCTAGATCCACAATTTTTGAGCTGGCAGGACGAATAAAATCTTTGATCTAATCTAAAATTTTGAAAATGATTTGCTAACTCATGGCGAAATCGCATATTCACACTACGTTTTCTCACTTGGGCTTAAAGGGGGAAAATCTAATTTTGAGTCCATCTACAATTAATTGCAGAGTTCGTATTGGAAATTAATGACGTTGATATATATCTACATATCGTCGAGTAAATTCAAAAAAGTACCATTATCATTTGCGAACCCATTTAAAAAGCATAGTTTGTAGAATGAAAATGGTACTTTTTAGAATTTAGCCAACGATATATTTATAGGTCTAAGTTTGTATTACTGTATAAAAAAGATATGGACCAAAGTGGCGAAGACTGACCATGAGAGGGTGAATGGCAGTAAGTAAAAGTTGAAATAAATAATTAATTTACACGCCAGTTGAAATATTATTGTTGTTGTTGTAAAAGTAACTTTATGGAAAGATACTTTCTCGACACCCATGAAGAATGGGAAGAAAAATAATTGTAGAATGTATTCATAAAGGCATCCGTACAAATGCGACCACGGTTTGCGATTCAAATGAACTCGAACAACATCTGTACTCCAAACAGTACCAAAGCATTAAATGTTTTTATACTTTTTAATTCTAAATCAATGAAGCTTTCAATAAAAAATATATTTGAGCACCTGTGCAAATTATTCCTTAATTCGGATTAGATATTATGGGAAATACTATCATTTTTATAAATTAGGCCATTAAGTTATAGTTATCAAAAAATATAAACTCGGCCTAAATCAAAGAAATTTGCAATATTGCAGTACTACGCACCGGTAAAAATAAGCGCTTTAACGACCGGTAGTGAACGCTCAATGTGGTGTAGACAAAAGATTCAGGATATTTATATTGGAATGTATAGTTCCTGGATCATATGCTCTGCCACTTATTACTGATTTATAACAAGTAATGCTGAACAAAAAAATTGAATATATTTCTAGTCACTTGTTATTTCTTCTTAGTTTGACACTAATAGACACCAAAACGCAAAAGGTGATTTTACAGACATAGTGTTTATGTGCTAAAATTTATAATTAAGAATATAATGCGTGTACATATAAGAATATTAGAAATAAATAGTCATTTTTTTAGAGAAATAGTAAGTTGTAGCTAGTTTAATTTAATTGGAACTCAAAATATTTTTCTGTTCGGATTTATAATTATTATTATTATCAAGCAGTATCGTTGCACAAACTTAAAATAGTGAGCCTGACCCGGAAACGAAGATTACTTATTTTTCTTATGTTGAGGTATATAAGTCAATTCAATCCATACCAAAGTTTGCAAGTTGAAAGTTTTCACGCCACTGTATCCATTTGAAAGAATAATTAAAAAAAAAGTTATACGCTTGGGTAATAGTGAATTTATAGATTAGGTAAATTTATTACTTTGATTCGGAAGGAATAAAAATTGAAAAAATTACAGACCATCATACAATTTTAATCAGATTTTTATTTTAATCAAGTAGACAAAAATCTGAAATTCACCAATGGAATTTAATTCAACCAAAATTGACGAATTGAGACAAGCAAAGTGCGAAAGTAAAACAAATGGAAACTGAACAAGTTAAATTAGGACTTTCACGCCGTTTCAAATAATTATCCTCGCCTCCCACAAGGGCACTGTCTCAGTTGTCTATTCTGTGACTACATGTAAATTACATATGTAACACTAAAATTACGGTATATATAAATCTGGTAAATAAAAAAACTATATTTGTAAATCATATTTTAATTTTTCGTAGCAAATATACACACATATATTGGCACATATATTGGCAGGTATTTTTTCATCCCGTCGGAACCACTATTTTGGAAATCACTGTATTTCACCTGCCCAAATAAAACATTCCTATAATTTTAGGAGTTCATATCTAAGGCCCGCCACGTAAAAATCGGGGCGAAAATGCCCAAAATGCCTTCCTTAGGTTGAATATTCCATGAAATGAAAATGCCCAAAATGTAAAATGAGCTAATGAGCGCTGATTTCTGTATTCAAATTAACATTTGGTGCTATCGTTTTAACGACTTAGAGTCCCTGTACAACGGGTTCCACAATACTTATTTGATATTGTGGGGGTTGATATTCTCACATATTTGTTGGTGTTTTATTACTGTATAAAAAAATATGGAAGAAAATGACAAAGACTGAGGGGATTATTTTCGGTAAGTAAAAGTTCAATAGATTCAGTTCAACAAGACGCCGATTGAAATAGCATTAATTACAGAGCCATGACAAAAAATCTTTAGATAGTATGATTGCGGGAATTATATATGAAGAAAAATAAATATAACGTGGGCTAGAATGAGATAAAAATATTTTTTTATCGTATAGCCAAAGTACAGGTTGTGGGAATATTTTTGGAGAGGTTCATATTTTTGAATATCGTGCCAAAATTTACTTCGTTGTTTTGTTACCAAAATGATTGTTTTTTCGCAATAGTTATTTAATTTGTTTTGTAATACTTATAAATATCTAATGAAACCTAGCTCTTCACTAAACACAAGCACCCTGAGGGCGGCCATTACTCATATGATTTCTTGTCGACAAAAAAGATGACATTTTGATAAAAGCAAATGCGTGAATTCGATTACACCTCCCAAATGTCCACTAGGATTTCGAGATTTTGACGTCCAATTACCATGAATTTGGTTTTCATTCAACAACATCATGGACAGAGAATTTGTTCTGAGGGGAAATATTAGGTCTTGCATAACTCCTTTGTAAACAAATGCTGAAACTCTGGCCAAAAGATAAACGAATTTGAGAGAGAATTTCTGAAATTCGCCCTGGGACCTGACTGGTAGCTCACTGAAAGGCCATGAAATTTTACAAATACCATATTTTTTACTTTTTCAATTTCAATAAATCTCGTCCTTCAGAATTATTCTTTGAACCAAAATACCGTGACAACTACATATTTGTTTCACTATACACCTGTAACAAAAAATTCAAATGTTTTGCAATAAAACCACCTATTTTCTACTTTCAAAGACGTACTAAACACAGAAAAGGTCTTGGATGTCAGTTTATACATTTTGCCTGCAATTACTCATTAATAGTTTGCTTAATTCTTTGTAATTGGATTTTAAATAAATATAATAATTTAAAAAGTTTGCTAAACTTGTCATTCAATAATTATTTTATTACAATAAATTATTCTTGTAATATTTATAGAAATGATATAGAAATAATTCAGTAGTTCTTATATAAGCATTATTGTACAGTTGCAATTAGACAAATGTAGGGGTAGTTTGGAATAATTATGTAAATTAAAAATTATTAAAACGTAGTAATTAGAAATGAAGTGCTTTTTGAAGTTTATTTACCAAAAATATTTATATTAATATTGTCAAACCAGAGTTTAGAAAGTTGGGTTTTAATTTAATGAAGCTTAAATATATTGTAATTTGAAATTTTGCAACTTCCTTCCAATTCATTTTCTGCTGCGAAAGGTCACGTTCACTGAATTTTTTGATCCTTCTGGTTCTGGCTTTCTGATTAAAAATCTGAGCTCAAAGGAGTTAAAATTCAATCGAATTGGCAAATAAGGACGTCCAAAGCGCAATAGTACGGCAAGCAAAAAATAGGGTGGGGCGTTTTCTAAACAATAGGATGTTTTTCAAGCCGTTTCAAATATAAATCTGTCTCTCATTACGTTATCCCTCTCTCTCTATATATATATATGTATATATATATATCCAACACCAGATATCTACACAAATCCTTACTATTTTAAAAAATTTTCCCAAAATTAGTTTAAATAATGGTAGGATAATCACGTAAATATCAAATCCTACCTTTTCAAATTTTCTAAATTTTTCTTCATTGTCCTGGGTCAAAATTTGAGCTCACAGGGTTAAGATACGACAAGCAAAGTCGTTTTTTTTTTCATTTTATAATCACATCATTAGAAGGGACTTTGAATAGTTAACTTATTGTTGTAGGTCATCTTTCCTAATAATCAATACACACAATCTAGTTATTATTTTTAATTTAGTTAGAAATTTAAGCCCATGTAATTAAACGTGTACGTATATTCCAATAATTTCTGTCAACGATGATTTTTTTTTCTTTTCCCCTTGACTTCCATAACATCGTCCATTCGTCATCTTAGTTAGTGGTATGCACAAATTATTACAAAGTGATAATTAGGCAAAATCTAATCTATCACTCCGATGTTCATATTGTGGGTAAATAAAACCGTGGCGTTAAGCTTAATAAAATATATTTCAGCAGTTTTTGGTGTCATAGTTTACATCTCAACTTTAATGTATTACTTGTACCTGGAGTGCGTTTCTGCCCCTCAAAAGCCTGGGTTTTTCTGAACGTGGGAATACTTGTCGAGACGTCCATGTTTTTAAATATCCCGCCAAAATTGATCTACGACATGATTTTTGTTATTTTGCAATAATTATTAATTCTCTTAAAAATCGTCCTTAAAATTGGTAAAACCCAATCCGCGAAATTGATTACCCCTCCCAAATTTTCACTACTCTTAAAAATTTATGTTGGAAATTTTCGGTTTAGCATTTAAAATTTAGTATTGAAAATTCCCATTTTAGAAATTCACTACAAATTCAGGAAATGACTGAAATACCTGGAAGTTTTGTGTAGGGAATTCAGAGTTTTTAAAAATTTAAACTCAACGCCGCTTCTAATATTTTCCGTTCATATTTACGCCATTAGTCTGAAGATTCCACATTCTTGTTTGAACCGAAATTCAAATTCATAGCTTATATGGACCAATAAACAACATCTAAGTAATATTTAGTAGAAATTGTGACATCCAAGTAAGTGTGAATTGGATACTCGGTGAACGAATTCTAATTTAAAATCCAATCAGAATTCACGAAGTGTTAAATAAAATAAGGCCAATGAGAAATGAATTATGAATAAGGTCAGAATTGAAATCTAGTATCCTTTGACTATCTATCCTATAGAGCAATTTAAGCACCTGAAAGGCACTAGATATTTAACCTATTTTGGAAATATAATTATTGGTAATGCAAATTTTAGAAATTGCCAGATCCATGCTTTTATTACTGTATTGTAGAAAAAAATTAAATAATAGGACGAAGACTGCCAGTAAATAAAAGTTGAAATAAGTAGTGAATTTACACTTTACACGCATGTTGAAAAATCGTTCACCATGAACGGACAGGTCACTGGAGAGTTGGGTTCACCTA
Organism: Allacma fusca; assembly: GCA_947179485.1. Taxonomy (NCBI): domain Eukaryota; kingdom Metazoa; phylum Arthropoda; class Collembola; order Symphypleona; family Sminthuridae; genus Allacma; species Allacma fusca. Next base: position 9,932,328 of record OX359245.1, on the reverse strand, counting down.
ATGTCAAATAAATTGATTTATTTAGGGTCAAATTACAGTAGTGATTGTACACAATTAAATGAACGCAATTATTCAGTTGGCATCTCAACTGTAGAGCGTCAGTTTAGGAATTAAAATAGTATCCACTAACTCGTACCGGAAGCATGCTTGCAACAAGTTCGTTCAGTGAACTAGTTCCTGAACTGAACTTTTCAAGAATATTTAACATTTTGAGTGAACTTGAATGAACGGAAATAAATTAAAAGAATAAATGACTGAATGTGAATTGAATTATTTTTCAGTTTAAATGAACACTTGAATTATTAGCGATAAGTATAGCAAAGCGATGAACTGAACTTATTTGAACTTCAGGAAATAATAGAATGTGCGGTTACCGATATCTTATTTGACACATTGACGCTACTTTCTCAAATTCAAATACCACAAGCTCATCAAATTTGTTATTTATGATGTGCTTTTATCATTTGTGATTAGTGATTCATCGTAGAAAACCAGAGTGCATGAAAAACACCGCCATTATTGATGCATGCCAAAATGAATTTCGTCATTTGGTTTACTGTGTAATAATTGTTAAGTTTGCAATAATGTCCCCGAAAATCCCATCTCAAAGTAATTTTTGATAAAATACTACTTTTATTAAAAATATTTCAAAATGAGGCAGTAGCTTATATTCTTTACTTAGCTACCTATAACTATAAAATAAAATAAAACCAGACAATGAATAGCATTTTTCTACAATGCAGAAAGCGGGATTCGTTCCCCGTTTAAATATTTAAATGCAGAATTAAATAAATATTTATTAAAAAAGGCTCTGAATTGAACCCCTAATTGATTTAACTGAACTTGAACTGAACTGATATAATTGCAAAATAAATTTGAACTGAACTGAATGGGTGGTAAAAAAAATTACAGTGAACTTGAGTGAACGTCTTATTTGTATTTTCACGGCGAACTGAATTGAGCTGAATGTGTTTGGAATCCATGGATATGGAGTTGAATTTTACCTCGAAGCTGCAAGCATGATTTATTCTTAGATATGAATTTTAACAATACCTTAATTAAATCAATTTGGTGCTAATTTGAGCTATAATGCCCTATTGTCCTATGTACTTCACTAGCTTCGGTTTTCTGGAACATCATTTGTTTAAATATAATCCTGCAACGAAATTTGATTGTTTTGAGATCAAAATCCCGATTTTCTATGCTTCAAGAGACTCTATTTAGAAAAAGAGCTTGGACGCCACTTTATAGATTTTGTCTTAAATTGTGCACGTTAATTCCGTAATTTGTTAACACACTCTGGTCTTCAAAATTGACGTTTGAGTATTCAAAACTTGTTACAAAGTAAGATTCTAATTTTTGTTTTAATATATCCTACAAACTATTTTATAATAAAATGTGGAAAAATACGGGAATTTGTAACTGCTGCTATTTTTAATGAAATGTTTGCTTAAATTCAAGAGGTATGTAGTAATTATTAAATCAAAAAATTTTAACAGGGGTAAATTATAATCAGCACGTGTAAAATGTCAAACACGTTTCTGGGGAAGACGCATTAACTTCATCTTGATTACGCTAACTGAAATTAATTTTATTTAACCGGATTTAAAATCATGATTGTATTAATCATTATCGTTGCAACTCTTGTAATTAGAGCTAGAGCTTCCTTCGGGTTTCCGAAATCCCGAAGTTCCGTGTTCGGAAACGGAACGGAACAATTTCGGAACATTCTTTTTGATTCCGTCATTGAATCGGGACAAAACCGGAACATGAGCACTTGTACCGATAATATCGGGACCGGGACGGTTCAGAGCGTCGGTACGAAAAATGTCCCATATAATTTATTTCACCGGAAAGCGGAATTGTTCTGTTCCGTTCCGAACCGATCCCGGTACAATTTCTGAAGTGTCGCGCCATCGTTCAACTAGAATGAAAACACATTTCTTATCGCTCTGGCTTGTAAGCAGGTTTTTGCCAAAATAACGAAATTGGATGAACACAGTTAGATTTAATTTACGCAAATGCTTATATGTAATGCGAGTATCGTTTTCCATGAAAATCAACAGAATAACTAATTTTGTTTAATAAACATGGGCATGGGCGATTTTTCTTGAAATGAAAATTCTGAAATCGAAATTATTAGCAGCAATGAAGCAAGCTTGCAGGAAATTAACACTGTTAGGCCATTGAAGTCCACACGCTACAAATATTTATTGCTAAAAAATATTTAATAATAATTTTATAATACTGCACAGTAGTTCTTTTTATGTGGCCTAATTATTATTAAATATTATTTTATATAATTAAATAATAGCATTCCCTAGCATCCAATCTATTAAAAGTATATCATGTATATTAAGTTTTCAGTAATTTGTACACGCGTTTCATGTATATGTTGTGAAAAATTCCGGGATATTTCGGAACGGAACGGGTTCGGAACGGAAAAACTAGCATAATACGGAACGGAACACAACCTGTAACGGAAAAAATACTTTACTCCTTTGTTCCGAACGGTGTCAGTTCAAATGTTCCGATGTCCCGACAGCCGGAACGGAACCGGGAACAATATTATTTGTAGGTTTCGGAACGGAACGGAATTTCGTACGGAACAAAAATGTTGAACACGTTGGAAGCTCTAATTAGAGCACACAATAACACTGAAACAAAATCAGGAGATTACAGCAGGGAATAAAAGTAAAAAATATATATTTGTAATCTTGCGCTATATTGGTAGTTGTCGCCATAAGAATTCAGTTGGTGTTTTATAATTTGATTTTAAAATTTAAAAATTAATTTGGAATTTAAAAAAATTGTAACACCGCGAAAGCTTTTAAAGGCACTCATTAAAATTAAGTAGTAAAAACAAGTACAACTAGAAAATTACTTTGTTAACACGATAATAATAAATAAAATTCCACACAAATAAGACACTTTAAAAACACAGTTTGGACGTCGTTATATATATTTTCCCTCGGATCACTGTATCATATTATACACGTGGGTGGATTAAAACCGAAAGTTTTCAAAATTCCCTTTATAAATATTTTTTATATTGCATGTATCACACACTGTTCTGCAAAAAGAAATGAAAAAACCATTGTAACTTTTGATTCAACTTTAATGTGGCATGCAGAACATTTATTTACTATTGGATTATAAGAAACGAATAGGATAAATTTTTGTGAAAGAAATAAATAGTTGTATATGATTTCCTTTAATTAGAACTCAAAAAAGAAAATTCTGTCGGAATTGTAATATTATTATTACTATTATTATTATTATTATAATTATTAATATTATTATTATTTGACGGGACAGTAATCTTGTACATCTTTAAATTGGAGCAGGCGCCTGTCCGGAAACGAAGTCTGTAGAGACGAAAGATTTGCAGCTTAAATTTAATAAAATTCAAACGCATCAATTCACTCCATACCGGTTCAGAGTTTTCACGCCACTCTTTCAATTTGGCCAGATGATTTTTAGGTAGAGCGGAAGCTTTGGAGTTAATAATTTCTCAGCATGTGTCTCTATCTATAGCTTTTCAATGAGATAATTTCGACCGGGATGTGCCTTGGGATGGCCCAGTTGCAGGTTTTGGAAAGTATACTTTTTAAAATTTGGAACACCATTGTGGATGAATTATATTTGTTCTAAATTGTAATTATTACATTTTAATTATTTCAATTAAATACTTTTCCAAAATACTCTTATTGCTGAAATGCATTGCGTGAGACCAAAGTTAGTATTTTATTATTTTCTCCTCAGACGGGGCCAAGTCTTCGATCATTCCTTTTGTGGGAAAACGTTTCTTGCAATTCTGGTCAAAAAATTAGTGAATTTGAATATTCCGCCAATATTTCGACAAGAATTTCGAAATTTCAACTGACATGATTTAATCTTGTAGAGCATTTAAAACACCTTTTCAATAAGAAAATATTGATAGAGATGTGCCCTAGCGTGAGCAAGGTTATTCCAGCCTTTTTAAAGTATTTTGAGGCCTCGAAATTGGTTTCTGCTTATTCACACCATACGGCATAATATCGGGTTTTCTAGCCGCAATTGTGGACTTACAATTACAACAATCCTATAGGACTCAAAAGATTCTCAATCAAATTTGAAGCCCGTGGTTTAAATTATTTGAAGACGGAGCAAATCGTCCTTAAAAAATGAAATGACATTTTGCTCCCTTCTTTGATGATTTCCCACTTTCATTCGCGGTATTGACTTTTCCTGAACGTTGTTTCGTGTAATGGGGAATCATGCCCACGATTCTTAACGTAGTGACCAATCAAAAACCTCCCCTGAAATCCCATCCTACTAAAGAGTGTTAAACCATTTTCTGAAACATATTTAAATAAAAAAATAGGGGGATAAAATAATGAAGAAATACAAATTCGACAGAACAAATTATTTTAAACTTCATTTTTCCTGACCCATGTGTTCTAGCAACGTGACCTCAGTATAAGTAAATGTTAAAAGTAAATGATTCGAATTCGTTCAACTGAGAAATTTATTTTAAAACCATAAGTTCTTAAATGCGTTTGTTAGTTTTTTAAGTACTTTTGCACATCTTTACTCCTGCAATGGAATCACAAACTGGCTCTGCTCAACATTCGAAACCTTAAGTAAAGAATTGGAAAATCTCACTTCCACTAACTTTCCAACAAACGAGTGTTAGAAGGTTTTTGATACAAGTTTTGAAATTTGATCACACAATTCATAAATTTTTGAAGCCCTTTTCCAAAAACAACCCTGGCATGTAGCTCTACTTCCTTAATTCCTGGATTTATCATTCTTGATCTAGTAAGATGATTTTTTTAAAATCTGGAAACAGATTTGCAAAATTTGAGGCAACTGGAGACTACCCACTACCCTTCCTTACTTGGGCTAGAGGGGTAAAACCATTGTTCACACCCTGTATAACTGGTTTCTCAATTCGTGCTAAAATTGTTGGGTTAAGTTTTTTTAAATATGTTACAGAAGGACAAATTTTGAAATTACTTAAATTTGAAAAACTGATTAATTTACACGCCACTTGAAATATTATTCCAGCTACTAAGGGGTTGGTATCATCAGATAATCCCATTCATATATTGCAAAGCGATTTTGATTTGTTAGGGGTAATTGTGTTTGGTCAATGTGTACATTCAGAATAACAAAATGAAGTACAGTAATAATAATTAATATTTATTCAGGTCAATAACTAACTAAGGTCCTTACAACCACATTGAACATTTTCCGACATATTTACTTGCTTAGGAACGAGGTGACTTTTTAAAACAATTTCGCTTTACTTTATTTATTCTTTTGCCAAAAACATTTCTAGCCGCCTTCAGGGAGTTACTCATAAAATATTTGAATCCCCCAGTTTGTAGGAAGTTCTTGTCCAGGATTTGTAAATTTTACTTTATTCACCTGCGCTGATATTCGCGGTCACTGGGTCAAGAAACGCCAAGCTAAGGCGGTTTGCTTTCGTAATGTTGGTTTAATAATTATATGATTACATCTACAGAAGATTATATCGTGATCTTTTAAGGATGGGACCCTGATTTTAAGGAAGTATTGCAGAACCCACAGTCGCATCTTACAATGTAGTGAAGCCAACTTTTTCTGAGCTAATTAGTATTGTAAAATTTCCTCTGTTGGATACGTTGCACGGGAAAAACATCTGAATGGTGAAATTTAGAAATGTGAAACAAGCTCAAGCAATGTTATATTACGTCACCGATCTGCAACTTTATTTTGAAAAATAATTATTAAGTTATAAACTTTTAACACGAGGTAACTATTATAAGTATTTTTGAAATGACAAAAGGTTACCTGGGGAAGGCGTTTAATCAATTATATTTTAGTTCTGTTAAGTAACACTGATTTTGGTTTTACGGCTTTATTAACACGAGCATATTACATAATACCCTTACACAACTTTGAATTCGCGCTCATGCTTGCACTGAAACATAATCTGGAAGCTCCAACACGGAATAAAAGTAATAATAAGAATACAGTCAAGTGGTTTTTTTTCTTTGATTTGAAAATTTCAAAGATAAGGTTGTATTTTTTTTAACACAATCAAAGCTTCCAAAGGCACCTTTTCTATTAGAATTATGTCAGTACGTAACTATAGTAAGAACATAACCTTGTTAACATGATGATTCGATTCTAATATGTAGAAAATTCCACACTAACTAAGGAGGCGAATTTTAAAACAAAGTTTGGACATCACGTTATATGTTTTGGCTCAAATGTCTGTTTATTTTTATTTGCGTGGATCCCAACCAAAAACCTAGTGCTCAAAATTGTAAATACAGTTTCCAAAATTTGATTTCCTATGTTTATTATTTTTGTTTAAGTATGTTTCGCAGATTGTTCTGCAATGACAGTTCAAAAAAACAATGAAATTGTTTTACAGCTTAAAATTAAAACCGTATTTATTTTTTTATCTTTAGGTATATATTCCATATGTCAATTCAATCTATACCGGTTCAGAGTCTCCACGCCACTCTGTCTATTTTAATGCTTAATTAGCAGTCAAATTGTTTAGATACGGGTTGTGCAGTAAATTTGTGAAAGTTTAAAAAAAATAATTCTCACAGCATTCTGGTTCTGAAGGAGATATAATTTCAAAGAATTTCACAATATTCCAAACAAGAATCGTACATCATTAGCTGGATTGTTATTTCGTGAAAAGTGTTTTTAATTTACTTTTTCGACAATGCGTTTGTTGAACTTTGACTCCATTTTAGATCTATTTCATGGTAATATTAACAGAGGACCAGTTAGATATGGGTATGTCACATGGACATATCTCGAATTTTTAAAATGAAACTTGCGTCATTATGCGCTTTGCAAAAGTTGAAACAGGAGTAAGGTAAATATGGAAATTTTTGTTTTGGAAAAATTAATTATTTTAGAAAATATTGAATTGTATAAAAGAGAAAATTGAGTACCTATTTCAAACAATTGAACCTTTTTACTTCAAATATTTTAATTAATAATACCAAATCACAATTTGGAAAATAGGTTTATCTTTAAATCAAATTTAAATAGACGCTAAATAACTTATGCCGTAACTTCGAATTTTTCCATACTGTAGGATCCTCTGAAATTATTTTTCTGCATTCTGGGACCCCGTTCACTAATTTGTTTGATGACAATGACCATCAAATTCTTTCAAAAAATGTCCAAATCAGACTTTTCATTCTGAATAAAAATTACGGGTTAGTATTCATATGAGGATAACTTATTTAAAATGCAACTACAATATTGACGAGTGGCGGCAAACCAAGCGCGAAAGTAAAACAAATGAAAAGTTGTTAATGCAGTGTAGGGAAGCTCATGGGAACAGGACCAACCCGGGTATTTGGGTACAGGAACAGGAACAGGTCCAAAATGGGTACAGTTTAAAAGCTCCCAATTGTAACAGGAACAATACAGGTACTTTTATTTTGTACCCAGAAACCCGTGACCACAGTCACAAACAGGTACAGGAACGAAAGTCGTTCCTGTTTGTGTGTTCCCAATAGGAACAGGTCTACACTGTTGAATGACCCATATTTAAACGTGTGGACCCGGGTGCTTTGACGTTTTTGAACTTCAATAATGAACTGAACAATTCAACTGAATAATTATTTTATAGTACAAAAATATTAGGAACAATAAAATTATTTATTGAAAAAGCAAAAAAATAGTAAAAAAACGCTTAGCTTAAATTCATATATTTGAACTAAAGTACCCGGAGACGCACCCGGGTACTTGCATAACTTTTGGGAATGGGTACACGTTTTGGGTACTTTTCAGGAACGGGTACAATTTCAGGAACAGGTACAAGATTTTGGATGTGTGAACAGGTACAGGAACGGAAAATTTGTACCTGCAAAAGTTTAGCATAGGTACAGGAACATATATTTTGTACCTGTATTTATGGGTTCGCGTTCAGGAACAGGAACAGGAACCAAGTTTTTGTACCTTTGCGCTTCCCTAATGCAGTGTAATTTACTAAATTATGACATTTAAGACGTTTTAAATAATTGTCTTTACCTCATACATGGTCCGTGTTAGATTCGTAGTCATGAAAAATTGCCCGCTGTGTACATATCGTTGACTTATTTTAAAACGTACCATTTTCATTTCGCACCCCATGGTTTTAAAATGGAATATCCTTTGTACATTTTAGAATTTAGTCAACGATATGTAAAACCAGAATTACTATCCACAAACTACATCGGATAAATAAATAAAAATTTCAAATTAAAAAAGCAATATTATTTAGGAATGAAGTCCTTTTAAAAAAAATTTTCCGTTATTTTATTTATTGCTTTACCAAAACTGTTTCTATCAATATTGTCAAAATAGAGTTTGGTAGTTTAGACAAACTTAAATAGACGGAAAATAGTTTGTTGTAATTTGGAATTTCTCCCTCCACCGAAATTAATTTCTTGCTTTAAAAGGATGCTTCCACTGATTTTTGGATCCTTCTAAATCTGACTATCAAATTTGTTTTAATTAACAATCACTTTAGGTTCACAACTTCAAATCAAAATGTGTTGTTAGTATTAAAAATGTGTGCGTAAATAATGTAAAATCCAATCAAAATTGACAAATGGGGGACAAGCTTAAAGCAAATGTTAAAGAAATAAAAAGTGATGCACTTGATGGAGTGTTTATAAAAAATTAGCTTCGACACTTTGTTTCACATATTTATCTTCGCCTCTTTACATTTATTCCGCTGGTGTTTATTTTGGAAAAATAATGAAACTATAGGTATGCATACGTAGAACCAAAACTACTTGGACTACGTCTACAAAATATTGATAAATAAAAAATTAGATTTATAAATCATTTTCCAAACCCAGCCCTTACTTATGGCCCCTTTACCCTGAGTTCCTTAACCCTTGGGTCCATAATTTTTGAGCCACTGTGATGAAACAAATTTTTAAAAAATCTTGAAAAGGATTAGCTAAATCGTGAGATAATTGGATATTTCCCACTATTTGAACACTACCCTCCATTGCGTGGGCTAGAGATGGTAAATATATTTTTGAGTCCCTGCACAATTGATTTCTCAGTTCGTATTGGAAATTATTGCGGCGGATATATTTATTTCCGCATGTTTTTATTACTGTATCAAAAAAATATGGAATCAAAAAATGAAGACTAAGAGGGTGAACGTCGATAAGTAAAACTTGAAAAAAATGATTAATTTGCACGCCACTTAAAATATTATTTACTATGAATGAGCAGACATACATTTCAAGATGTTTCTCATACTGGTACAGGGTTGGTTTAGTTTAAGCCAAATGTTTTAAACCTAGGCACAAAATATTTAAACTATTTTTAAAATTTACTTAGAATTAATACCTATTTTATGAATTGCCAAGCCCATGTTTTTATTATGGTACAAGAAAATTGAATAACAGGAAATTTAATTGTTGTATGAATTTTTCTGTTGGATAAGTTAGGAAGTGAAACTGCAAAATACAACAGTTGGGTGAGGAGCTCAAAAACGTGCACTTAAATGTATCTCTTCGTACAAATCAACCTTCTCCATTAAATCCTTCAAAAATTGCAACCGTTTCATTTCCTCTACAACGTTGAACAACATGTTACCTACGATTGACTCAATGTGGATACTCCGTATTTATGTGTTGGCGTAACTATTAAACACTTTATTTAGTCTTAAAACTAGTAGAATATTGATAGACCTAATTTCGAAGGTATTTCAAATGACAAGCCACGATAAAATAAATATTGTACAATATTTCTGTGAAGTTTTCCTTTGGGTTTCCCCCATGGGTGAAGATAGGAAAATAAAAATGGTGTACAGTTTTTAATATACATTTTTCAAGAAACAAATTCCGAAAAACATTTCTACTTTGGCACAAAATCTTATTTCCACGCCTTATTTTTGATCTAGAAATTAGAGTTGAATTTTGATGACTGTACTAGAGCTTCCTTCGGGTTTCCGAAATCCCGAAGTTCCGTGTTCGGAAACGGAACGGAACAATTTCGGAACATTCTTTTTGATTCCGTCATTGAATCGGGACAAAACCGGAACATGAGCACTTGTACCGATAATATCGGGACCGGGACGGTTCAGAGCATCGGTACGAAAAATGTCCCATATAATTTATTTCACCGGAAAGTGGAATTATTCTGTTCCGTTCCGAACCGATCCCGGTACAATTTCTGAAGTGTCGCGCCATCGTTCAACTAGAATGGAAACACATTTCTTATCGCTCTGGCTTGTAAGCAGTTTTTTGCCAAAATAACGAAATCGGATGAACGCAGTTAGATTTAATTTACGCAAATGCTTATATGTAATGCGAGCAGGGACGGGAATTCGAATTCGAATCGGAATTAGAATCGGAATTATATTCAAAACATTCGGGTATCCGAATCGATATTAGAATCGGAAAACAATTCACCACGGTATTTGTATCCGAAATTGGATTAGAATAAAAACAAGGGTATTCGAATCGGTATTCGAATATTTTTTAACGAATTCCGATTCCAATAAAGTATCGAGTTTATTGGGTTTTATACTGTCACGTGCGAGAAAATGTTCATAGGAAGCATTTTGGAAAGCCGCAAGCATGCAATTTTAAAAAACCCACTGGGCAAGTAACGAACGTTTGGTAAACGCAATGTGTATGGTTGGTAATGGGCAGTGATTTATAGCCCTAAAATTCCTACAAATAGGATGAGATAGCCGCATGGTGTCGGTCTTACAGGACGATTAAGTGAATCAAGTGTCTTCTTTCTTAATTCTTGTTCTCATCATGGGAAGCGTAAAACTAATTCCGTTGAAGTGCATTTTAGTTACGATGTGTTATTAAACAAATCGATTTGCAAATATATACTGTCAGAAAAAACTAACCGGAAAAGTAGACAGGTTTACAGATTACTCCGAATTTTAAAAAATTGTATTGGATCAATCCTTGCTTTTCTAGTTACTTACATTTCAGTTGAGCGTGTGTTTTCTGCGCTTAAATTTATATTAAATGATTGCGTGGTAATGTATAGATGCAAAAACGCTTAATGTGTTATGTATCGCTTATGTTTTTGCGATTAAATTGTTCATTTGAATAAATTCCTATTTTTTGTACGAATATCCGAAACGTATTTGAATCGGAATTCAAATTCAGCAAATATTCAAATATATTGGAATCCGTATCGGAATTCAAATTTTTAAGTATTATAAAAAATATTTAAAATTGAAATCAAAACCAGAAAGTATTCGAATTCGAATTTAAATCCGTATTTTTCCGATATCCCGTCCCTGAATGCGAGTATCGTTTTCCATGAAAATCAACAGAATAACTAATTTTGTTTAATAAACATGGGCATGGGCGATTTTTCTTGAAATTAAAATTCTGAAATCGAAATTATTAGCAGCAATGAAGCAAGCTTGCAGGAAATTAAGACTGTTAGGCCATTGAAGTCCACACGCTTCAAATATTTATTGCTAAAAAATAATTAATAATAATTTTATAATACTGCACAGTAGTTCTTTTTATGTGGCCTAATTATTATTAAATATTATTTTATATAATTAAATAATAGCATTCCCTAGCATTCAATCTATTAAAAGTATATCATGTATATTAAGTTTTCAGTAATTTGTACACGCGTTTCATGTATATGTTGTGAAAAATTCCTGGATATTTCGGAACGGAACGGGTTCGGAACGGAAAAACTAGCATAATACGGAACGGAACACAACCTGGAACGGAAAAAAATACTCTACTCTTTTGTTCCGAACGGTGTCAGTTCAAATGTTCCGATATCCCGACAGCCGGAACGGAACCGGGAACAATATTATTTGTAGGTTTCGGAACGGAACGGAATTTCGTACGGAACAAAAATGTTGAACACGTTGGAAGCTCTAGACTGTACGACCACTATTTAGACACACACCTTGGCGTGTCGACACGTTGTCGACAGAATCGGAATATTTTGCAAAATAGCTGAATCGACATCTGGTACAATGTATCAACATTTTCCATTAAATTAATTATTATTTTTGACAAAAATGTTTTCAAATATTAGTTTCATAATTTGATAAACATATTTATTATTTCGACAAAAAATGTATTAATTATTTTGAAAAAAAATATGTATTTATTATTTTGAAAAAAAATATTCATTTATTATTTTCAAAAAAATATTTATTTATTATTTTGAAAACAATCTGTAGTAATTATTTTGAAAAAAATCTGTAGTAATTATTTTGAAAAACATGTGTATTAATTATTTTGAAAAAAATATGTATTTATTATTTTGAAAAAAAATTTATTACTTATTTTGAAAAAAAAAATTATTTATTATTTTGAAAAAATATTCATTTATTATTTCGAAAAAAATATGTATTTATTATTTTGAAAAAAATTTTCATTTATTATTTCGAAAAAAAATATTTACTTATTATTTTGAAAAAAATTTTCATTTATTATTTCGAAAAAAAATATTTACTTATTATTGTGAAAAAAAATTTTTATTTAATATTTTGGTAACTGATTTTAAAACTACTAATTTAAATAACCCCATCATCCATTACAAATTTAATGAAATTATTCTTGATGGATTCTTCAAAGATTTCTAACTTTCACTCCCGACTAGTGTTTCTATTGGTAACAAAAAATTTAGCTCGACTCGACTCAAACCCGGTGAAAATTCAACTTTTTGACCCGAACTCGAACTCGGGACATTAGAGTCGGGAAAACTTTTTGTACTCGAAACCGAGGTCGTTAAAAAATATTCTACCCGAAGCTGACTCGAACTCGAACCGAAACCACACACAAAATGTATGTAGTTTTTTTGTGAAAGTAAAATAATGTAGCAATCCCTGGGTCCATTTTTAATTTCATTATAATTTGGTATCACCGGACAACTTCTCTTCCTTTTTTCTTCGATAAACTTGTTAGACGCCGACTTTAACTACGATATTGAAACCAGTAACGTCCATATTGTATCTTATTGAGTAGAACACATTTCAGTGTTAAAATATCCGAGCAAACGAAAAAGCAAGCACGATAGGGATCCCATTGCCAGGAATTCCCAAAAATTCACGCGCCATCCTTGCCACATCAGGGTACTTAGATTCGTGTGCTAACAAAACTTCGGTGTGGGGAGTGTTATGCGGTGTAATTGCTTGGAAACTGTCCGTTGTTTTCTTTAATATTTTGCTCAAAACTGCATATTTTTTATTAGATCGGACTAGCTAGGAGGTAAATTTTTATTGTTCAGGTAACAAATCAATAATTCCAAAATAAGTTTTGACTTTCGAGTTTTAGTAGAGACCGGTAGATTTTTCAAACTCAACCCGATTTTTTCGGGTCGAAAACTTGTAACCCGAAACCGGCTCAAAAGTAAACAGTTATAAAAAAATTAGACTCGAACTCGACTTGAACCCGACTCGAACCCGAAACCTCGAGTTTTCCGAACACCACTCCCGACACCGACTTTCTTTAATCGTTGTTATTATCCTGGAGGGCCCTGTCTACATTTCTCAATATAGGAACTTTTAAGTAATATTTTTTGTTGAAATTGTGAATTTCTTCGCAAAATTAATTCCTTGTTGACAAATTTAAAAAAACAAATTATTCAATTTCATTCACTGGGCTTTTTTTATTAATTTTTGTGTAAAATCCACTCGTTGATTTTTCGAGTCGTTTTGCTTTTGCCTTTACTCCTGCAGTTTAAGTTTCCACAACTGGTTCTCCTGTCTTGACGAACCGTGCACAAAACTCTTAACATATGCACTGAACTGGAAAATATCTTTTTCTGAACGTCAATGAAATCTCTTACAACCGAGTGTCACAAGTTTTTTGAAGCACATTTTAAATTTGAGTACACAATTCATAACATTTTAAAAATCTTGTCCAAAAGAACATTAACTTGTAGTTCAACTAACCTTAAGCCCGGGATTCATACATTTTGAGTTAGTGGATGGAACAGATTGAACTGAAATCTGGAAAAGGATTTGCTTAACAATGGGAGAACTAAATTTTTTCAACTACCTTCCTTTACCATCTATGTCCTTTTTTAAAGGTGTTCGGAGGAGATTAGGAATATTGTTGGAAGCTGTGTCAATGAAAGGAATAAGTACCCATCTTTGCTTTTCCATTTGACATTCTTCTAAACTCGTATTATTAATAACTCCATCTATTCGTTGCCCAAAAATTCGTTTTCTTAAAATTTTTATGACTGTACGGCCACTTTTTGGACCCAAACCGTGGCGTGTGGAGATCTGTTCCTTCGCACATTATCGAGAGAATCAAGATATTCTGCATACAGTGTATCATTATTTTCGAATAAATAAATTATTATTTTAAAATATTTATACAAAAACATCTTTAAACTGTTAATTTGAATAAATAAAAAAAAAGTTTATACAAGTATTTATTGACTTTATTAATAAAGCATTTTTACATAAACGTAACAATGATAAAACATTTCCAATTAAACCTCCGAATTTCTATCTCCCAAAGGCAATACTTCAAATAAGAATTTTAATGCGACTTTATATAATTTACCCAAAAACACTGATTTGAAATTTATATTTCTACTTGATTGGATTATATGTACAAAATTGAAGGTTTTCAAAAACTTGTTTAACAATACCGAGTCACTGATGTTTATTGGTCCTGAATGAAACACAATTAGAAAGAACTATAAAGCAAGCCGTGGAAAAGTTAAAGTTGGCTGGAAGAAAATAATCAGATTTCGCTTGACAATTTGATTTGCGACCATTTAACCCTTTTTTAAATTGGTTCCCACAGCTTTCAAAACAAATAGCTACCAAACTCAGCTTTTGTATTAAAATTCCTCCGAAAATTACGTTTGGAGCATCGAAAATAGAATTAGTTTCCATTTCAAAAAATTTTCATGAGAAACAATAATTTTCTGCTTATTCACACCTTACGGTACATTTTCGGGTATTCTCAATTGTGAACTTTATCGATGGGACCAAATAATATCAACTAGTTATTTGCTATTTCAAGACGATTTCATTGAAAACTTAATTGTCTGCTTTTTCCGGCAAATTTTCGTGCCTTGTATCCGCAAAGATTGTCCCGTAATTACATTTCAAATAAATATTGAAAATTTGTATTGTAATTTGTCTACGAAATTCGTAGCTATATTTGTAGGAATTTAATTCTAAAAAGATTCAACATTGGTAAATGTAAATTAAAATGTATGTAAAATGGCTACTTAAAAAAAATAGTCTTTAAAATTACAATGGAGGTTTTTAAAGCTCGTTTTCCATTAATTTTATATTAATTGTATTTTTTGGTTTAATATTAAATAGATTATTCTTTAATAACATGAATGGGGAAAAATGCGGAAATCTGTAACCAAACGTTTTATTAAAATCCACATTATGAATTCAAAAGTATGAACTTAAATATGTTATTATTATAGATTACTGTGAATATGTAAAATGGAAGAAGCATTACTGGAGGAAGACTCTTAAATAACTGTATTTTATTTCCTACATTTGATTCTCGGAAAACAAAATATTCCTACCGATTTTACAAGCACCCCGATTTTCTAGCCTCCAGTAGGCAGTCATTAAAATGAAAGCTTGGACGCCAATTTTTTAAATTCAATTTGAATCCAGCGTTTCAATTTTTTCTAGACGAAGCCCATCTTCCTGCAAAAAGGGAATGAAACTTTTCTTCATTCGTACAGTGAAAGTACGATTTCGTTCTTTCACTGACGTTCCCTCAACGATCATGCCTACGAATCTCAACCTAGGGACCTATCAAATACCTCCTTTGTACCTAAAATTTGAATACAAAATTCATAAATTTTTTAAACTCTTTTCCAAAAACAACTCTGAATTATAGCTCCACTTCCTTAAGCAGTGGATTCATAATTTTTGATCTAGTGAGACAAAACATATTTTAAATCATCAAACAGATGCACTAAATTTTAGGGGAACTGGATATTTCCAACTTCCCTTCCTTGCATGGGTTATTGGGGCAAAAATTATTGCACCCTATACATTTATCTATTCAATTCGTATTAGATATTATGGTTGTTATACAAATTTGCAAAAATATTAAACAGAAGGGTGAATATTGCGAGTGAGTTGAAGTAAATTATTAATTTACACGCCACCTGAAATATATTTTCGAATGGAATACTCGCCTATACAGAGGTAAGTCCGTCAAATTCGTGGATATGCTAGACTATGAAATGTAGTAACTATTCACCACCACAATTCGAGAACGTCGGCTTTGCAACTGTAATATCGATTTACAATTTTAAGGGACGTCTGGATGAATCCTCCGGGTCAAAAATTTGGTTCAGTTTATTAATTTGGAATGAAGTACTTTTCTAAAAAAATTGCTTTATTTGATTTTTGGTTGTACAAAAATTATTCTATTTGTATTCTTAAACCAGAATTTGGAAACTGGCTTATTGTTTTAATTAAACTTAAATACATTGGAAATAATATTTGCCATAATTTTGAATCTCTCCCTCCAAAATTAAGTTTCTTCTTCCAATGAATACGTTCGCTGATTGTTGAGTTCTTCTGATTCTGCTCATCAAATTTGCTTAAAAAAATAATAATAACTTTATTTTCACAACTTCAAATAATATTATTGGTTAGTATTCAAAATTTGAGCACAAACAGTTATAATTCCATTCAAAATTCAGAAATAGGGGTAATCAAAGTGAGAAAGTTTTTTGACTTCCAACTTAGTTTGTTCATAATTATTACCCAAATAAACTCTGGAGACAAATCCTAATAGATTCATTAAAATTCAGCAAAATTGCATCCATTAAACTTTTAGGAGTCTAAATTTAGTTGGACCTATTATATTTCACTCTCATTAAGTACATTGAAATCTGACACTAATTCTTAGTGGCTTCAAATATAAAAACAATAATAGGATTTTAGCGCAATCCAGTTTTGATTTCCGACACAATAATCATGGAGCTACAGATAATTCTAGATATGACGTTTTACAAAATTTAAATTAACTCGGTACTAATTTGAGCTTTATTGCCTTCTACAAAAATATCAAATCTGGATTATTTTGCATTGGAATGAATCTGCAGCGTTGTAAGTTGCCAAAACTCATTTCAGAGAATAAATAAAAGCATTAATGAATGCTACTTTAACTGCCCGTATTACCCCTAGCAATTTATGTTAATTGTGGTTTTGAAAATTGAAAAGTAATTGGTCAGTAATTGCCGGAAACTAGAACAGTCGAGTAACTGAAATTCCAGAGTATTCTAAATAACAACGGAACATTGTACTTCACCAGCTTGAGTTTTCCTTGGAAATAATTTGTTTCACTATTAAAACGAGATTTGAATGATTTTCAATACAAATTCCGACTCTAGATCCACTATTGGAAAAAAAGCATTGACGCCACTTTGTGCATTTTTGCTGTAAATGTTTAACGTAAAGAGCGTAGATAAGTAAGTCAGAGAAGTACTCAAAGCTAAATAACGAGTTTTCAAAGCTAGTCGTGCAGTAAACCTATAATTGTTGCATTAAAATATTGATATATGTAGAATATTTTGTAATAAAATTTGAAAAAAATGTCCTGCTACTACAATTTTTAAAGAAGCGTTTGGCTAAAATCAAGAGTATTGTAATTATGAAATTTTTAATTACTGTTGGAAATGAATCTAAGAGTGGAGTCTATGTAGATATTGTCGTGATAGGAGGAAATTATTATATAAAACGTAAGTCTTTATTAGAAGAAAGCTTAATCTAGAATGACAGGATCAGTCAGAGTCAACAGACTCCGCAGTACATTTTACATTACTTCAATGCTAATAGCATTGTATTTGCTAATCTGGCTATTCATAAAATAATAATAATGGAAATATAATTAATTCAGTTCTTTAATATTTTCAATAATATTAATATTGTACAATAAACAATAATCTTCAAGAAGCGCGGCGCGTAGCCGTGACACCAAACCGTCTTCGCTCTGTGATGACGAGTGGGCAATGATTAAGCGTAGCTGGATCATGACAATATGTAGTTGTGTGTTAATTGAGATTTTTGCAGTTCTCATTACTCGACTTCACACGAGTTACTAAGGAATGGAATGCTGGCCATTACAAAATCTATTGTTTGAGGAGTTGTGACTATTGTTTAGAGAGAGCCTCTCCTCTGTCCACACTCCTACTGTTTTGGGATGTATAAGAGCCTCTTGGACCAATTTTTATCGGGTTCTATTATCATTGAAAATATATCCAGTGTGTCACTATCGTCTTGCTGTAATCAGCACTATTGCCATGCACACAAATCAAATCAAGTTAGAAACCTAAACCTATCCTGTATTTATTCTGTCCTGCATCAACAGTCTGCACCTGTTTTAGGGTAGCTTTTATAGCGATTCCCAGCAGTAACCTAATTCTAACATTTAGCATGTGCGAAATCACAAATCGTACTTTAGTTAATTGCAATTGATTTTGTTCCACCGGTTGTGATAACTTTCAAAATGAGTATTTTCAAAATTTTAAACGCCAGTCTCAATGAAATTTCAACAACTTTCAGATAATTAGACCTGTTAAGGAGGCAGGCATCAGAGGATTCCTTCTAGGCAAAAAATACGTCGTGTCATAAACCTAATAAAAATTTTCTATTTATTCCTATACGTCGCTGGAAATATTATTTGCGACAAGCAACGACGAAAGACTCGTAG
Source organism: Allacma fusca (assembly GCA_947179485.1). NCBI lineage: Eukaryota > Metazoa > Arthropoda > Collembola > Symphypleona > Sminthuridae > Allacma > Allacma fusca. The sequence continues at coordinate 9,913,648 of OX359245.1, read as the reverse complement.
GCCATTGTGTTAAAGCCACAAAGGGTCGAGCATTTAAAAGTTTGCTGACATTATTGATACCCACCTGAAAATTCCCGGAATTTTGGGAATTTTCGGTAGGAATTTTGGCTGACAAACACAACATTATTGCAACCATGTGAGTATACGTAAAGGAAGTCTTCACTGCATAACAAAACCCATCCAGTTTTAGAAAACATTATTATTGATTTTAAAAAATACTTTTAATTCACCCAATTTTGTTGCTTATCCCCAGTAGTTTTTAATTATTTCAATAATTCTGTAAACAATCTCCACATAATTGCAAACATTCACAGCAAATTGAAAGTTATGAAAAATTACAACAGAGGAAAAATAACCTCATTTCTGTGAAAATTGCCCACTTGAAAAATGATTTGGAATGAGGCGTAAAGTTTACCACAGTTGAATGCTTCGTTTACCAATGACTTGATATATATCGTACAACCATTTAAACCCTATTCATTTAAATTAAGCCCAATGATTTATACAATTACTTCTTACAATTCTTAATTGGAGAACGTCTGAGCATTAAAAATTTCGCTTTAAAATTGTAAGGGATGTTTGGACAATTTAATAAAATTAAAAATGCAATAAAATTAATTATTTAGCAGTGAAGTGATTTTTGAGATAAATTTTACGACTTTTATTTATTGTTTTACCAAAACTATGTCTAGTATTATTGTTGAACCAGAGTTTGGAAACAAACTTTTTAACAATTGGATGGAAAGGATTTAAACAAAAAACTAACTTTTTGTGTTAATCAAACTTGAATAGACGGTAATTAATGAAAAGACTTATTCTGACTATCAAATTGCTTAAAAGCAACTTGAAATCATCAAAACTCAAAATTACATTGTTCAAAGATTTAAATTTCTGAAGGAGGCATAATTTCAAAGAAATTCGAAGCAGACTGGAAATTTGTCTTACAACATAAACTAGAATGTTATATTGCTAGTGAAGTGTTTTTAAATAGCTTTTTCGAAAATGAGCTAGTTGAGCTTCGACTCCACTCTCGAGTTTCATTAGAGTACACCATACTTCCATACATTTTTCATTAATTTTTGTTGTAATCAAATTTAAATAGACGGTTAATATTTTCTGCCGTAATTTGGAACTTCCCGAGATTGTAGTTTCGCTGATATTTTTAATCACAATATTACCATAAAATTTTTAAACAAATTACCATATCAGATTCAATATTTCCAATAAAAATGATGTTTTGTATTCAAAATTTGTGCATAAAGAAAATAAAATTCAATCCATATCGACTAATAGTCCAAACCAATTGCGAAAGTAAAATACAAAATATAAAGTGGTTACTTCCGTGTATTTGATTAAATTAGAACTTCCACGCCGTTTGAAATAATTATCCCTGTTAATCTGAGCTAATGGTAGAGTTGCGTAAAGCTGATGGAAACTATAACAACAACCATTACAACTTAAATAAATCGGATAAATACAAAACATTAATTGTAAAACCTATTTAATGATACCGAAATAAATCCCTTTAATCTTACCAGAATAACTACAATTAATTGCAAATTAGCAAATAAATTAAACAATTATATCCTCCAAGGTTTTTCCGCATGCATAGCTTGAATGTTTTCATTTGCCATTCGTTCAAACGTCCATAAGTGACTTAGTCCTAACATATTTGATTCTCCCATTTTGTAGCAAATTGGTTTCGAGATTTTCAAAAATTAATTTCATTGACCAGGGTCGATATATGACGTCACAGGGCCAAGAAGCATCAAGCAAAGTCGGTGTTTCTCTAAAAGTCGAATTTTTCGTTGCAAAAGTTGCCCCAAACTATAACTCGAAGAAGATTCTTTCCTACGGACACCTTAATGGGTATTTTGACAGGGAAAGAAAGCTTTCGAAGAAAAATTTCTTTGACGGTGCACCTCAAAACCATCAAGTAGTGTAGATGTTAAAGAAAAAGTGGAAACTAATGATTGATTCAGGTGTAGAAAACGGATCTTGGAAAAAATTGAAATAATACAATATTTGGGCATGAAATATTTTCTCTCCCTTGTGTTGGCTAGAGGGGGAAGCAAATGATATCGATCACCTTGTACATTTAAGTTATACAAAATCCATGTTGGTTAAAAAATTCCGTTTTAACTTTTCCCATGAATGACCTGCCACAATTGATTTTTGAAGCAAAACAAATTTTGTTCAGTAATTTTGTACATAGCGCGGAGTAATAATTGATCTGTTGGCGTAATTATTAAAATCATTTCTAGAAAAATGTAGATAATGCACAGGTTAAAATATTTATATAGAATTTTAAAATTTCAGCTTAAAAACGGCTTCAAAAAAGATTAGAAGCATTTCGGCTTTTTATTCAAGTTTTGCCGTGTTTTTCAAAACCTAACCTAGTTTCACATGAACATACGCAGATTGATTAGGAAGATAAGCATATCGTTGGCTAAATTCTGAAAAGTACCATTTTAATTTTCGATCCCATTTAAAAACCATAGGTTATGAAATGAAAATGGTACTTTTTAGAATTTAGCCAACGATATTTTGAAATTTAAATATTAGTCCCCACAATCTACAAATTTTGAAATGTTTTGCTACTTGGATCCAGCAAATATTATTCTCATAGCTATTTTTATTTACCCCATAAAAATGCTTTGACGAAATTCAAAATATCAGTCAAGTTGTCATTTCTGATTGTACAGGAATTAAATACTTTCGTATGAACCCATTACGGCTGAAATAGGATATCTCCGTCAAACTTTCTTCCAAATTTGCACAACGGTACCCAAAATGATGTACTTAAACAAACAATGTGCTTCTTTTTACCAGAGAGTTTACGTTTAAATTATGGGAATATTTGTAGAGACTTTCATATTTTTTAATTACCCATCAAAATTATCGACGGCATACATTTCATTATCTTCCAGTTTTTAGCTATAACCACACGTTCTCTGAACGTGACCGTCTCTCGTAAGATTTTTTGTCGGCCTAAAAGTTGAAATTTTGTTAAAATTGAAGTGATTTTGATTACCTCTCCCAAATTTCGTTCATAATCGTTTGCTTCAAAAGGGCGCGTTTTACAATCAAATTTGTTTAAAAAGACAATTACTTCAGGTTTACAACTCCATATGAAAATCATTGGTCAGCTTTCAAAATTTTACCGCAAATAATTTGAAGTTCATTCAAGATTGACAAATAGGGACAAGCAAAGTAAATCATGGAAAAATAAGGTAATAATTGCTGACGAGTTTTAAAAAAATTACTTTTACTGCATGCCAATGAATTATCATCCCATTGAAGAAACAATGTGGCTTCTTCTTTTGGAAAAAATAGTAAAATTATAAATATATATATATAACTTTAAAATTACTGCATGTATCTATATACTAAGGATACACATTAATAAACGTGATAACTAAAAACATAAATTTATAAATCCGATCCGCAAAATTTTATCTATTGAGTCTGGTCCAACCGATGAAGCAGGCCACGACCCTTTAAACCAGTAAATCTACCGGTGAATATTAACCGTATTCAGTAAAGTAAATTTGAAAAAATCTAGAATTTTAATAAATTTGCTGCAAAAAGGAGGAACAATTACTTTTTACTCCCTTATGGCAAGGGCAACTTTGCAAGACGGAAATGAAAACTTGTCGAAGATGAAAATAAGATTTACTAACAAAATGAAGTGTAGTGTCTGTTTCCTTTGATTATCCTATGGAGCAATTTATGCCTGAGATCTGGACTAGATCTTTAATCTATTCGGAAAATTTGATTAGCTTTAATACAAGCATTATAACTTGCGAATAATTGCTGTTAAAGTCTGGAATGTCTTCCCGACTTCATGTATTTTTATAAATTTGAAAAATAAATGATTCACATTTGTCCAACTGGGAACTTTATTTGAAAATCCGCTCGTTGGTTTTGAAGTCATTTTCCATATCTTTGCTCCAGCAGTTAAATTTTCCTAAGCTGGCTCTCCTGTTGTAACAAAATTCTCTGTTGGTGTAATACAGTGAAATTTCTATATAGTGGTTCCCAAAGGATTAAAAAATAACTACCGATATATGGGATGCCAGTATATGTTACTACAATATAATGCAAATGTAATCCTAGGGAAAATTTAAGCATGCCAATATAAGAGGAAACCACTATATAGGATATTTACAGTAATTAAAACATTCTTTTGCAAAATATATCCAAACCACTGGTTGAAAATACTTTTGTTGCGTTCAAAAAAACAAATGCATGATCTGGTCATTTTAAACGAGCTGAATTTTCTCTATCACAGAAATCCTAGGTTGACGTGTGTTTGCAATTCCAGCTGTCATTTGCGTCATTTGATGAAATGGAATACCTTGGCGAGAATGAATCTGAAACTGAAAGTTCAGATATGTATATTTAAGTTATACTTGAACGCCACTTGATTATAATTGGGGACTATGTATTGAATTTAGCGCATAGGTAATTCGTCCCTTTGTAGGTTACGACCAATACGAAATCCGTCGCTTTCCCATCCAAAGTTGAAACAAAAATAATATCCCATTGCAGTTCAATTTGAAAACAGTTAAAGTTACAGAGCGGAAGGCTGTACTTTAAAATAGTGCTCGGAAGCTTCATATATTTGGTCTCAACTTAATAAATCACGTCAATGAGTTTGACCCTACTGACGGTCTAATCCGTCAAGATTTACAAAACAGCAATAAAAATATGTTTAGGCCAAATTGAACATCGATAAATGTAAATTACAAGATTTGGGTAATGAAAACAAAGGAAAAATAAATACTGTACCCTATTTCTAATAACTGAACCCTCAAATTTAATAAATTCCTACCAGGATTTCGAGATTTCGAAGTCCAAAGTCATTGAATTTGATTTTAAAAATATAATCAACAACGTCATTGAAAAACACTTTGTTCTCAGGGGAAGTACTGAATCTCCCTTAATTCTTTCTGAACGAAAAAAATATTATAAATTGGTAGATAAATTGGTGAATTTGAATATCCCACGATAGTTTTGACAATTCAAACATAAATTCTGTTGACATTATTTTAGTTATATTAGGGCTACGTAAGCAGCTTTCAAATAGTATGCCATTCAAAAGATATGGGGAATTTTTGAGTTAATTTTTTATTCTAAAAACAAATTCAAGCTCTGTGCTTTCTAAACGTGCTGACTTTTCTCTTTTACAGACCTATCTTTACTAACTTAAAACAAAAATTAAATAACAAAATTTCAGAAATGTCAATATTCACGATTTTTTCAAAAATTCTCTGTCAAAAGTTTAAAAACCCTTAAATAAAAATAAAAGTTTTATCTTCGGAACAAATCAGAAAATCCGGACCTGCAACTGAAAGTTGTGATACATTTATGATCAATTTAGTCGCCACTTGAAATATCATTTTGGGCACGGAAAATTTCTAATTGTAGATAATATGTCAGCAAAGACACTTCAATATTTGTGATAAATACGAATTAGAGCTCAGTCCCTTTCAGGAAAATTCTAGTTTTGCGAACAACTTCATATTTAATGCATTTGATTGTTTTGTGGATTTTTATCCAGGATAAGTTAAGAAGTGAAGCTGCAAAATACAATATTTTGGTAAGAAGCTCAATGATCCCATCCGAAGTTGAAAGAAAAATAATATCCCAATGTAATTCAATATGAGAATAATTTAGAGTTAGAAAGCGGATTTTTTTTGCAACCAAGTATTACTAGATAGATTATTTGTCAGTTATATTTTAAATAAATATTGAAAACATTTATGACAGGTTTATCTAAAATTCAAAGTAAAGTAGAGTAAGTAAATAATTTTAACGAATTGAATATTGATAAAGGTAAATTAAAGGGTTTGGGAAATGACAACGAGGGAAAATGCTCTTTCAACGTTGTTTAATATGCTGGAGGAGCCTCTCTACTATTCTCAGCCTAAGGACCTGCCATATATACCTCCACTGAAATCCCATACAATTTTCTAAAAAAGAGCATTTAAACATTTTATCAAGCCAATTTTGGGTGAGGCTCCAAGAAAAAACTATAAATTTCATTTCTCCTGTCCCCTGTGACCGGAAATCATTATTCAGGTCAGGGAAGTAAATTTGAGAAAATCTGGAACCAAATTTCCTCCACACTTTGGAATCAACATTTGACAGTCGAGGGTAAGAGACAGTCCAAATTAATAGCCCATTGAGTGTAATAAGCACCACGTGAGTAACATTTAACAAAAATTTTGACAGTCAAAATCAATCTCGATTATATCATACTCAAAATCGTCCAATTCAAATGTGCTACAAATTAATATTTACAAATATTTTAGTACAACCCATTATTTCGTAAAAATGGAACAAATTAAACCTTTTTCAACGATTTCTCACTTTCCCTCCGGACATTAACTTTCTCAACGTTGTTTCGTTTGCTGGGGGATCAGGATTGTTAACATAAATGGCTGTAACAAATACCTCTCCTGAAATCTCATAAAATTTCCTACTACAGAGTATATCTCATTCTCAGAAACCATTTTCTGAGACAAATTTTGCGTGATAATGAAGAAATTAACATTATAAGGAAAACACGCCTTTAAGCTTATTTTCCTGAAATCTTAACTGAGTTCAGTGAAGTAAATTCAAAAAAATGTGGAACTAAATTTGCTAAAAATTGAAGGAAATAAGATAAGACGGAAATGAGAACTCATCAAGTATGAAAATACGAGATAAGGACACGTCGAAGCCTATGCTGTCTGTTCCATTACATCCTTTAGAGCAATTTAAACCTGAGACTAGATCGTCAGCCTTTTTTGAAAATTTGATTATCTAATTCATTAACAATTTGATTTTGGAATCTTATTGTAAAATCCGATCGTTAGTTTTTAAAATCCATTTGCAAAGCATTGCTCCTACAGCTTAATTTCCCCAAACTTGCTCCCCTCGTCTTGCGTCTGCACCCAAAATTCTTAACGTATGTACGGAACTGGATATTCTCAATTATGAATACTGTAACAATAAAAACTCATACAAACGAGTGTCGAGACGTCTTTTGAAATTAAATCTGAATATCTGAAAAATCATCTTTTTTCAAGATCTTTTCCAAAAATACTGACTTATGACTCTAATAACATACCTAAGCCCTGAATCCATAATTTTTGAGCGGGTAGTCTGCCTCAAACTTCCCACAAATTTGGGAAAGGATTTACAAACTCCAGGCGGAACTGTCTATTTACAATACTTTTTTTCACTTGAGATAGAGGTGTCAATTCTATTTTTGAGTCTCTATACAATTAGTTCCTGAGTTCGTTTTGGAAATTGAGGGTGTTGACATATATCCGCATATATTTATAGTTCTAAGTTTTTATTACTGTATCAAAAAGATATGGACGAATGTGCCGAAGACTCAGAGGGTGAATGCCAGTAAGTAAAAGTTGAAATAAATAATTGATTTGCACGCCAGTTGAAATATTATTCGTGTTGGAGATCCCCGGCGCGACAACCACATAGTTTCAATATCTATGACGTATGTAAATAAAAGTCATTATAGAATGCGTTAATGAAGGCATACATACAAATGTAACCACTGTTTGCGATTCAAATGAGCTCGAACAAAATTCGAACTCCAAACAGTATCAAACCATTAATTCTAAATCAATGAAGCTTACAATATAAAATATTTTTGAGCCCCTATGCAAATTATTTCTTAATTCGCATTGGATTTTATGGGCAATTTTATAGTTTCTGTAAATTAAGTTATTTAATTAACGAAAAATTGAACCTAAATCAAATCAATCATGCAATATTACAGTACTAAGCACCTGTACAAATAATCGCTTTAATGACCAATAGTGAAAGCTCAATATGATGTAGACAGACGATTCAAAATATTTATATTTTAAAATATAGTTCCAACATTACCACCTATTGTTGATTTGTACCAAGTAATGCTGAAGATGTAAATATTGAACTTATTTGTAGTCACTTGTTACTTCCTCTTAGTTTGACGCCCATAGACCCCAAAACGCATACGGTGGGATTTTACAGATAGTGCGGTTATGTGTGAACATATGTATAAACAATATAATAAAAAAAATATATTATAAGTTACAGTGTCCCATGACGGGGAGTGACATTTGTCATTAGAGGAAACAAAATCTATCTTCGGATCTATATCTATGTAAGCATTTTTAGGGGCATATTGAGACGATGTTCCATGGTCTAGTCGTTTTGATGTGTGTGTGAACCCATCTGACCAGAAAAGTTAAACATTTTAAGGGCTTCTACCGGGAACAATTGTTTCTGACCCGCAGACAATTCCGTGATGGTCCCTTTACTTACAATAGTATTCATGTACAGACGATAACTTCCGAAACCTTGTCCTAAACATAAAATTTATTTAACAACCTCATTGAAGGACATTTTTTTCTGAGGGTGAAGTACCAAGTCTCACAAAATTCGTTCTTGACAAAAACAAATGTTACAATTTTGGGCAACAAAATTAATGAATTTGAATATGCCGCCAAAGTATCTACTAGAATTTTAAAATTTCGACTGACATGATTCTGTTTTGAAGCGCCATTAAATCGTTTTCAATAACCCCACCACGACCAAGAGGTGACCTGTGAGACCCAAATTATTTTAGTTTTTTGAAAGTACTTCACGCCCTCAAAATGAATATTTTCAAATTTTGAAACCAGTCTGAATGAAATAATTTTTAAATAAATATTTAACTATTCCATCATCAGATAATTAATCCCGACGGGGGTCCCACAAGTCACTTGATTTCTTCAGGGCCCAAAATGTCTTGTCAACAGTCTTGTCAAAATGTACGACTTTTCCAAAATTCTCAGCCAAAAATTAAAAAACCCCTAAATAAATATAATACTTTGTTCTTCGGAACAATTCAAAAATTTTGTCCAAGAAGTGAAAGTTAAGATAAATTTGGACGCTTTTTTAAAATATAGTGACGGACAAGTAAAGATCGCTGAACTTAGATAAACACTACTGTGTGATTGAAGGTTTTTATTAACGAACCGGTTTATTTGATTACTCCTCTCAAATTTCAAACTTGGATTTCGACGGAAACGTTTTCAAGTTTTAAAACAATTAAATATCCTTTTAATGTATATCCCATACTTGCAGTTTTGATTCAAAGTTCAAATTCAGTTCCATTCACATCCCCAAATTTTTCGTGCCGTTCAGTTAAGTTCAGTTCCCGTTGTCCAAAGCCTATCGTAGTTCAGTTCAATTCACTGCGTACTTTCCAGTCGTTACGTTCAGTTCAGTTCAATCTTGCAGTATTTTTTCAAAGTTCAATTCAATTCATTATATACTTTTCGGTCGTTCAGTTCAGTTCGCTGTATCTGTCATTAGAGAACCAATTAGTTCAAGTCATTTATGATATAATTAAGTGACATTCAGTTTGATTTTTATAACTGACGTTGAAATTAGACTAAAAAACTATTTTTGACTACAATGCTGATTAAATTACTGCTTTCAAAACACTGAAATTGTGAAAGCAGTAATAATTTTGAGCTTTCTGGCATACAAGTTAATAAATCATGTAAATATGCTTACAATTATGCTTATACGATTTCGCCCAAAATATGCCAAATAAATGCGTTTTAAATACATATAAGAAAAACGTTTACTTGCAAATAACTATTTTTTTGATTTGTAATTTAAGGTCATTCAAATTAATAGTCAAAAGCCAGCGTGTTAGCTTTTAAGATTATAACTATAAAATACATATATGGACATGCAGTTTATAGATACATAGTTGATATTCGTGTTGCGTTCACAGATATAAAAGTTTTTATTCAAACCTAGTCTTTTAAGTTCAATTCAGTTCAGTTTGTGTTACTTGAACGTACGACGAACGTTCGTTCACATTCATAATAAGTTCTGCTGAGTTCAATTCAAATTAATTCAATCATAATTTTGCATTTAACTAGTTCGTTCAAGTTCATTCAAAAATAATGAAAATAAGGGCTAGTTCAGTTCAGTTCACCACTTTATGAACTGAACGGCTTCAAGTATGGTATATCCTAATAAAATCCTAAAAAAAATATCCTATTTTTAACTAAAATGTGAGATCCGGGTATGTATAAATGCCGTTAAATAAAAGTTGAAATAAATGAATAATTTCAACGCCACTTGAAATACGCTTAGTCATTACCACAGTATAATTCTTCAATCGATCTCTGGTTGGCTTGCTGGGCAACGGAATTTAATAATTGAGGGGAAAATTACAACAAGCATCTGTAATAATTACATTTAAATTCGAACTTTAGTTGAATTAGCTTAGAACTAATTTTATAAATTAATTTTAATTAATTTAATTTTATAAATTATATTGCTCTAGTGCGTTCTTCAAATATATCAATTCTGGATTGCACAAAACTGAATGGAATCTGCGGGGCTGTGTGTCATTCGACCAGCAGTGACATAAAGTTGTGCCATGAAAATGAATGAGCCTGAATTGATCAACCCGTGTAACTCCGAAACACAACTCCGAATTTGCAGAGAATTGGTACACATACTATCCAGTAGTGCAATATATCATAATATCAAGTTAAGCCGAATCGGTTATAACGTTTCGGATTAACCGGGTGTTATGCAATTTCTTTCTGATTTTGCCTTAAATTGGTGCACATACTCTCCAATAATAAACTTAGCACAATTAAAATTTAAGCCGAATCAGTCAACCAGGTTCAGAGTTACCCGGGTTTTACGCAATTCCAAATTCGGTCAAATTTGGTGTACATGTTCTACAGTTGTACTTAAATACACATTGACTATAATTTTAATTTTATCACTTTCGCACACTCACAACTCAACACACAAATTCAGTGTACATATTTCATTACTGACGTTCTCTGTAGGTGACCGTCTCTCGTAAGATTTTTTGTCGGTCTAAAAGTTGAAATTTTGTTAAAAGTGAAGTGAATTTGGTTACCTCTCCCGAATTTCGTTCGTATGATTTTAGCTAGAGTAAGGCATGTAACCATCTTTCAAATATTATCCCATTCAAAAGTTATTGGGATTTTTTGATACTCAAGTTACTCAAAAATCAGCGTTTTCTGAGCACCAGTTGACAATAATTTGAAATGTTTTAATTTATTTAACAACTTCACCCAAAGATAAGTTGTCCTGCGGCCGGGGCAATTGTTGAACCATGACTTCTTGGCGAAAAAAATTATTGAAAATCAATTGACATGATTTTATCTTTTAGAACAATTAAATAAATTTTCAATGAGTTAACGTCGAACAAAATTTATCTTGTGAAAACGCATTAGAAGGAAGATTTTAAAGTACTTCAGGATCTCAAAATTGATATTTAATATTTTAAATACCAGTCGACATGAGTTAAGCGTTTTTATGATTATTTAAAGCGCCAGCATAAGACGAACACACATCTGAGGTTGAAAGAAAAATAATTTGCATTGAGAATTAATATTAGATTATTTAAAACGTTACGCAGCAGAAGACTGAATTAAAAAATATTGCTTGGACGCCACTTGTGACAAGTAACTTGTTAGCTTTGCTGCATGGTGTAACTGGTACTCCCATGGTCGCATGTATAATTACCACCTTATATTGCTACATTCTGTAGTGGTCCTTCGCACCTTAATGACTTAGCACGGCGTGTCGCTAAGTTGCTCAGGGGCGATTCGTTGGTTGTCAATTAGATACAAACTACTGTCAACTGTATGATTGACGGTATTTATTGACGAAGCGGTTTATTTGATTACCCCTCTCAAATTTCAAACTTGGATTTCGGCGGAAACGTTTTCAAGTTTTAAAACAATTAAACATCCTTTTAATGAGCTATTATTAACTAAGATGTGAGATCCGGGTATGTATAAATGCCGTTAAATAAAAGTTGAAATAAATGAATAATTTCAACGCCACTTGAAATAGGAGTTGACATTAAAGAAGAGTAAGAGCAAGAGAAGAAGAGTAAGAGAATAAGCCTGAATTGGTCAACCCGTGTAACCCCGAAATAGAACTCCGAATTTGCAGAGAATTGGTACACATACTATCCAGTGTACAGTGTTCATATTTCATTAATGACGTCAAAATCTCGTCCGTGTAATATATCAAATATTCGCGTACTAACTCATTTCCTTCATATCTCGCTTCGCTCCCTCTGTCACCGGTTAAACAGTTACGCTTCTAGGGTTGTTTGAATTGAAATATAAATTTTCAAAATTTTTGTACGATAAAATTGTTACATTTGATTTAAAATATCCGACAGCTTATTCTTTAATAACACTTGAGAAATCAGAATCCTGAGTTGACATGTTGCCAGTTTAGTTTTGCAGACTTAAACCCGTTTTTGTTTAAATTCCTGCTAATGGAATCCGACCAGATCTCCTTGGTTTATTCCCAATCCATAATTTTCCAAAAACCCATACATGTGTGATTTAATGGAATGGAATACCATGTGGAGACGTTAACATTTTAGTAAATGAAATTGTTCAAATATTTTTAGCCAACGGAAGTAATTAATTACAAGTGAATATTGTAGACAATCAAGTCGGTGTTTGTATCAGGTCAGCTCCTATTCTGTGTGTTTCGAGAGCTGTTTATCTGTCAGCTATGTTATTTTCTGATGTCTCTGTTTCAAAGAGAGTCAGCAAAAAAAATTGAACTTACTTTTACCAAAACTATACTTTGAAGAAGATTCGTTCATACGGATCTCCTAATGAGGTTTTAAAATTTTGAAAATTATAGCTTTGCAAAGTAAGTTTGTTTGTGTATTTAGTTCCTGGACAATTCAAAAACAATTTGCAAAGATGCCAAAGAAAAATGGGAAACTATTGGTAAAATGAGGTGAAGGACACGGATCTTCAAAAAAATAAAATGTTTCTAAACAATTCATGAGCAATATGATTTTGTTTTTTTCACGTATAGGCATGTACAGGCAAGAAATTATTTAAGCGATACTTAAATTACTTGTTTTGAAAACATCAGAATGGCAAATTTATAACTTCGTTAGAAATTATAATTTTTTAAGTGGTCCCCTATTAAAAGGATTAAAATTGTAAAACGCTGAAAAAATCTCAAATGATTCCTTGCTACTGTTAATAAGCTGTATAATAAATTTTTATTGACCATGAAAATTGTATTTCACCAGCCAAAGTAAAACATAGTAATAATTTTAGGAGATAAAAATTTAACAATGCAAAACAACTTTTTCCTGATGACGAGTTTTGAAACTCATAAATTACGGAATTCTTGTCAGTTTTAAATATTTTGTGTGACCCTTTATAGTAACGTTTGCTGGTCAAGTCTTATGCATCGTGCATGCAAACGAGATCTTATAGCAATTTAAATTAAAAAATAATAATTTGGTTTTTTAAACAATTGTCCACTTTAATATGCTGCATTCTGATTTGGTGTACATTTGTAGATAGCTTAAGCTCATATCGTAAAAATCGGGACGAAAATGTAGAAAATGTCTGCCCTAGGTTGAACAAGCCATGAAATGAAAATGCACAAAATGTAAAACGAGCTACTGAACGGGGGTTTTTGTATTCAAATTAACATTTGGTGCTATCGTTTTAAAACCTCAATGGTGGAATTATATGCAGCATTCTCATTATGGGCCCAGGTTTGTTAAAATCCTACGACACTATACAATCATTTCATTCACCGAATCATACAACTTCAACTTTGGGAGTGTGTAGAAATAACGACAAAATAAAATGACAAACGGAAGACTTTTCAAAATTCTCGTATAAATTTATCACCAACGAGATGTCCTTTTAAATAATGCTTTCAGTCAGTGTTTTCGAGTATCCCGCCAAAGTCCAAGTAAAAATCTACTGCGGTCTTTTGAATTTCACAACCGCTCCCAAAATGTGTTCTTTTAATCCTAAAACCAATGAACATGAATTTGATTTTTAAAATGTATTTAACAACATTGAAATACAATTTATTCTTCGGCGGGTGGAAGAAGACAATCTCAAATAATTCCTTCTTCAGGAAGTAAACACATGCAAATATATAACCTCAAAAAGTGGAAAGCTTAGCTGGCGCCATCTACAGTTGTATTTCTCGTTAAATTAGAGCAAACTCAAAGTGCTCCGTTCAAATTTGTTCCTAATGCCAACGTATCGAAATATTTTTAAATGGACATAATCTTTCATATAAAATTGAACGAAGTTCTTCTTCCTTCTGTGACGATTTCCCATTTTCACTCCCGACAGTTTCCCTCAACATTTTTTCGTTCAAATCATGCCCTCGATCCTCAAAGTAGGAACCTATAAAATTTCTCCCATGATATTCCAAAATATTTCCTATTAAAGAGCCTTAAAAGATTTTCTGAAGCATAATTTGCTTGAGAATAAAACAAAATGAAGAAACTGACATTCTCAACACCCGAATTTGATTTTTATTTTTTCTGAACACTTTGACTTGAAAATTTGGCACAGAACGGTGAAGTAAATTCAGCAAATCTAGCCAAATCGTATAATAATAGGTACGATAGTAGTTTTACTATTATTTTAGCCGAAATGCGTCGTTTGAGGCCATAGTTATTGAAGTTCTTGGCAAGTACATTGAACCTTTAAAATCAGTATTTTTAGTGATTTGAACAACAGTCCCAATTAAATTTACAAAAAAAAAATTACTTATTACATCAGCAGATACATAGTCCCGTGTATTAGGTCAGGCGTCAGATGATTGGTTCTAGACTAGACAAAACTATATGTCGTGCAAGAAAAATTCTCAAAACTTACGATTTATTCCAATATTCTCAATTAAACATTTACAAACCAGTAAATAAAAATTTTAACTTCGGAGCAAACCGTTGGCTAAATTTTGAAAAGTACCATTTTTATTTGCAAACCCATTTAAAAAGCATAGGTTATGAAATGAAAATGGTACTTTTAGAATTTAGCCAACGTAATACAAATTATGATAGACGTACGCGCCACTTGAAATATTATATCGAACAGGCCAAACACATACACTTAGATTGATGTTCCTGCAATATCCAGAGTTGTACAGATGAAAAGTGAGATCGAAGTTATCCATGGTTTTGAAAGGTACTTTAAATCTTCAAAATCAATATTCTGAAAATTTGAAATACCAGGATTAAAAAAAATCATGCAATTTTCCTCATTTTGCTTGTTATTATTTTGGAATTAAAGCAGTAGTTTTTATTCAAAACTCCCTAATATCTTCAAAACAAAGTTTGGAATCATTCCATTGGCATATGTACCTGCCACCTTTTTACTTATTGCATTCTTTTGCTGGAGACTAAATTCCAGAGCTGCTTGCAGGGATCAGGTAGTACCTGAAAAATACACGTCGGGTCGGGTTCGGGTCAACTAAAAAAAAGTAATTACCTCAGATTCGGGTCAAGTGCGGTTAGATCAAAGATCTGCACCTGAAAGTACAGGTTACTATCAAGTTCGGGTTTAAAAAATATATCTGAGCTTAATGTCAATGTTGTGGTTTTGGAAAATGCTTCTAGCATTCAAAATCGGTATTTTGGAAATTATGCACACCAATCTGAATGCATTAAAAATGGACGAGATGGTCCAAATCAAGTTTGCAAACATGCTAATATTGTGTTATTATGAAAATTAAATAGCTTCGATGCATTTTAATTTTTTCGTGAAATTTGAAAATGAAGCTTCCTTATGTGATTTAACATTGGAAAATTTAAGTTGGACAGGGGGGACCATTTGTTCACGAATTAGAATTTAAAACTTCTGCGCGATTTCCCGCGCAAACCAGGGCGAGATGACACAAACTTTTGCTCTCGCTGGGACATTGGGCCAGGTACCTAAGCTCCCACAAAATTTAATTCCGATCCCGAGTGGGCATGGGGCGTGGGTTACTTGCAAGTTTATGAATCATATACATAGGTGTAATTACTAATGTTAATTAATACAATATTACACATTTATGATGAGCTAAACGCCAGTAGAAATATCATTTGTGACCGTGCAGGACTACAAGGCATAGATCTATTTTCAATGTACTTGCGCAAACATAGTGATAATAGTGAACAGAGGATAGTCGATTACAGGATAATATTCATTTGTACTTTCCTTCTCAGCAAAAAATAATCCTAGGATATTTCCCACCACCTTTCCTTACATGGGCTGTAGGTGGTGTAAATCTATTTTTGGGTCCCTTTGAAATTGGCCCCTAAATTTTTATTGGAATTTGAGGAGGTTAGTATATATCCAAATACATTTATAGGTTCATGTTTTAAACAGTTTTTCAAAAAAGAGACAAAAATGACAAATACTGAGAGGGTGAATGACTAAGTTCGAACAAATTTTCAAATTAACACGCCGCCTGAAATATTACATTCGATTGACATGCAAAATCTATGTCCAGTTTATTTATGAAGGAATGAAACTTATGAAGAAAAATAATGAAAATATGTGCTAGAATAAACACACGCGGGGAACTAGAAAAGTGCAGTATCTGGAATTTTATTTAAAAATATTTTAAATAAAAAATCCAACCAATGTGACTTTAATAACTTGGGCTTTCCTAGAAAACCATTTGTTGTACTACAATCCAAAACGAAATTTGAATTTTTCCAATAAAAATCCAGATTTTTCATACTCGTTATTATGCTATTTAAAATAAAGAGCTTCAACGCTACTTCATATATGTAACCTGAAATTACTTATTAAATTTGTATTGTCCTTAGGAGAGTTGTACGTGTCTTAAAGATCGCAATTCAAGGTTTCAAGGCTTGCTGTACAATGAAATTATATTTTATTTAATATATGCTGCAAGCTATTTTTGAATAACATTTGAAAATTCAAAATCCTAGGTTATTATGCGAATCCAGTTTATGTTTACTTAATTCAATCCCCGCTTTCTTCTATATCTTGACAAAGAGGATCTGCATTATGGTCACATCCACTGGATTTATTTCCATTCAATGAAATTCGTAAACTCTAACTTGTGTCCTTCAATAGAATGGAATGTCATGGGGAGAGTTTAACATTGTAGTAAATCAGATAGGTTAAATATTTTCAGCTAATGGGAATAATTATAAATGAACGTTATAGAAAATTAAAGGAGTGTTTGTATGAGGTCAGCTCTGGTTATGTTCTATTTAGAGAGTGTTTTAACCCCGTTTAAAGACAATTTGTTCTGAGGGGGTTGTAGCAAGGTAAAAAAGATGTCATGGCAAACACATGGTTAGAATTAGTGATGCCAATGGTCTGGTCTGATCCAGATTTTATGAAACTGGTCTGGTCCAAAGCGCAGACCAGACCATTGGTCTGGTCCAGTTTTTCGGACCAGACCAGTGGTCTGATCCAGTCATTCGGACCAGACCAGACCAAAGACCATGGTCCGGACCATGGTCCAGAAAACCATTCAGAGCAATTGAATAATCATATTTTATCCAGTCAATTTTTTTTTATCCTCAGAAATAACATTTTAAATTTGTTCCACAGAATTTCGTTAACTCATAAATTTTTTATTTTGCGTACTTTTGGGACCATGGTCCTGTGGTCTGGTCTGGTCTGGTCCTGAAGCTGGACCAATTGTATCTGGTCTGGTCCAAGTGTTAGACCAGACCGGACCAGACCATACAAGTCTAGGACCAGACCGGACCAGACCAATAACGGACCATTATTAATGGTCCGGACCAGACCATTGGCATCCCTAGTTAGAATTCACTAAAACTTTTTTTTATTAACATTTCAAAAATCTTGACTTTCAACTTTTGCATTTAAGTTTTATTTAGACGTAACTTGAAATATCAATTGGCTCAAGGTTCAATCATTTGAAGGAGTTTACTTCATTGGTAAGAGTGTTAAATAGTCTTAAAACATTGATAGAGCTAAATTCGAAGGTAATGGAAATGACAACAGAGAAAAATAAACGTTGTACTTTATTTCTATGAAGTATTGTTCTTTGGGTTTCCCCCAAAGGTGAAGATAGGGTAAAGAAAAATTGTGTACATTTTTAATATACATTTTTTAAGAAATGATCCCCAAAAAACATTTCTATATCGACAAAACATCTTATTTTCTAATTTAAATAAATAAAAACCACTAATTGCCGCCAGAAATTTTTTAAATGATTGGAATAAGTGCTTCAAATTGAAGTGTATGTTTTCAGAACTTGTTTTAGAAGACATTTATTATAAGGGACTAAATTGTACGGGCCCTTGTGCACCCCTTATATCGGGTTATTACTGTATTCATAATAAACGCAAAGATATCCTCGAATGGTTTCAAATTACAAATTGTAGTAAAATTGATTTCCGAATGCGTTTTGGTACTTAGTCTGAAGGAAATAATTTGCTGAGGCAAGCCCGACAAATTATTGCAGCCATATTTTAATTCTTATGATACGGAACTGGAATTATCAAGTTCAAGTCGCGTTCAAGTCAAGTTTGGAAGTGTAAATACTTGATCAAATTCAGGTCTTAGGACATTAACTTGATTGCTTGAACTTGACAAGTTAAGTAAATACACGAACATGAGTTATCAAGTTCAGGTTGTGCCTTGAAATCTACTTGAAGTTTCGTGGTCAAGTCAAGTTCATGGTCAAGGTTTCAAATTACTTGACCCGATCGCAGCACTGGAGAAAATTATGGCTAATCAAATTGTTTCCCTTCGTAAAACATCATTTCTCCTGAACCCTATGTCCTTAAAACTTGACCCCAAACAGTGAAGTATAATTCAGAAAATCTGCAAAAATTATATTTTATACAAACTGGAGGAATCAATAATTTTTCAAACCCATATGAGGGCTGGAAGGAGATAGAGGCATTTAAATTTAAACTTGTGTTTTAGTATTCATTAATTGAAATCTTGCCACTGGTCCCTTTTACAATTTTGTCATTATTTTTAGAATCAGATCTAACATTAAAATAAAAATAAATAAAACTAAAATAGATATTATATTAGCTTCAATGCAAACTTTATGAATTGCATTAATTGTTGTCGAAATTTGGAATTGAATTTCTTCCCAACTTTCATGCATACGTGACAAATTTTAAAAGTAAATGGTTCAAATTCGTTCAACCCATCCTTGCATGAATTAGAGGGAGAGCTATTATTGGCATCTTGTAATATTTTTTCCTCAATTTGTACTAGATATTATGGGGGTTTAACAAATTTTCAAAAATATGAAAGGACGAATATTGTCAGAAATTGAATTCAAATAAATGAATAATTTCCACGCCACTATATAATATTATTCGGATGTAACTAGAACTCAGCACAAGTTTTTCTTTGGTTTCATGGAATAAAAACGGGAAAGTGACCAGGGCCATTGTGTACATTCAGATTAACATAATGAACTATTTAATCACCCACTCAATTCGATAGCTTCGGTATCGCAAATATAATATCGTTTTAAAGTTGTATGGGACATTTGGATAAATTAATTAAATCAAAAATTTTGTTCAGTTGATTAATTTGGAATGGAGTGTTTGTTTAAAACAATTTACGTTGTTTAACTTATTGATTTACCAAAAATTAGCTATTTGTATTGTCAAATCAGACTGGTTTTTTGTTTATTTAAACTTAAATACATCGAAGTAATTTCTGCCGTAATTTTGAATCCCTCCCTCCAAAATTAATGTTTCTCTACCAACGTACACGGTCAATGATTATTGAATTCTTATAAATCTGGTCATCAAATTTGTTTCAAAAACATTAACATTAGGCTCACAACTTCATATATAAGTTAGTATTCAATTTGAGCTCAAATAGTTATAAATTAGCTACTAGAGATAAGTAAAGTGAGAAAGTTTTTGAAGACAAGCTGAGAATCCAGCAGGTTCATCAAAATTGCATTCATTCAACTTTCACAAGTCTAAATTTAGTTGGATTTTTAAATTTCACTGTCATTAACTGCACTCAAATCCTTCAATAATTCTTAGTGGCTTGAAATATAAAAACGACAATAATATTTCAGCGCAGCTCAGTTTTGGACTTCCAACGGAATTATCATCGAGCTTTAGATAATCCTAGATATGACGATTTGCAGAAATTGTATTAAATTAGCTCAGCTTTTTTGGATGGAATTCAGCGTTGTAAATTTTCAGAATTCAATTCAGAATTTGCAGTAATAAATGATACTTTGACTTTGCCTGTTACACAAAGCAATATATCGTCGCTGAAGAGGCAAAATGGAATGCATGCATTTTCGATTAAAATCAAAATGGTCTACATGCAGTTTTACTAAATGCAAAATGGAATAGATGCATCAAGTTTTAAAAGCAATATGGTCTACTTACAATTTCATCTAAACGCAAAATTTTCTACATACAATTTCGCTTTAAAGCAGAATGGCCATTATGAAAGTATGCGCGCATGTAGACCATTTTGCTTTTAGTGAAAACTGCATGTAGTTCATTTTGCTTTCAGGAAAGCTTGCAACTATTCTGTTTTGCCTTTAAGAAAAAAGGCATGTAGACCATTTTGCTTCTAGTAGAAATTGCACTTAGTCCATTTTACCTCTTCAGCGACGATATGCCATTCGTGGGTTTGAAAATTGAAAAGTAATTGGACAAAAATTGCTGCGAAACTAGAACGAGAGTACCTGAATTTCAGCAGTATTCTAAATAACACAACAGAACATTGTACTTCACTAACTTGAGTTTTCCTTGAAAATCATTTATTTCACTATAACCTAAAAGCGAAATTTAAATGTCTTCCAATACAAATCCCGACTTTCTAGATCCACTATATGAAAACAATTTGATGCCACTTTATAAATTTTTCCTGAAAATACGCAAGAAATAGTCGAAGGTTGGTGAAGCGCAGAAGTATTTAAATACGAGTTTTCCAAACTCACACAGTAATTTTTAATTGTTGTTTTTTATATCGGACAAATTATTAATAAAATTTGAAAAACAGTTACCTAATAACTATTGCAGTTTTTATTAAAGCATTTTCTTATAATCAAGAGTAATGCAATTATGAAAATTTAACTGGGATAATTTTAGTTAGTATTTGCGAAATCACAAATGTTTTCCTCGTGGAGACGCACAATTTATTAAATTTCATTTCTTTTAATTTAAACTGATTTAGTTACGCCGACTGTGATAACCTTCAAAATCAATATTTTCAAAATTTTAAACAAAAGTATCAATGAAATTTTAAAAAATATACTCCGCCATCAGATAAATAGACCTGTTGGGGAGGGCAGGCGTCAGATGACTCCATCTAGGCAAAATTATTAACTATTTATTCCAAAATAAAGATACATGTATGATGTAATTACACGTTGCTTGCTATGTTCTTTGGGGACAAGCTGCTACGATTGCTGATGAAATACGAAGGGTAACAAATTGAAAACATGTAGACCGTTATTGATGCCCACCTGAAAAGGATCAGATATCTTATTCTGAAAATTAATTCTTTGTGAATATTCTTTTTTATCACCGTATTCACATTTATCGTCACTGGAATAGAGTAAATGTCCTGCGGCTACTGTAATGCTCATCTTCCTAAATGTACAAAATTATTAAGTGTATTCAATGCACAAGCACCTGTTTAATTTTACGTACAGAATTATTTTATTTACAGCATCAGTATTACAATGTTGTCATTAAATTCGTGTAATCTACAACGTACATACATAATGTACAACGCTTCAGGGGGATGTGAAATTGAGATGCACTATCGTGATTGTCAACATGCCTGCCTGTCTTGTTGTCGGCTGTCGCTTGAAAACGCAAATTCGTAATTTGAATATATTGTTGTAAACGTTTTCAAAATTTGTATTGGATGCAAACTGATTACGGTTAGAGTCTTGGAATTTAATTAATTTTTAGTTTTACATAAACGTTTTAGTGTATTTATAAGAAAACATAAAGTCACTATAGCTTCTGCTGTGACATCCTTTAGTTGGAATAATGTACATTCGTAAGTCACTTTGCACTCACATCAGTTATTACTGGATGAGGCTGATTTATATCGTATTATATTTATGCTTTTATTATTGCACAAATAACAACATGACGAAAACTGAGAGGGAGAATATAAGTTAATAAAAGTAATTTAAAAAAGTAATAAAGTAATAAAAAAAAATTTAATTTACACGCCACTTGAAATATTATTTACTTTAGTGGAACTCAATGTTACTTAGGTCAAATCTTGCATGGTCCTTCTACGTTTAAATTAAACCAAATAAATTTTATAATTTTCATCATCTCAATTACTAAACTTCGCTTTAGTATTTCAAATAAGAAATTTACCATGTACATTTAGATTAAACCAAATGAATTATATAATTGCCATCATCTCAATTGTAGAACGTCACTTTAGTATTTGAAATGTAGTTCAAAATTGCAAGGGATGTTTGGACAATTTAATTGAATTAAGAATGTAATAAAATTTATTAATTAGGAATGAAGTGCGTTTTGAAAAATAATTTGAAGTCTTTAAGTTATTGTTGTACTCAAAATATTTCTGCTAATATATTTTTAATCCAGAGTTTGGAAACTCACTTTTTTAAATCAAAGGTTATTAAACGGGAATTAACTTGTGTCGTAGTTTGAAATTTCTTCCTCCTTCAAATAAATTTTCTGTTGCGAAAGCAAACGTCGGCTGATTCTGACCATCGTATTTGCTTAAAAGCATAATAACTTTAGGTTCTCAAATTCAAATCGAAATTAATGTTTAATATTAAAAATTGAAGAGCAAATTATTAAAAATCAGATAAATAATGACAAAAAAGGACAAGCAAATTACAAAAGTAAAACAAGTGTAAAATGAAGTGCTTGTAGGAGTGTTGTTTTTAAAAAACGATGAATATCCACTTTTCCAAATTATTATGTCTCCCATTACAGAAACGCCCCAGGTGCTTCTTCTGAAAGATTTTTTCGAACAATAGATAGACATAAAACGAAAATTTTAAAAGAATTGATTTGTGTTAGCGGTGTTAGTTTGCGTCACAGATGTGCACCTGGAACTCGGAGCATTGTACACATTTTTTTAACTTTCAGAAGTCAGAATTTTGAAAATCGAAAAAATCCAGTACCTGAAATTACAGAACATTCTAAACAACAAATCCGAGCAATGTATTCCACAAACTTGAGTTTTATGGGACATCATTTATTTAAATATAATCCAAAACAGAAATTTGAACGTTTTCCAATCAAACCCCCAACTTTCTGTGCTCCAAGAGGCGGCATTTTAAAAAGATCTTCGACGCCACTTTATACATTTTGTCGGATTAAAAGATATAACTATGCAGATTCGGAAGATGTCCCACATTTCTAAATTAAGAGGTATAAAAATTATTAAATCAGTTTTCAAAACTTGTTATGAATTAAAATTACAATATAATATGATAACACATTTTGTTTTAATTTGTCCTACAAGTGATTTTTTAATATAATCAGAAAAAATATGGGAACTTGTGACTACTGGAATTTTTAATAAAACGTTTCCTTAAAATCAAGAGTTATGCAATAGAGAATTAATTTAAAAATATTGGCAGGTATTATTTATAAATTGTGTGTGCGTGAAATAACAAAATCTTTCCTGGGGGAAGACGCATAATGAATTGCATCTTGTGTCCCTAAATTGAACCTAATTTTTTTCTACTGGCTTTGTAATCACGAGTATGTTAGTGTATCAGGCACTGCCCTTACACTACTTAGAATTAGAGCGCATACTTACATAATCTGGAGGTTACAGCAAGGAATTAAAGTAATATATATTTATTTGTAATCTTGTCACCATAAAAATTCAGTTCGTTTTGCGATTTGATTTGAAAATTTCCAATAATAAGATAATATGTAATTTACAAAAAACTGACCAGAAAATATTAAGTTACATCTTATTTCCTGTAATTATTGGAACGCAAAAACATTTTTACTATCAGCTTAAAATAATCATTATCACTGCAGGGGACAGTATGCATGTATGTCTATACGTTGGTACAGGCGTCTATCCGGGAAGAAAGTTTACGGAAACGAAATATTGTACAACTTTAAATTAACTAACTTTGTATTTATTTTTCTGATATTGAGGTAAAGTCAATTCACTTTGTACCGGTTTAGAGTTTTAACGCCACTCTGTTCGTTTAGATCGATATTACGTGCAGTGCAAAGCAGTTATGGAATGGTTTGCAATCAGGAGTCAGTTCACAGAAATTAGTTAATTAACTGCATCGTTTCGGTACTGAAGTATATACATAAAAAATTATAAAAATCACAGCGCAGACCAAAAAAGAATACCCTTAATAAACTAGAACGTTATTTTGTGCGAGCAGTATTTTTAATTTGCTTTTTGTGGATTTGTGTCATCGTAGACATAATTACGGTGTCTATTTTTTGTCTAAATAATTTCTACCGTAATTTGGAATTTCTCCATACTGTAATCTCACCGATGTATTTGGTCACAATACACAGATAACACACGGGTCTTTCTGATATCAGGAATTCTTCGTATTCCGCAGAATTTCGGAATATTCGGAATGTATTAAAAATGATAAAATTATTAATTATAATATTATTGTAATTACTATAATTAAAACGATTAATTCCGTTGGAAAAAGTTCTACGTGCCATCATTACAATTCAACTCCAATCAGTGGACGAATCTTCTAAAATAACTAAGTTAGTGAACACACAATATTATTGAAATTCTGTATTGTGCCGTACTCTGCAGTTTGATAACTACTAAAGGCAATGAACTTCATTTAAGATAAGTATATTTAAGTAGTTTTTAATCGGACGTTTTAACTTTTAAGCCTCGTAGTCATATACGTGGTAATTTCTAATTAAAATTAATAATACATCAACAAATACTCTAAACTGTTATACACGCCAAGGTTTTTTCCGTATGTGCAGGTTTACCGTAATCATTTGCCATAACCACTAGCTACAACAACTATTGAATGAGCTCGTCTTAAAACATTTGATCCTTCCATTATGCAGCAAATTTGTTTCCAGATTTTCAAAAATTAAGTTGATTGACCTGGATCTGTATTTGCGGTCACAGAGTCAAGGAACATCAAGTCAATTCGAATTATTTCTAATCATTGAAGTCTTCATTGCAGAAAATGTCTAAAACTAGACTTTGAAGAATATTCTCTGCAAAGGATTAGCTAATGATGTTTCAAACTTTTGAAAATAATTTTCAACAAATATTATATTTTGGGACAGAAACAAACTTTGAGTAATTGGTTCCTGGACAATTCAAAAAATGTTTTGATGATTCAAAACCATATATGCTTTTGTTTTAGATTTTACGGTATTTTTCAAAACCACACGAAAATTTAGTCGGCAGTACATACACAGAGTGATCAGCAATATAGCCATACGTTGAAGCTTAATAATTATTACCTACAATTTGCACATTTTGTATTGTTTGGTGACATTGGTCCCGCAAAATATTATTCTCGTATCTACTTTTAACTATCCCGCCAAAATGGTTTGACTACCTTCAAGTTCTCAGTCAAGTTTTCATTTCAGATTGTAGAGGAATTAAATTGCTTTTGTATGAACCCATTAAGACTGAGATAGGACATCCTCGTAAACTATTCTGCCAGTTTTTGACAAACAATAGTTCCCGAATTCAGGTTTAATCTAAAAACATGATTTTGTCGTAGAGAAAACGTTCAAATTGGGGGAATATTTGCCGAAACGTCCATGTGTTTGAATTTATCTGTGGCATGTTTTTTGATGTTTTTTAATAATTATGAAATTTCTTAAAAACTAGCTCTTAACTACACCCAATACCCTCGTTGAATTGATTCCCCTTCTAAAATGCCCACTAGGAATTTGAGATTTTAAAGACCAATGATCGTAAATTTGATATTTAAAAATTTGTCAATAACCTGAATGCCAATATATGTATGTATATGCTTTTATTACTGCATCAAAAAAATATAGAACAAAATGGCTAAGACTGAAAGGGGGCATGCCAGATGGTAAAAGTTAAACTTAAAAGTGAATATATTTTAAACTTCCACGCCACTTGAAAACTGTCTTCAGGCAAAAACAATGCTGTTCGGATAGTGTCTGTTAGAAAATCAAATCTGGCAGTTGGGGTCTAGACGGGAGATAGACCTTATTTTAAAATGCGCAGAAGACTATGGCCAGTCTGGCCATTCAATTTATACAAAATGAATTATTTAATTGCCACATATATTACATAACGCCAGTACAGCAATTAAAATTTCGTTTTAAAATTGTAAGGGACGTTTGGATTAATTTTGTAAATTAAAAATTAAATTAAATGTATTAATTAGGAATGAAGTGCTTTTTGAAGATTTTTTTTTATATTGTCAAAAATTAGTTTGGAAAGTTATATCGTTAGTTAAATTTCTTTCCCTTGTCCGGAATTAATTTTCTACACATTCACTGATTTTTTTAACCTTCTGGTTCTGACTTTCTGAGGGAAAATCTGAGCTTAAATAACAAAATTCAATCCGAATTAGCAAATAGGGACAAACGAAGTACAAAGTAAAACAAGTAAAAATGAGGTGGAGTGTTTTACATAAACTTGTTTTTCAAGCCGTTTTAAATATTTATCTGACTTTATGTGCTTCTTCTGGAAAGAAACGATGAAACAATAGATATACAAATTTATAGTAAATCCTACCTTTTCAAATTTTCTAAAATTTTCTTCAATGTCGTAGATCCAAATTTGAGGTCACAGGGCCAAGATACGACAAACAAAGTAGTTTTTTTTTCATTTTATAATCACATCATGAGAAGCGATTTGTTGAATTTTGTCTCATTCCTTTAGGTCATCTCTCCTAATAATCAAAACACACCATGTATGCAGTTATTATTTTTAATTTAGCTAAAATTTTGAGACCATGTAATTTATTTATATTCCAATAATTTCTGTCAGTGATTATTTTTTGTCTTTTGCCCTTTTCTTCCAGAACGTCGTTGCTTGGTGATCTTAGTTTTAGCCGCAAATTATTCTTAAAGGAGCAATTTTGAAATCCTGCGGAACGGGAATATCTGCACATTTTGATTCCTATGGAGATAACTCTAGACGGATATCGAACATTAAATATTTTGATATTAATTATAAGCATTATCCTTTATTTTCGAAGGAGTCAGTATAATTTTTTTAACGAACATCGTCTTAGTTGTGTCTCAATTCACGTTGGGGAATAAAACATTGGCGTTGAATTTAATAAAATATATTTCAGCAGTTTCTGGCATCGTAGTTTCCACCTCGACGTTAATTCAATGTTTGTTCCTGGAGCGCTTTTCTGCCCCTCAAGTCACTGGGTTTTTCTTACCGAATGTGGGAATATTTGTCCAAACGTCAGTGATTTTGAATATCCCGCCAAATTTATCTACGGCATGATTTTTTTTGTTTTGCAATAATTCTTAAATTTCTTAAAAATCGGCATTAAAGTTGGCAAAACCAAATAATCAATAGAAACGCATTTATATTTTAAAGCGATTAATTTTTAAAGCAACATCTTTTTAAAAATACATTATTAAACGAGATACCACATTCAGATCATGGTTTTTCGAATTGCATAGTTAAAAACAAAATCCATTATCAAAATTTTGATAACCAATGAGATTGAATTTGATTAATAAATCTATTAAATTAGACAATTTAATCTGACAGGGAAATTCCGAGTTTCATATAATAATCCTTTGTGTTGAAAAAACGTTTCTAAATTTGGATGGAAAATTTTGCAAATTTTAAAATCTCAATGTCTGCCTAGCCACTATTCGGACTCCAATGACCCCTTTACTATTAGAATTATTGTGATACCCAATAAGTTATTCCAGATTCTCGTACTTTCAGCATTCAAAGTTAGTAATTTCGACATTTTGAACACCAGTCTGAATTGATTAAATTAAAAAAAATATTTAATTATTTAATCCTCACACAATTTCTCCTGAGGGTTGGGGTTCCAGGTGTCAGATGGTTCTTTCTATGTCAAAAATACCTCATGTCAAAAACCTTGTCAGAATTTACGATATTTTCCAAAATTCTCAATGAAAATCTTAAAACCACCTAAATAAAAATAGCAATTTGGTGTTCAGAACAATTCAAAATTCGTTTGGGGATTTGTTAAGACTTCATTCTCTTTTAAATTTTTAACACCACGAAAGATTTCACAACAATCATCTAGATAGTCGGTCTTAGATACGACATTTAAAAAAAAAATTAATTTTACCTATATTTCCCAATTGCCTTCAGCAAAAATGTTAAATCTGGATTCCACAGCTTTGGAATTAATATGTGAGAATTCTAAATAACAAATCTGAACAATGTACTTTATTAATTTGGGCTTTCTTAGAAAATCGTTAGATTTACTACAGCCCAAAAACAAAATTTGAATGTTTTCCAATCAAAAGCAAGATTTTTTATACTCGAATAAATATTACTTAAAATGAAGAACTTGAACGCCACTTCATATATTTAACTTGAAATTACTGACTCTGTATTTCAGATTTCCAGTAGTGGTGAAGATTGTTGCGGGAAGAAAACGATATACGAGGTTGGAAGGTTTGTTGTAAAATGAAATTCTACTTAATTTAATATATTCTACAGATTTTTGATGAATAACATTTGAACATTCAAAATCCTGTGTTGGCATTTGTGTACAGGTTAGAATTACTTACTTCATCCCCCTTTGTTTTATATCCTGCCAAAGAGGATCTACAATATGACCAGCGATTTGGAAAGTACTTTAACCTTGTTTAAGGACAATTTGTTCTGAGGGGGTTGCACCAAAATAAAAAAGACAAAAATGTCAAACAACTTGTCAGAATTTACGGTTCTAAAATTCTCTGTTAAAATTTAAAAAGTTAAGTTGCGTTTAAGATGTATTTAGACGCCACTTGAAATATCATTCGGTTCTACACACAACCTTTTGTGGAAGATTGATGCCCTGTCCCAATCTTCGCCCCTGAGTGACCTTAGTGCTAGCCACAAATGATTTTTGAAGGAGCAATTTTGTGGATTTGGATTCTATGGATTCCGAAGAATCCTATTACATAGATATGAATTTCCCTTGTAAGTGTTCTTATAGTTGCAACCACTTCTTTTTCGTTCACTTACAAGGTAACAATTAATCTCAGCAAATATGTTCCGCCATAACGCGGAGTAAAATATATGTTGGCGTAATTACTAAAAACATTTTTAGGATAATTTAGTCAAGGCATTGGCATAAAATATTTTTGTATCATTTTAAGATTTAAGTTTAAAAGCTGAATCAAAAACATTTTTGATTTTGCTTTTGATTTAGATTTTACGGTATTTTCAAAACCTCACAAAAATTTGGTTTCACAGGAACATACTCAGATTCATCAAGACGATAGTCATATCTTAACGCTTAATAATTAGTACCTACGATTTAAAAATTTTAAATTGCTTGAAAAAATGTGTTAGGAAAATATTATTCAGTTCATTTATCCCGCCAAAACGCTTTGACTACTAAATTCAAAATCTCAGTTATGGCTTCATTTCAGGTTGTACAGGAATTATATTACTACTGTATGAACCCATTCTGAGATAGGACACATCCTCGTCAAAATCTATTTCTATTTTTTTGAATGGTACACAAAATGATATCCTTAAAGTAAAAATAATTCTGTTGCTTTGAAATTCATTTATAATCATTATAAGTAATAAAAACTAGCTCTTAACTAAACACACGCACCCTGAGCGTGGCCTTTAATCGTATGAATTCTTGTCGACAAAAAAGATGACATTTTGGTCAAATCAAATACTTGAATTTCATTACACATCCCAAATTTCCACTAAGATTTCGAGATTCTCAAATCAATCCTTCTTGTAGAGCAGTTAAATTCGTTTTTAATGCGATAGCATCAACCGGGAAGTGCAAGTTGTTCCAGGTTTTTAGAAGCATTTGGATCCTTCAAATTCAGTATTCTCGAATTTTTGAACACTAGTGTAAATGAATTAAATTTTTTCAAAATTATTTATGTAGTCCATCGTCAGATAATTTGTCCTAGATATGGGTCCCAGATATTGGATGATTTCTTTTAAGTCAAAAAATATGTCACGACAGAACCCATGCAAATATTCACTATTTCCCCCAACATTTTCACTAAAAACTCAAAAAGCTCATACAAAAATTTGATCGTCAGAACGTATAAAAATCTATACCTAATACTGACGTGAAGAGACGTTTAAGATATTCCCCAACGTCACTCGAAATATCGCAAACAAAATCATAAATACAGAATTGCTCTGCTTTCAAGGTAGTCTTATTTGTAAGTAGTCTCTAAAATCTTGTGATAAATACGAGTACAGCGTAATAGCTTGCTGGGTAATTTTAATTTTATGAATGATACCCTGTTTAGTTGATTGCTCTATGGAGTTTTATACAGGTTAAGTTAAGAAATGAAATTGCAAGATACAATAATTGTGGAAGGAGCGCAATGATCACATCCGACATTGAAAGAAAAATAATTTCTCATTGCGATTCGATAATAATTAAGAAAGTTACAAGCAGAAAACTCTATTTAAAATAGGCTTGGGAGTCACTTGTTACATTTTGCCTATGCTTCGGGGTCATTCAAGTAATTCATAACGCAAAATTGGTCAAAATTTCACCCCCACCCACATGGTGTAACGTTAAGGTAACGCTGACTAAACTACCACCTACCCGACATAACGCGTTACATGTTTTTTTAAATGCTGCCTTAGCAAATACATTAGATTAAATATATCTGTGCCTGCTTAAAGACTACGATTCATCCGGTAAAACTAGGTTTGTTCAATTTGTGTCTTCAGCCTCACATTCAACAAATGGACTTTTTAACCAGTCAGGAATACTTTCAATAACTTCAATATCACTGTCTTCATCATCACTGTCTGCATACCCTTGTACAACACATTCAATAATGTCCTACGTTTAAATTTTCAATTGCTTGAAAAACTGAAGTCAGGCAGAATTTATGAAGTAAATGTCCACAGCTTAAAGCTATAGCGTGATATTCCCTTCCTTGATCCCCCTCCGGGGAACCCCGAAGGGGTTCGGAACATACTCCACATGCAATAAATTGTGCCATTTACAATTTTCAAATTAATAAACAAAATTCAATAAATGATGCACACTACGTGAAATCTTTAAGGCGAATATGGTTTTTCCTTGCACAAATTTTTTCAAGAATATATGTGCAAAATCGTATATGTATGAAATTTGCGTTATGTGTGTCTATAATAGAACCACCAACTCGTCGTAAATCGAAGCTTTAAAAACGAGTCATTTAATTTTCAGAGGTAAGAAAGATCATCAAAACATTGCGTTACGTACCAAGGTGATCTACGACCCCCCGTTGCACGTAACAAAGCATAACGTCACTTTGTAAGGCCACCCACTACCCCTGCGTTATGAATTACTTGAACGACCCCTTCCTTAAGCTCTACCCTGAGTTAAGTTTTGTATTGGCAGACTAATAATTCACCAAAATTGAAAAATTAGTTTTACAAGTTACAATTATTACCCGACAGATTGCTCGACGAAGTGACGACGAAGAGAAAAAATGAAAAGAAGAATTGTCCATATGTTTTCATATACATATATTTATTACATAATACCATAACAAGGAAGATTTTGGTAACAAAATTTGATTTTTTTAATCCAACCCTAGATTTTCTATCCTCCGAGTTTAATTGTTTAAAAATGGACGCCACATCATATATTTTGCGTAAAATGTTTCCTGTAAGTACTTAATTTCTAGGTAGTTGAAAAGCAGGATTTCAAAACGTATTAATTACTGTCTTAAATGCTTGTCAGGGTGATTATTTGTCTGGTTGCCTGACCGCAAAATAGCTGAATAACCAACTCTTTTAAAACTCCTAATTAAAAATGCAAACTTGAGCTTATATAACTTGAGAATATAAAAAAGGTTGACTTAAAACTGAAAATTGCGAAGCATTTAAGGTTAATTTCAACGTCACTTGAAATATTACGCCGGAATAACGACAATGTAGTGTGAAGATTTTCCTGAGGAAAATGTATTCGAATTGTCTCCTGCACTCTTGCGATATATGCGAGCAACTTTACAGCAAAGTTGCTGGAAAGAAAAAGAATAAGTTTGTGAGGGCTTCTTTATTTAGCACAGTTGATTGTTCTATAGATTTTTTATGCATAATAAGTTAAGAAATGAAGCTGCGAAATACATTAGGTGAGTATGGAACGAAACGATCACATCCGACACTGAAAAAAATAATTTCACATTACGATTCGATCTGAGAATATTTAATAAATTTACAAGTCTAAAACTATTTACAAATTGTGCTTGGGTGTCACTTGTTACATTTTGCCGTAACTTTCATAACCTTATTGTAGCCAAGTTCTGTATTGGCAGATTAATAATTCATCAAAGTTGAAAAAAAGCAATACAAACTTGTTTTATAACTAGTTACAATTATTACCCAAAACATTTGTATATAGACTGTACAACAATTACAGCTGGGATAATATTAAAAATTTGATCCACAATTCAAAATTACGTAAGTATATAATTTTGTATATTTTTAATTATTATAAATTAATATAATTATGTATTAATGATTTTTAGATTTGTTTGCCTGTTATTATTAAAATAAACAGCACGAAGACGAAGAAAGCTGTTGTTCGAAAGCTTGCTGTTTATGACAAAGAGTAGAGTCCACTGAAACCAATTTAAATGCAAAAAATAATTACACATCTGGGTAATTAAGAAACTTGTCCTTTGGATTTCCCCCAAAGATGAGGATAAGAAAAAGGAAAATTGTGTACGTTTTGTAATTCGCCTTTATTTAAGAAACCAGTTTTTACAACCGCACAACATCTTATTTCCATGTCCTATTTTTGCTCCAAAAATTCAATTTTACTTGTGATTTATATATGGCTACTTCTTAACTCACACTCCGGCGGGTTAAAGTCGAAAAAAATACGGGAATTTACATCATCAATTTTATATGAAATCCCGAGTTATGTAACGTGAAAGCAGGAATTTTAATACTTATAATTTATTACAGTTAAGGGGATTGAAGGTGAACTATATTCTGAATGTGTAAAATGGTAGAGGCTTTACTGGTGAAAATACACGTTTTTTAAGGCAGAAGGTAAGTTGAGAGACTCTTTTGCGATTGACAGGATGTTTGACTTGCTTTCCGTAGATGTCTCGCAAATTCCTAATTTAAATATTATACTAACCGTTATGAAAACTTATATTGAATGCAAACTCATTACGATTAGAGGCAGTGTTTTGGAATTAATTTTTAGTTTAATATGATATGCTTACTGGTATATGTAGATATATACATAAACGTTTAGGAGTATTTATGAGAAAACGCATAGTTACAATCTTACAATAGCTTCTATTGTGACATCCTGCAGTGTCAATAATGTAAATTCGTAGGACAATTCGTTCTAACAAAGTAACATTTTGGTATGCTATACGTGGATTCAAACAAAGCATAGAAAATGTTTTAGTACTCCCGTGGTACGTTTCAAAACTCATACACCATAGGTAGAGGGAACTGTCTTCCTAGAAAACTTCAATGTTAAATCCCCTAAGGATTTTCAATTTTTGAAAATAGATGAAATTTAGGTTTTTACAACTTTTTTACCAAAATTTCATTGACTTTCAAAAATTGAAAATCCTTATGGGATTTAGCATTGCAATTTTCTAGAAAGCCAGGTATCGTTTTAAATTTGGAAACTTTGGTGACGTGTCCTGAGAGAACTGGGCAAAATGAACTCGAGTTGGGTACATGAGTTTTAAAATATACTAGGGGAGTATAACATGTGTTATGCTTTGTTTGAATCCACTTGTAGTCTCACAAAATGCCACCTTGTAAGATCAGTCGTATTGGAAATTGTGTGGATTTATTATATCCTCATATATTTATGATTTTATGTCTGTACTAAGGTTCCCAACGGGTCGGATAAAACCGGTTATCCTCGAGTCGGTTATCCGAAAATACGGATCGGATGGAAGGTTCATCCGATCCGATGCCTACTCGAACGGATCGGATCAAATATTAGTCATCCGATAGAAAATACGAGTCGAATCGGATAATTTTTACCGTTAATCGTTCAAGTCAAGTTCTGGTCAGAGTCAAGTCATGGTCAAGTCAAGAGTTGTCCCTGCTATACTTGACCAGGTTCAAGTTACGCGAAAAGTACTTGAATACTTGACCCTGAATTTTCAAGTAATTGTCGGACCATGAACCGTCAAGTTCAAGACCGTCTGAAAAACCTACTTGACTGTCAGGGTCAAGTCAAGTTCGGGATTTACTTGGCTTGAGCGCAGCTCTGTTCCTGCTGTTACTAGAGAAATTAAGCGAAAAAGAATCTTAAATTTTGTAAAATTGGAAAAATTTTCCGTTGAACATTTGGAATTCGTTTATTACCACGTTTTTAATAAAGAATCAAATTTGGGTTTCAAAGGATAAAATTATTCAGTCAAATTTTACCTATAACACCTATTTCAGACCTGCTGAATATCTTTTCTGAAAGCCAATGGATGTTTCCAATGTTATGAAACACCGTATAAAATTAAAATCAATAAAGACATTTCCGCTAATATTCTACTGGTGTCGTTTGGTAACATGTGCTAAAATAATGTTGTATGGCATATTAATAAGCTGTTATGGATTTTTTGCGTTTACATTTTTTTCGCGAAATTTGAAAATGGAGTTCTCTTATGGGATACAAAATTTTAAATCAGACCCCCTTATATCTTTTTAAAAAAATTCTAACGTAAATCCGGTTTTCACCGGAAACGAGGGCGAGATGGCCCAAACCAAGTTTTCAAACACGCTTATATTGTATTATAAGGGATTTCAATGAGGTTTTAAGCATTTTAATTTTTTTCGCGAAATTTGAAAATGAAGTTTCCTTATGGGATTTAACATTGGAAAATTTAGGTTGGACAGGGGGGACCCTATGTTCTCGAATTATGATTTAAAACTTCTGCGCGATTTCCCGCGCAAACCAGGGCGAGATGGCACAAACTTTTGCTCTCGCTGGGACATTGGGTCAGGTACCTAAGCTCCCACAAAATTTCATTCCGATCCAGAGTGGGCATGGGGCGTGGGTTACTTGTTAGCGTAAGAATTAAAAACTAGCACAGTGACTTATTGAAAGCACTGTGTGTCACTAATTGTAAGTCACTCAAGGGCAGAGATGCGCATCCAAATTTTCGATACGTTACCTTAAATTATTACAACAGGCTTTAAAGTTGGCGTTAATTATCATTACATTACTAAATATTGTGTGAAAAATTCAGAGTTACCGTTCCGTTGCTACAAAACAACTACAATACTCCAGTATTCGCTTTCGTTACCATTACATTTTAATCCTTTAATTTACTATTTAAAGGAAAGTGTTTGGACGCCACTGTATATATTTTCTCGGACATCTCAAATGTAACCATGAAAGTTCAACAAAAATGATAAACAATAATATTACGCAAAATGTAAACGAAAGTTCCCAAAACTAGTGTACTCTAATTATTTAATAATATTAATATTATCCTAAGGATTATTTTGTAACTACATTTGAATCATTAGGAATTTGGGAAGAAAATTGTTTTAAAATTCCCAGTTTTGTAATTTGAAAGCATTACTTTTAATTATAATTATTAGACGTTATAATTAGACGTTAGGAATAAATTATAGTGTTAATATGTAAAACGGTAAAAGTTTACTGGAGGATGTCAGCTTGTTTTGGTGTCGGTAGATATCACTTCAAATGCGTAACATGAATATTGGTGTAAACATTTTGAAAATTTATATTGGATGCGTAATTATTACGATTAGAGGGTGGAATTTTAAATTAATTGTTAGTTTAATGAAATACGCGCAATGGTAAATTAAAAAAATTAAATAAAAAAAATTTAAATTAATTTAAAAAAAAACACTAGTGTAAGGATACGATCCTTCCAGTTACTTATATAAATAATATTATAATTATATTTAACATAGAATGTAAACTAAACTTATATCTAGGGTGAATGGACGGTGAGCGTCCAGATTACCTTGGGAGTTGAGGAAAGGAATATAGAATAAAGAGAACTCTCAATTTAGCGTTCAAACCGTGAACATCTCTCCGGCTCTTTTTAGTTTTTAAGCATTTCATAATTATTACTCATGTAATAATTACTCATACTTACCCTAGGTTAAGATAGTTATAGGAAGAGAGTTAGAGCCTCTCATTTCTGGTGGAGGTGCTTCATTTCTTTTCTCCCGTCCTTAGCACAGCCAAGCAGTGCTAAATTTAACTTAAAATTAGGTATTTTTAATTCTTAAAAATAAATTAAGATCTAAAGTGCTACTCTGCGTCTGGGCATTATCTCAAGATGGCCCCACCCTGCTGATCCTTATCGCGGCCGTTGGATCGTCAAGACCGTCCTGCAGAAAAGAACTGAGTGCCGTTGGTAACATTTTTGAATTAATTATGGATAGTTAATATTAATTCTGTGAATTTTGACCTGTGATCCCAAGTCACCTGTGCCACTAACAATGAGTGGATCCGGCGACGAAGGAGAAGGCAAGAAGTCCAGACATCCGTCCACAGGGTCCAATTCCGGAGATGAGGAGAAAAAGGTCCCACCAAAGGCACCTTTTATCAGTCTCAACGGAGTGGAATTCCCAGTGCAGTTGGTCGGAATTAATCCACAACAGGATTTCAGACAGGCTGACAACTCCTACCGATGCCTAGAAAAATTCAGGTCAGAAGTCCGGCACTATGTAAGTGACCAAGACCCCAAGGAATTTATTGATAAGGTAGAACGGGAGAGGAAAAGGTTAGTGATCTCATATGATGATGTCATTAATAATATAGATAGATTTTTTGCAGATTCTCCCGACAAAGCTGTCAAGGAATGGTTTGGCTACCAGGTACCGCAAATCCGTTTACGAAAAGCGGATAGCACCAAATCTAGCCAGTCTATTTGGCAATGGTTCTCGGTTAATTTGTGTGAAAAATTTTGCCAGGAAAAAAGGCTAGAACAGAAAGCAGCCGACCTGGAAAATTTTAAACTAAAATCTAACATGTCTGCCTCATCATTTGTTTCAGAGCTGGCTCGACTTTGCTGGGAAATCGACCCAAAGATGCCCGAGGAGCGCGTCGTAAGGAAGGCTTGGCCGAAGATTCCTTCATGCATGAGGGCCATAGCATGCACTCCGTCCAAAACCATCGAGGAGCTTATTGAAAACCTGGATGGGATGCTAAAGGACCAGGAGGTAAATCCATGGCTAAAGGGAGCAGTGACCTCATCGGGCTCATTTACATCCCAAACTCCACAGTTGGCCACAAGTGCGGTCAGAGCACTCACAAGTCAGGGAGGCTGTGACTACTGCAACAGGTCCAATCACATTACCATACACTGTAGGGATATGCACCGTGATATTGCAAATGGTCGGCTGGATCGCCTCAACGCATTGTTTGAAGGTCGACAGGTTAAAGGACCTCTGAAAGGTACGAACTTTAATTTACCTAATTCATCTCACGGCACTAATCCCAATCTAAGCCAGGGTCAACAATCCCAGCATCAGTACAATCAGCGTAGTAATGATAGAGGACGTCTTCAGGGCGGGGCTGCGTACCAACAGTACCAAAACCCTCAACAGCCGCAGGACAATTCCCATCCACAACAAAATTACGTCCAACAACAAGTCCAATGGTGGCAGCAGCAGAATGTCCCTCAACAACAGTGGACAGACGCCGCACCCAATCCTCCACAACAAAATAATGCGCAACCTAACCAAACGGGACGGCAGCCGGACTGGATGA
The DNA here is from genome assembly GCA_947179485.1 of Allacma fusca. Lineage (NCBI taxonomy): Eukaryota > Metazoa > Arthropoda > Collembola > Symphypleona > Sminthuridae > Allacma > Allacma fusca. The sequence goes on along the minus strand of OX359245.1, from coordinate 9,875,941 downwards.
ATAGGGGGTATGCTCCTCGAAACCAGCAACCACAGGCTATCCCAACTCAACAATTTGTATGGGTTCAACAGCCCGTTCAATCACAAACGGCTCAAGGGAATCCTAACCCAGGGACTTCCCAGGCCCCACCTCAACAACAAAATTCGGGAAACTGAATAGTCTGACGTTCGGGGACGTTCAGACTGTCCAGCCTCACCACCCGGTCTCATCATTCATCCAAAAGAAAATCTTGGACCTAAGCACACAAGTTGCTGGGATTCAAGATAATCTACACCAACCTACCATTATACGAAATGATGATGGGAAGACCCAACCAGAGGCAAAAGCCTCGTCAATTCATCCTGGAACCTTGTGTCCGCCACCAATTTTGCCGACACTTGCAAGGATCCCAGATGAAGTAAAGAAAAAAGAAGAATACCCCCGAAATTCTTCAAGAAAAAGAGAAGTTCCACCTGAGTACAGGGAACACTCAAGAATGCAGCTCAGATCACTACCCAAGATCAGAAGAGCTGATGAAGAAAGTGAACCAAGGTCTCCAGATTCAGGAGACAGTCAATCAACTCAAGATGAAAAACTAGGACGCGAATTTCTTCGCTTATGGAACCTGTCCTATCAAAGGAAGGAGAGAACATACCTACTAAGGATTATGGGATACAACATGAAGCTGAGATCCACAGTGGACACGGGGTCAGAGCTAGCAACAATTGCAGCCGCCACAGTGTACTACATGGAGAGGCATTGTCCAAAATCCATAAAGGTGTTCTCCCACCAAGATAGAAGCTATGGCACCATATGCAAAGACATGAGTGGAACTTACAACCGTTCCGCAATACTTTATTTTCATTTAGATTTTGATCCTCATCGACCTCTTAGCTATGAATTCGCCATAATTGAAGAAATGGATTCATTGCTGCTACTAGGCGAAAACTTCAACAGGAGATTTTTGTTGGACATTAGTACCGCAAACAACATCATCCGATTTGAAGGAGATGCGCAAATATCTCATACAGACTCGCAAGTCTCGGAAGAGGAATTTAGGTTGGGGGAAGTGAGCTCATCAGTAGCCAGATTACCTTCATCCTCTTTATACTCACCGGGCTATGATGAGCAATATATCCCATCACGTTTGGATAGGGTTAAGCAAACCGAAACTACTCATCCCAGAGGCGATTCAGATGCAAGTGAGCCACAAAGAGCATCACTGACTTCGGACGTCCAGGATCAAGATAGTAGGTCGACTCTAACATCAAACATATATCATGGGGTTCACAGATTGCCCAACTCAGAATCCAGAGACTCGGTACTAACATTATCTAGTAATTACAGGGACGGACAAACCGTCAGCTCTAAAGGTATTCCAATGGTCAAGGAAAAATTCCCAAAACCAGGAATTCGAAAACTTTCAACCTCCCTTTACACAAAATTTCCTAATGAGATTCCAGCCATGACTTGGAGGCAGGTCACCGTATTCTCAAGAGACCCAAAGGCGTCCGGGGATATCGTGATGACAGCAAACCCCAATCAGCAGAAAGGAATTCTTTTCGGAAACACTATTTTAAGCTTGAAGAATGGCCGGGCACAAACAGCTATCCTCAACCCAACCGAGACTCATGTCACAATGCCTGCAATTAGGTACATCGGCCACTATGAGCCGTTTGATGACTCAAACATGATCAATGCGGAAGATCCAAGGAACGATTTTCTGCCTCCCGAATTTCGTCAATCCCCGCAAGAGCAGAGGAATCCCTTCTCCAAAGAAGAATTGAAGTTGGGCCCCAATCTCTCGGAGGAACAGAAATTTAGAATTGTCAATTTATTAAACAAATACTCTAACAATTTTGCCCGTTCAGACGAGGAACTCGGAGTTGTCAATTATCCACCAGTGATAATTGACACCGGATCTAATAAACCTTTTCATAAATACTCCTATAGGCTGGCCCATACCGAAAAGAAAGTACTGGACGAGCATGTAGAAAGGAATCTACGCCTAGGAGTTATTGAACCCTGCGTATCCCCTTATAACTCCCCAGTGATCGTCGTCCCAAAGAAGAAGGACGAGCATGGAAACCTCCAATATCGGGTCTGTGTGGATCTGCGTCAACTAAATTCGCAGGTCACACAGAACACTTACCCGATCCCCAGGATTGACGATTGTCTGGACCACTTGGCCGGATCAACTTGGTTCATCACTTTGGATGCCCTTCAGGGATTTCTTCAAATGCTACTTTCGAAAGACAGCAAAATTAAGACGGCATTTTCAACCCACAGGGGCAAGTTTTGTTACAACCGTCTTCCATTTGGTTACAAGAATTCCCCGGCTGAATACCAGTCGATGATGGACACGATACTCGGGGATCTCAAATACTCAATTGCCCTTGTATATATCGATGATTTGTTAATATATGCCCATGATTTTGACACTCTTTTGATACGTTTAGAAATGGTCCTCAAGAGAGCCGCCATGTTTAATCTCACCTTTAAGTTGACCAAGTGCTATTTTGGTTTTAATGAGTTGCACTTCTTGGGTCATGTGGTGAATGGGGAAGGCTCCGGACCGGATCCAGAAAAAATTGAGGCCGTCAGACAATTTCCCAGCCCAACATCCCTAAAAGAAGTACAATCCTTCATCGGGCTCTGTAATTACTACAGAACCTTCATCAAAGATTTTGCCGGAATGGCACGTCCCTTACATCACCTTGCGAAAAAGGATGTGAAGTTTGTTTGGACGGAAGTGGAAGAAGACGCCTTCCAAAAATTAAAGGAAGCGATGATCTCAGCCCCAGTCCTGGATTTCTTTGATCCCGACGCTCAGGTACGAGTCACAACGGATGCCAGCGGATACCGTCTCGGAGCCGTTTGTGAGCAGTCACGAGACAACAAAACTTGGAAACCTATTGCTTTTGCCTCCAGAATCCTTAAGGACGTGGAACTAAAATATTCCGCGGTAGAAAAGGAGGGCCTGGCAGTAATTTTTGCCTTTGAACAGTTTCGACCCTATATCTACGGAAGGAAGATACTCCTCCAGACGGATAATAAGGCGCTCACTCAACTCAACAACATGAAGGATCCGCATTCCCGGCTGGCACGATGGCAGCTGAAACTGGTACAACAAGAAAAGGAAATTGTACACGTGCCTGGGGCGAAGATTCCTCATGTAGATTGTCTCTCACGGTATCCCGTGAGATCCCTAAGAATTCCACTAACAATGCAGAATGAGCAGCAAATCCACGGAGATGAGCCAGTCATTCAAATAATCCTCGGGGGAAATGCTGAAGCATTCAAGAAGCATCAGTATTCGGACTCTAATCTCAAAAGTATCATGGAAGATCTTCAGAAGAATGGAGAGAGTGACGGACAACTGGACAACAAATTGTCCAGTAGGCACGCTCTTATCCAGGGACTGTTGTACAAAGTGGACAACAGGTCATCAGAACCATTCAAATTAATAGTTCCTTCAACACTCAGAGGACCTGTCCTAAAACTAGCCCACAATGATGGCGAGGATGGAGGTCATATAGGCTTGTATAAAACTGCGCAAAAATTAATGGCTCGTTACTATTGGAAGGGGATGAGAGATGACATTCTAGACTACATAAAAGGATGTGTCACTTGTCAATCTGCCAATCATCGCACCGCCAAACCCATAGGACTGATGAAAATAGTCCCCCCGCCGGATGAAGTCTTCACAAGAATTGCCATTGACTACGTCGGACCCCTTCCTACCTCAAAAACGGGTAATAAGTTCATCTTCGTTGCCATTGATCATACCAGTAGGTACGCTTGGGCAGCCGCGACTCCCACAGCAACAGCTAGAGACTCATGTAGACTCCTAAAGAATTTAATATTTGATCAGATTGGAGTCGTCCCATATATTGTTTCAGATAATGGAACGCATTTTTCTGGAGCGGAATTCCAAAACTTTTTAAAAAAGAAAGGAGTTACCCACATCCGGATCATGCCCAACCACCCCGAGTCGAACGGAAATGTGGAGAGAAACAACATGGAGATAAAAAGATACCTCCGGAAATACGTATCCCGCCAACAGGATAATTGGGATGAGCTATTGGGGTCAGCTTGCAAAACCCACAATCAGCACGTCCATTCCATGACAAAGTACACACCCTTCAGCCTGGTCTATGCCGTGACTCCCAAGACAAAATTGGATTTAGTCACCCCGACAGCCAATGTCAACCACCCGATATCACACGAACAGCGGGAAGAAGCACGCAAGAATCGTGTTTTTGAAGCCAACTGTAATACCCGAAAAGTTCAGGAACGGAGAGCTAAGGCTTTCAATAAAAATCGTCAGCCAAATAATTTTAAAATTGGGGATCTTGTCTGGCTAAATGATGGGACCAGACGAGGACTCGATTTAAGATGGATTGGCCCTTATGAGATTACAGCCCCAAGAGGTACAACATCATTTGATGTAGAATACCGCGGGGACCAGCGGAACCGGCACAGGATGATGAGAGTCCACTCTCACAACATGAAGCCGTACAATCCTCCGGTGGCTTGGCAAGACGATTATGCCGACGTTTTTAAGCATAAGGTCATTAATAGCCATAACCTTCAAACATCTTTTCAGGAAATAAGAGAGGCACACCTGTCAAATATGAGCCCAGTAGTGAGCCTTCCTCAAATTCCGCCAGTGATCATTGGATCATCGTACGGGTATGGAAACTCCCCGTGGATCGACAGAGCACACGCTAAAATTCCATTGGCAAGACAAAAGGGCGACGCTAAGGTGCTCGCACACGAAGCTCTGATTCGTGACCCAGTGAGGTCAGTCTCCTCTCATGACCAATATGAACCACCAAATTCAACTGCCCGAGAGGTAGTCAGATCCCCAGTTCAAACTAGACTCCGTACCAGAAACAGTATGGGGACTTCAAGGATAGAAAATCCGAATTCTCAAATCGCTGGAAACAATTCCCACGTAGTGACAGTGGAAAGAATCCCGATGGATTGGAACGAGGATTTGGACGGGAAAACCCCAGAACCAAACCCCGGTGGAAATTTACATTTCGTTTCTATTTCCAGTGTCGAGGATCAAGACTTGATAGTCTCCCCTGTACACCCGCAGGAAGCGCCAACACTCACGCAACGTGGGAACAGTTCATTGTCTCTGAATGAGGAGGAGGAAAATGAAATTAATTCTCCCATATTGTTTTCAGAACAGAATCCTTCAGTCCACACTTTTCCAAGAACTCCTGTTCCGCCGGATAGTGAAAAAAAGGACGAAGAAAATCCTGTGAATTGTAATCTCCGTCAAGAGGGCCAGAGGAATGGTAATCCCAGCAGTCCTGAGGAGACCAGAAAAAGCATCAACAACTCCAGGAGTAAGGAGAATCCGCTGCAGTTAGTGGACAAAATAACCCCAGGAAGACAGAGGACTAATAACATCCAGATATCAGACTACTATATGGATATGGCCAGTATTGACTGTGTCACTAGACATGAGGGTCCGGATAAATGTGAGGTTTTCCTTGTTCAAAAACCTCAGGTATTACCAGTGCCTGAAAAATTCCTACAGCCGTATGAATACAGGTGTCAAGATGCCCCAGATCATACTGCTTCACCTTTGGATCCCAATGGAACTTTATCCTCAGACCCGAAGTCGTCAGAAGGATCACCCGAAGTACTGGCAGCATCCTCCAGCTCAAGGGAGAGCATTTATAATACTCCTGAGGGAGCTCAACCAATCTCGGACCGGAAAGTAAGTCCCGAGAAGATATTTTCTACAGCATTTCACAATTGGATTGCAAATAAATCCCCCAACGCTATGGAGAAATCGACGAATAAATCCCCGCCTCATCCAAATAGTAGTTTGGAGAAAAAGTGTCAAGAGCAATCTCAGTCAAGCAACCCAGAATGCAGACCTTTGGTTTTCACGGGACTCAAGGATAACGAGTCACCAAATTTATTCGACTCACCTGTCATGGATTATACTCCATACAGATTCACCAAGCCTTTTCAAGGATCCACTATGGTAAAAACAGCCGAAAATAAATCAGGCTCAGTCATGGTGGAAACCCCTTCTAGATTGGAGTCATCAAGAGACTCAATCACATTAAGGAAAAAGAAGGATCTCTCTAGAAAGAAAAGAGATAGGGATACTCATGACGAGAATAATTGTAGAGATGAAAGGGATAAACCTAAAAGAGTTAATGTTGATAATGGTGTCGTTTATTTTAACAGTAATTTATCCGAGGAGGATGCACTACTCTCAACCCCACGGATCGCCAGTGGGCGCTCATCCCCGACGTACGCCGCGGTCGTCAGGAACGACTCGGTTGGATCCTCATCCCAGACAGGCCAGAAGGTCATCTTGGAAAAAGAGGACACACCGGAGAAAGACCGTACTAGTGCAGTAGTGTACACACCGGAGAAAGACCGTACTAGTGCAGTAGTGTACACACCGAAGGAAGACCTAGCAAATGTCTCAAATTCCAGTACAGGGGAAGACCTTTCGTGTGCATTAGTGCCCACATCAAGGAAAAGTCTTACAAGTGCAGTGCACGAACAAGGGACTCCAATCCTGGAAGAAGAGTCAGGAGACAGTTGGGAGAAGATCCTTAATAAAATCCGAAAGGGGATTAAGGACGCAACCCCAGAGAAGGTTGTAAGAGAAGCTGAACAGTCTCTTAACCAGGACAACCAACAGAGTGGACACGACAATATAGAGAATTGTGATCCACTCCCAACTCCACTAATCCGTCCTGCTAAATTATTAGTAGGGTTACCGATTCGGAAGGACGTCCCAAAGGTTTTGGCGGAAATCCCGCCACCTGAAGTCAGAACTCCGCCAAGGAAGATTCCGATTCCCGTTCAAGCTGGGATAAGTGGTCATCGCCCGAGTCCGGGAAAACAAACCATAAATCCGATCAGCGGACAAGTGCTAGGAGCCTCGAAGGGAAGAGAGACTTCTTCCAAGATTTCGGATGTCTCATCCAAGAGTAGGAAATCAATCCCGGATTTCGAGAATCATCCGATTCCAGCGCGCCCAGCAGCAAAAGCAGCGGCCCATAGAGCTTTTATTAATAGTCCATTAGCTGAGGACATCCGACCTGAAGGACCTAGAAGAGGGACTCGGGAGAGGAGAGCTGTTGTTCCACATCAGGCGCCAGATTTCAGGAAATTACGCTGAAAGCAAGCTCTGAGTTCAGGTTTCCGATGGGTAACCTTTAATTTCTCTCCTTCCGGCCAAGTATCTTATTTAGCTCATAAGTAAGAACCAGCGGAATACTTAATTATATTAATCTTATTGATTTTATTAATATTTTAATATCTTAAAGTTAAAATAGCCATACAAATAGGTTCATGGAGTCAGGGTTATAAGAGACCTACAATTTAATTTTATTGTAAATACATTTAATTAGGTAAGCAAAACCATTTACAAAGCCATTCTCATTTGGCATGTATTCTTATTTTCTTTTTCGGTTATCTTTTCACTTTGGGAATTGCCTTCAGTTTCTTCACAAAAAGAAATCTTCAAGCATAGACCCGCAGTGCAGGGATGGGGGCCGCCACTCCGAAAGTTTGGAGCAGGATCCACGCTCCTAAGAACCCATAGTATTACCTTATATCATGTACTTTGATTTTTTATTATTACTAATATTTTGTAGTTTGGCAATGTTAGTTTCAAATGGAGTAGTTTTTCCTAAAATCCTTGTGCCATATGAACAGAAAAATACAAAGGCTATGTAAAAATATAGTTAGCCCTTGACAGGACATCTACACATTTCTGTGAAAATTATAGGAGCCAAAGCAAGGCATTTTGCATAAAAAGATATGCAAATGTCGGTTCATAAAGCCTCGGCCATCTTTGAGAAGGGACACACTTCCACTCATTCTCCTCTAAGATTCCGTACTTGCATGTCCCGAGTTGGTGTGCTCCAGACTTTCAAACAAGTTTAAAATCCAGCCCTGTGCTCTCTTGGGTTCTGAATCTTCTGGGATCTTTTCATAATCTTTTGGGAAAGTACTTCTGAATTAAGGTAAAACAATTCTTTACAATACCTAATATAAAAATGGAATTTTTGTGGTATTTTATTTCTCTGGAAATGTAAGACGTACGGTGTGCGTTTCAAATGCTATCAGTGTTAACCATCAATAAACTAGTACTGGGGTACTGTTCCTTTTAGGTACCAACTGAGTCGACTCAATTTGTAAATTTAATCTAACAACAATTATTGTAGAGGGATGAGTTCCTACGGTGAGGTGGCAGATCCCACGGTAGGGATCGTGGACCAGGAAACCAGTAACCGTAACTTGATACGCGAAATCGGTTCCCGACTGGCGAAATTTGAAAATGGAGTTCTCTTATGGGATACAAAATTTTAAATCAGACCCCCTTATATCTTTTTAAAAAAATTCTAACGTAAATCCGGTTTTCACCGGAAACGAGGGCGAGATGGCCCAAACCAAGTTTTCAAACACGCTTATATTGTATTATAAGGGATTTCAATGAGGTTTTAAGCATTTTAATTTTTTTCGCGAAATTTGAAAATGAAGTTTCCTTATGGGATTTAACATTGGAAAATTTAGGTTGGACAGGGGGGACCCTATGTTCTCGAATTATGATTTAAAACTTCTGCGCGATTTCCCGCGCAAACCAGGGCGAGATGGCACAAACTTTTGCTCTCGCTGGGACATTGGGTCAGGTACCTAAGCTCCCACAAAATTTCATTCCGATCCAGAGTGGGCATGGGGCGTGGGTTACTTGTTAGCGTAAGAATTAAAAACTAGCACAGTGACTTATTGAAAGCACTGTGTGTCACTAATTGTAAGTCACTCAAGGGCAGAGATGCGCATCCAAATTTTCGATACGTTACCTTAAATTATTACAACAGGCTTTAAAGTTGGCGTTAATTATCATTACATTACTAAATATTGTGTGAAAAATTCAGAGTTACCGTTCCGTTGCTACAAAACAACTACAATACTCCAGTATTCGCTTTCGTTACCATTACATTTTAATCCTTTAATTTACTATTTAAAGGAAAGTGTTTGGACGCCACTGTATATATTTTCTCGGACATCTCAAATGTAAACATGAAAGTTCAACAAAAATGATAAACAATAATATTACGCAAAATGTAAACGAAAGTTCCCAAAACTAGTGTACTCTAATTATTTAATAATATTAATATTATCCTAAGGATTATTTTGTAACTACATTTGAATCATTAGGAATTTGGGAAGAAAATTGTTTTAAAATTCCCAGTTTTGTAATTTGAAAGCATTACTTTTAATTATAATTATTAGACGTTATAATTAGACGTTAGGAATAAATTATAGTGTTAATATGTAAAACGGTAAAAGTTTACTGGAGGATGTCAGCTTGTTTTGGTGTCGGTAGATATCACTTCAAATGCGTAACATGAATATTGGTGTAAACATTTTGAAAATTTATATTGGATGCGTAATTATTACGATTAGAGGGTGGAATTTTAAATTAATTGTTAGTTTAATGAAATACGCGCAATGGTAAATTAAAAAAATTAAATAAAAAAAATTTAAATTAATTTAAAAAAAAACACTAGATAATTTATTGGAGAACGAGAGCTGTAGAGTAAACCGTCGAAAGATCAAAGTTAATAAACTATATTTATGAGTAATTTTGCGATATTATTAGTTGCGTTGAAAACGATAATCATATTGTTATTTATAATTGGATTTGATCATTTAAACCGTGTTTTTAACTTGTTTCTCACAGCCTTTAAAATAAATAACTTCCAAACGCAGCTTTTGTAATAACTTTCATCTGAAGGAAACAACAATGTGATCCATGGTTATTTATTTTTTCGAAACGTTTTTAAAAGAAAAAATAATTTTCTGTTTATTCACACGTTATGGAACATTTCCGGGTTTTTTACTCGGGATTTTGATCTTAAAACAATAAAAATTGTCTCAAAAGAGTTCCAACCGAATTTGCTACAAGCTCCAAGTAGTCCAGAGTACTCTCCAAATATTTGTTGACGGAATTTTATTTATGTTTATTTCTTCCATAAAATCATAGAAAAAAATTCTTCGTCCTTCTCGATGATTTCCCACTTTCACTCGAGACAGCGAATTTCCCTTAATTTTATTTCATATGCTGTGGGACCATATTTACGATTCTGAACGGTGGAACTTCTCAAATACATCCCCTGAAATATCATAACATTTCCTATTAAAGAGAGTTAAAACATTTAAGGTGAACCCGACTTTAAACTTCATTTCTGCTGATCCATAGGATTTAAAATCTTGGCCGAATTAAGTAAAGTAAATTTTGAAATATCTGGAATTCAATTCGTTTCAAACTGAAGCAACAATTATTTTTCACTCTCTTGCGTTCCCTAGAGTTAAACTTGGTAATTCGGATGCAGTTTTGAAAAATTCAAAAATAAACGATTAAAATTAGTTACCGTGAGAATTTTAAAGACTTATCCTAAAATCTGCTCGTTTGTTTCGTTACTTTTGCACATCTTTACTGCTACAGTTAAATTTCCATAAAATGTCTCTCCTGTTCTAACAACATTCTGCCAAATTTCTAACGTACGAGCTGAAAAATCTCATTTCCAGACGACAGTGAAATATCCTACAAAAAAGTGTCTGAAGTTTTTTTGAACAAATTAAAAAATTTCAGTGCACAATATATATATATATCTTTTCAAACGTTTTTTAAAACATGACCCTGACTCATAACTCGCCTTTGTTAACCCCTAAAACAATAATTTTTGAGTTTTGGAAACGAATTTAGATACTCATTTGCTAAATCATGGGGAAATTGGATATTTACCACTAAACTTCCTAGCAAGGGCTAGATTGTGTAATAAATTTTTGATATCCCTTACAATTGGTTTTGTGGGAAGTACCAAGTGTCACGTAATTCTTTCTTGGAGAAAACAGTGTTGACATTTTTTTTCGTCAAATTAAGGATTTTGCAAATCCCATTAAATTTTGACTGGGCTTTCGTTATTTGAATTTTTTGAGCCTCATTTTGATCATCATTTATGACATACACTGGGGTGCAATGATGATGGAACAAGGTAAACTCTGGGACTCAGTGTCTAAATAATCTTCGAGTTGTGAACATATCTATAAGGTTTTTTCTTTCTTTTGTTCAGTTTTTTATGCTGATTATAAATCAGCAAAAAACAATTTGAAAACAAAAATTTTTTATATGCAAAAATGAACAAAAACGAAAAAGCATCCAATTATTCCTGTGCATTAGTGTTGGAACACGATTGACTACGGTACAATCTGAGCCGGATAACTGACGGTACGTAATTTAATTTTAAACAAAGTAAATCACAAACACATTTTAGTGTCTTTTAGAGTTCCTTAATGCATTTTGACACATTTAAGTCAAGATGGAACCACGAAGAAAGGAGATTCTAATAATAGCGAGAGAGCTAGTGTAACACTGTTATTTGGGGGTCGAACTGTGTTAGCAAATCATGAGCCGTGTGCCAGTCTAGATCTATATGTATGTAGCTAGGGGAGCTATGAAAGGGGATCCGAATGATGATGAATAGGACACGGGTTGTATAGTGTAAAGTATTAAACGTAGATGTGGTTGCGATGGTGGACTGACACAGACCCTCGCAGACAGGTCTGAGCTGTCCTTTTATAGGTCTAATTATACATAGGAGATGGAAGCGAGGGAGTAAGATTCGAGGTGTGCGAGTAACTCTCGTGAGTACCGCTGACTATTCTAATGTAGTAATAATCATATTGCTACACCCCCACATCCACCTTGAACTTACGTCTCTGTAAGTTATTCTAATGTTGTTAAACAAATTAATAACATTATTTTGAGGGTTAATTAAAGCGTAATATTTGTACATATATGTAACTAATCCTAAGGTAAATAAACTGGAAATGTGATATTATTTCATAACAAAAAACAAATTATCATAATAAGTAGAAATTCAATGCGCTTATTTCAAAGGTTATAAAAATAGTCTGGAAAAATTCTAATATCTCTATAAATCATAAATTCATTAAGGTTAACTCTATTTGTATATAAAATAGTAATAGTAGTTACTAGGATTCTTAACTTTGTAGAATAATACGTTTTCTATAATTCTTAAAAAAAAATCTAAAATAATTCATTAATAAAGTTTATCTAAAATATCTACTTGTAGGAGTAGTAAAATTATTGGAAATACTAAAGGAATAATATTAAAGTAATGTAAATAATAATACAAATTCATAAGCATATAATAATTCCTAAGTATAGTAATAATTATAACAATATATTCATAAAATAATTCAGTCTGTCAATGGGTAATAAAAATTAAAAAAATAATAATTTGTGGGTCATAATAAAATAAGAGCTGAGCACTTTGTCACATTTATACCTGTTACCATCCTTGTAGTCTTCCGGTTACATATTTGGATGTCGGTATGGGCATTGAGCCTTAGCGTGTTCACTGGAGTTGCAAGTAAAGCATCTGAAGCCTTGGCATTGGTGAGACATGTGGTTGGCATGTGTAGGGTCAATCCGACATCTCATAGGTCGAGGTTGGACGGAAGCTGTAGTTGCGGATATGAAAAGCGGTATATCCGGAACATCCCCATCCTAAGGAAAAGCGTTGCGGGAATAAGGGATCTCGGATAAATAATTTTGAAGTCTAAGGAATGCATTGGCGATTCCATATTGAGTGCCTTGAAAATGAATAAGCCTCTCATTGTGACGGGGAGGCGGAATGAGACCATCTACGGTTTTGGTACTGTGGTTGGTAGTTGAAAATTAACTGGAGGAAGATGTACTTCCTTAATCAATGTAGGAGGTCGTTCAGTTATTTTCTGTTTAACTGAAAAAGGCTTAGGTGATCCCCCTGGATATTCCTGGAATTGCCAGGCAATGGCCTTCCCAACAGGAACAGGTACAAGTTCTGTTTCACTAGAATGGGAAGGATACAATGAATATTTATAACCTTCATGTATTAATGAGGGTTTCAGAGTGGTGATTTTGGAGTTGGATTTAGGTTTGGAAATGAGTCTTCCTTTAGCAGGAATTTTTGTTTCTGTTGTTGTTAGTGGAATTTCTTGTGCTGCTTTTTTCAGTTTAGCAGGGATTTTACATTCCAAAGGTTGTTTTATCGTCCTTTTCCTTGTAACGTAAAAAGGTTTGTAATCTTTAGGTACGTCTCCTCTGGGACGAAGTCTGTTTCTAATCGGGGTTGTCCTAGCTGGTGTCCTGGTCAATGACATTCGAAACCTGAATGTATTACTGGCTTCAGCTGGCGTTTGAGGAACCTCTGGGAGTAATTCTGGAGGTTTTTCTTTATCCACAGGGCTTACAATAGCCTCTGGGGCATCATGCAAATCTTCTTTTTCAGGTGTGATTATTAAATTATCCTGTTCCGTTCGAATCGGAGACAGGTGTTCGGAGCTTATGTCCTCCTTGGGAATATCTTGTGACGAAGTTTCTGTGGAAGTCACAAGTGTTGATGCCAAATCTAACGTATCTTGATGTAAATCTTTTTGCGGAGATCTAGACCGCACGGAATCGGGTGAGTCTAGTAACGCTGAAATGCTGTCAACTATATTTTCTGAAAATAAATCAGGTGATGTGGATTCATCCTTAGTGGGTTTTCTTCCTTCTAAGACTAAACAGTCTGGACATGATCTGTAATCAATGTCATGGATCTTTGACATTAGCTGGTTAGCTAATAATTCTGATAATTGAATAGCGTATTTACGTTTTTGTCTCAGGGTTTCTTCATTAGGAAAAATCTGGACTTGATCCATTTTAATTTGTAAATTTCCTAGGTCTGCGTTAATATTACGGAATTCTTGCGTAATATGTATACTGGGGTAAGTTTCTACTACGGGTTGAAGTTTTTCAATTTGTTGAATTAATGGAGCGAGTTGTGCCATAACAATGTAGTGCCGGGTGAGTTTCCAATGTGAAATCGCTGGTTCGGTATAATAATTACAGAACGGGTGCATTACTCCTGTACATCTACATCTGGGTTGGGTACAATAATTAATTGTTGAAGTCCCTGGCTGCTCGCGTAAGTAATGTAAAAAATTGTGCCATTCCCATGCATTAACTCTGGGAGTTGTGGCTGCAACAAATTCATCAGGTGGGCTTTCAATATCCTCCATTTCTCGGGGAAGTCCAGTCTGCGGATTGTGCAAATAACAATGAGGGTGCATATATCCTGCACAGTCGTCCTCATTGCAACGATAAGCCTCCAGCTTATCGTGGGGAAATTTATAGGATTCAAAACAATCTTGAATAAAAGTGTCCAATTCGTCCATACTAGCATAAGGTATTTGAGCCTGAGCTGCTGAGGAATTGACGCTAAGTGAAAATAACGGTTTGGGTGATTGTAATCCAAAGGGTGGCTGGGAAATAAATTGAGGCAAGTGAGAGTCCGTTGCTTCTTGAACTTGCTCGAAATCAGAACTCATAAATTGTTCAGTCTGTCGGTTTCCAATATAACCGATTAACTCATCTTCAGTGTCTGAATGTTGACTGAAGATTGGGGAAGTATTTATGTATCGATCAGATACATTCTGAAATTCTGGGGAATTAATTACACTGCGTATCTGCGGTGAGGGAACAGGCGGTGACACATTATAATTCCTAGTTGGAGAAAGTGCAACTTGGAATGGTGGCCTATGTAAGAATTGGTTATATTCTCTTTCAGGTGAGCATCTGGGGCTGAAAGAATTAACTGGGGAATAATTATTAACAGGTGAAAAACTGACAGGTCTCAAGGCTGGTGGGGAATTATTTATATTTTCTGCTTCAGCTTGAGCTGTCTCCACTAGTGAGAAATCTTCTCTGGTCAATATAGGTATAAACGAGTCTTCATTGGATGATACTGAACTAGATGATGGGGTAGGTGAAGTTATTCTTGACATAACTGGGCTGGTGATTCCTTCAGGTGAATCAGGGGTAGGAGTGCGTATGTGACAACTAACTGGTGAGTTTTCTCGAGGTTGTTGCGTACGCCTGGAACGTCTGGAACGGGTATTATATGCAGGGCCATTATAATTAGTTTGAGGCCTGCGATATCTATACGGTGGGCTATAATTTAAGTCTCCGTAATTCTCAACATTGGGTGATGGAGTTCTGGATAAGGGTGGGGTAATATTTAATGACATTAGAGGTTGGATATATGTTGCTTGTGGCACAAACGGTGGTTGTCGACTACCTGCCGATTGTCCTTGTACAAAAATAGGGTAATTAGATGCTGTTGAAGAATTAAATGATGACGGAAGTACCGTATTAACTGCCGGGGGATAGTTAGCTACTCTATCCATCCGTGGCTCCATCTGGGCATCTGTCTGAGTAAATATTGAACTTCCAATATCTTACCACAATATGTTCAATTCCATGTTCAATTAACGGAGTTTTGAAACTGGCTCCGGCAAAATGGGTACCACCATCAGTTATAATTCTGGTGGGCCATCTATGATGAAATAAAATGTGTTCTTGTAAAATTTCCCATGAAGTAAAAGCATCAGCTCTTTTAGCTGGAATGACCATGAGGTATCTTGTGGCATAATCAATAATTACCAATGCGTATTGATTTCCTCTGGGTGTCTTATGAAGAGGGCCAATATAATCCATAGCAATGGTATGAAATGGAATTGTCGGAGATGGTAAGGTTTCTCGTTGTCCTAATGGAAATTTATTTCTGCCGTTTTCACGCTGACATTGGGTACATGCCTTGATATATTTGTAAACGTCCATATTCATCCGGGGCCAATAATATCTGGTCCGGATTAATGAACAAGTCTTGTAAAATCCTGCGTGTCCGACGGCTTGGTCGTCGTGCATCAGCCGTAAAATGTCTCTTCGTAATGGTAAGGGTACAACTAGTTTGTAAGGACTAGCACTCAAGTTTGAGTCTATCCTATACAAAATTCCATGGAGTAGACAATAATTTTTGGAATAAATGTGTGGTCCTTCTGAAGTATCTCCATATTGTTCCAAATCGGTTATAATTTTGAGTAATTTAGGATCTTCTCGTTGTTTCTGGATAAAAATTCGGATATTTCCTCCGACGGAGTGTTGTATTAATTTGTCTTCCTCAGCTATTTCTTGAGGAGTGGATCTAATTATGGAATGTCTGAGTGTCCTAATGGGATATCTTGAAAGGCAATCCACACGTGCCATGTTGGATCCCTTTTGATATCTGACGATAATTTCCTGGTCAGCAAACTCCAGTGCCCATCTGGCTAATTGTCCATGTGGGTCTTTCAATGACTGTAGGTATTGTAAGGCGTGGTGGTCCGTTTTAATATGGACCCGCTTTCCAAAAATATAAGGTCGGAATTTGCGGACGGCAAATATGATTGCAAGTAACTCCCTTTTGTGTGTGGAGTACTTTTGTTCTTCGGGTGTTAAGGACCTAGAAGCGTATTCGATAGGATGTAATGGCTTTCCCGCGTCAATGGATTGCATGCAAATGGCTCCAATTCCATATGCAGAGGCATCCGTATGTATATGTATTTCTGCTGCCGGGTTGTAAATTTGTAAAACCGGTGCCGTAACTAAAGCTGTTTTTAATTTATTAAAAGCAAAGTCGCATGCCGTAGACCATTCAAAAATTACGTCTTTGCGGCGTAAGTCAGATATAGGCTTAGCAATTTGTCCATAATCTTTAATAAATCTGCGAAATTGCTCGCATAATCCTAAGAAACTGCGAACTGCTTTAATGTTCGTAGGGACTGGAAATCTGGTGACGGCTTCAATTTTCTCTTGGGGTACGCTTACTCCGTGCTGGTCTATTCTCCAACCTGAATACCTTATGAAGTTGTATCCAAAATAGCATTTTGAAATTTTGAAACGAAGACCATACTCCTGGCAACGAAGTAGCACTAATTCCATTCTCATTATGAGTTCTTCGAAAGTTGTAGCGAAAATGAGTACGTCATCGACGTATACTAATACAAGAGTATATTTTAGATTTCCGAGGATATCATCCATCATGCTCTGGAATTCGGCCGGAGCATTCATATATCCGAAGGGAAGTCGGTTGAACTCAAACTTTCCATCCGGAGTCGTAAAAGCGAACTTTTTTACGGTCATCAGGGTGTACTTCTCGTTGTAAAAATCCCTGTAAAGCGTCCATTAAGATAAACCATTTTGCTCCATGCAAACGGTCGATTTGTTGTGGGATATTAGGTAAAGGCCAAGTATTTTGCGCTGCTATAATCTTGTTTAGCCATCTTAAATCAATGCAAAATCGGTAGTCTCCATTTGGCTTCTTAATAAGGAGTATTGGAGAATTCCATGGGCTCGAGGAAGGTGAAATAATCCCCGCAGCCAACATCTGGTCTGTATGATGTTTCATTATCCCTTGTTCAAATTCTGAGACTCGATACTGAGCTCGATAAATAGGTGGGTTGTCTCCGGTGTCCACTGTGACATACTTATATCGGAGTTTCCCTAGCTCGGTTTCATCACGAGCAAAACAATTACGGAAAGAATTGATTTTAGTTAGCATTAGTTCTTTTTGAGCTGGAGTCATATTTGGTCCCATATTAATTTCATGCATCCCAAAAGGAGTGAATGTGGGCTGACTCTGATGTGAATTTAAGTGTCCTATGGTTGGAGGGTACACTTGTCTGGAAGTACTTGGTGTTGATTCTGGAATAAATATTTCATCTGCTTCAAACGGATCATATATAGCGATGTTGCGTACCGTTGGCAGGGTTACTTGTCGGTTGTGTGGGTTAAAAATCAAAAGGTATGCACAACGATCTTTTACATTGACTATAGGAGTTCCTATGGAGAGTCCTCTAGTTTTAGTTGCATCTGGAAAAATAACTGCTGGTCCGGTGTAATCCTCCCGGAATTTAATACAAATCGGCTCAAATGTTCTGGCCGGTATCTCGTACGGTCTTGACGTATAGCAAGATAATTTACGGATGTGATGTGACGATTGTGTCCCATAAGTAGTATTAGTCTGGGAGTCAACATCAGGTATTGATTGATGGAGTTCATTAGTATTCACTATGGAATGTGAATCTGATGCTGGTTGAAATTGGTAAATTCGTTGTCCAAAATCCAAAAAGGATTTATGATAATCAAGGAAATCGATTCCGATTATGAGTAAGGTTGCTGCATGAGGAACGATCGCAAAATCGTAAGAATGGTACCTGTTCTGCACCTCGTAAAAAATGGTTGCTGTACTTGAGTAATAAATGACGGAATTTTGTACAAATTGTCCAAGAGCTCTTCTGGTATGTCTCTTGACTGTAATCGACTGGGGAGCAATCCTCTAAATTTCCTGGACGAGAGCCGGTGAAATTGTAGACAAGGTAGCTCCACTGTCGAATGAACCTTTAATTTTGTGATGACTGTTGAGTAGTTTAATGGTACAGAAAAAATCTGTAGAATTACGCTGTCGGGCTTCAAGAATCTTGAATTCCTGAGCTAATTCTAAAGGTGATTGATATGTGTATACAGGTCGGGAGTCTGTAATCTGGTTCCTAATATGATTAACGTTGAACGGATTTAGATTATTAGTTGCTGATTGGGAATTATTAGTTGTCTGTAAGGTATGATGATTGTGAATTTGGAAATCGGATACTGGTTCTGAAGCTTGTGGTTCATAACAGTTTTGAAACCATGAAAATGGATGTGTCGAATTAATAATTCTCGGATCATGTTGAAATTGTTGATTGGTGTGTTGATCCCGAACCAACACACCTATTCGTTTCCCGAAGGAAAATAAGTAATCTGTCGTTGAGGAGGGTTGGCTGTTTGTGGTGGCGTCCCTTGCTGAGCCATCCGCGCGTTCAGTCCTAAAACTGCCTCCTGTAAAGCTCGAATATTATTATTTTGTTGCTGATGATTATGATTAAATTGCGGTCCATTATTAGGTTGTCTTTGATTCTGTTGGCGATTTGGATTTTGATTTTGCTGTCGATTGTTGTTGAAGCGGGGTTGAAAATTACCACCGCGGAAATTATTCTGTTGGTTCTGACCTTGTTGATTGCGCTGCTGATTATTGAAGTTCTGATTGCGCTGTTGATTGAAATTTTGCTGAAAATTTTGTTGTTGATCATTGTTTGGTCTGGGATTCAGATGAGGATTTTTCTGTCCGTTCTGTCCTTGGTTTCCGGGTTGGATAGGCGGAAGCCCATCCCTTAGCCGGAAGCAGTTTCCTGCTTGATGTCCTTTCTTCTGGCAGTACTGGCATTGCAGCGGATTTAAGTTTCTGACCACCGCTGGAATGTCAGATGTAGATTTAGGTTGTTTTTGACTGGTACCTTCCTTTCCTGGTTTTCCAGTCTTGACTTCGGTAGGTAAAAGTCTTCCATTCTTATGTTCCACTATAAGAATTTCTTTCAGCCGGGCTTGGAATCCCGGTATGGTGGTATGCTGGACATCTGAGAAATGCATACGTAAGTCCACTGGGAGTTTTCTTCGAAGTCGTTCGACAATTTGTACTGTAGAGTAGGTCGGTTCTATCTTGTAAAGAATTTTAACGAGTTTCTGACAGTATTCTTGAGCTGTCAGACCCGGTGTAAGAGAAAAGTTCTCATATTCATCCATAGCGTCTCTGCATTGTAGGAGATCATCAAACTGTCGTAGGAATGAATCTTTAAAATAAGTCCAGGTCTTGTCCGCTGGATCTTGAGCCTCTTGTCGGCGTCGGATCTTAGGTTGAATGGTGGAAAACCACTCACGAACTTCTGGATGTTGCTTTGCTTCAAAAAAGTAATGAAATACTTGAAGAAAATATTCTGTAGGGATTTTCAGGTTTTCACGTTGTATTTCCAACGTCTTGATGTAGTCTTGGGCGCTATCCACACCAATGAATGGTGATAATCTGGACTTTAGCTTTTTGAAGTTTTCTTCATTCTGGTCTTGTAAAGATCTTCCAAGGAATTTAAAACCTGGAAGCATCTGCTGGATTGATGAGATCTGAGCCTGTAGATCAACTACTTTGGCTTGGTTTAAGTCTTCGAAATCATCTTTTTCTTTCTTAGCTTGAATTAATTCAGTCTTTAATTTGGCAATTTCAGCCTGGAATTCTTCTTCGGTCGGCATTTTGAATTAATTATGGATGGGTGATGGGAAAACGGTACAGATGATAGCTGTGGATCGATGATTGATTAGGGAAGGTAATCAATGCGGGTGAAAGATGAAAAGAAAATATGGAAAATTTGTATTACCAGTGATGACGAGTCAGGCCTGGTAAAATCCTGGTTCCTTTGTTACATACTTAAGGCCAGGTAACATCTCTCGGATTTGATGAAAAATGTCCGAAATCGGTTGGAAAATGGTCGCCGGTACTGCAAATCGACTGCCGTCCGGTCCTGTTCTCCTGGGTAGTTCCTTAAAGTCTTGGAAAATGATGAAATCGGGTGGAAAACCATCAGCCGCTATCCATGGGTTGGTGGGTCCATCCGTAAGCCATTAGTATATAGGATACTTAAAAATGTCTAATTTTCGTAGAAATTCACTTAAATTGTTCGGAATTTCGGATAAATCACTTGAGTTAGTTAGTAATACGTGTGGGAAAATAGTGTATAGTTGGAAAAAATAACTTACAGAGTTTTTGGTCAAAAATTCAATAAAATAAAGTTTAAAAATATGAAAAATACAAATAAAACTTTCCTATTCTTCGGATTGGAACGGTAAAGCACCTCCACCAGTTTGTAACACTGTTATTTGGGGGTCGAACTGTGTTAGCAAATCATGAGCCGTGTTACAGTCTAGATCTATATGTATGTAGCTAGGGGAGCTATGAAAGGGGATCCGAATGATGATGAATAGGACAAGGGTTGTATAGTGTAAGTATTTATTAATAGTATTAAACGTAGATGTGGTTGCGATGGTGGACTGACACAGACCCTCGCAGACAGGTCTGAGCTGTCCGTTTATAGGTCTAATTATACATAGGAGATGGAAGCGAGGGAGTAAGATTCGAGGTGTGCGAGTAACTCTCGTGAGTACCGCTGACTATTCTAATGTAGTAATAATCATATTGCTACACTAGTGATCGAGAGGTGGAGGAACGACGCGAAAAAGCCTCCAACGTTTAGGCAGATTGCCAAAGAAGTCCGCCTAAGACCCTCGACGGTCTTTTATATTACAACAAAATGCAAGACGACTGGTATCGTCGAAAATCTGCCCGGGAGGGGTAAAGACCGCATCGTCACCCCCCGCGAGGAACCGATAATAATATGAAAGGTCAAGAAAGACTCAAAACTGACCTCATCTAAGATCCTCTAACAGGTGCATTTTGAGATAGGAAAGATTGCACATCGAATCACGATCAAATGAATCCTGTATCTGAGCGGAAGGAACTTGCTTCGAGCTAAGTAAGAGCCTTATATCAATGCTAAAAACAGGAGAAAGAGGACCCTATGGTGCCGAAAGCACGCAAGCAAGTATGATACGTTTTGGAGTCGCGTTTTGTGGTCCGGTGAGAGCAAATTAAGTGTATTTTGCAGCGATGGAAGAACCGGGGTCTGGGGAAAGCCAGGGGAGGGTCTAAAGACGGTTCTTACCTCCTACTGTAAAGCATGGTGGTGGTAGTGTTATGCTTTGGGGCTGCATCAATGTATATTGGGTGGAAACCATTGATTTTATGGCAGAAAATATGAACCAACACTACACTAATCCATAGTCAACCGAAACGTTAAGCAATCAGCCCAAAACCTGGAACTTGGACGACAATTTGTGTATCAACAGGACAACGAGCCCCAGCACACGGCGAAGTCAACATGGGCCAATTTTTAAAAAAGGGTACCAGTTCTGGACTGGACCCCCCAAAGTACGGATATCACCTACTACTATCATCAGCTATCACCACGTGTTATCACATGGGTCGGGAGCTGACGAAATTTCACATTACCGGGAAAAAAACCCGAAATTCCGAATTAATTAGAGATGGGACAACATACCCCCCGAATTCACCTGGAACATAGTCAGCTCCGTCCCATGGTGCATAAATGCTGTCCTGATGGCAAACGGGTGGCCTACTGCTCATTAGCCAATCGAGCTGTGAAGTTTTATCCCGTTTAAAACCATCTTTCTCTTTTGTTCCAACACTAATGCACAGGAATAATTGGATGCTTTTTCGTTTTTGTTCATTTTTGCATACAAAAAATTTTTGTTTTCAAATTATTTTTGCTGATTTATAATCAGCATAAAAAACTGAACAAAAGCAAGAAAAAACCTTATAGATAAGTTCACAACTCGAAGATTCTTTAGACCCTGAGTCCCAGAGTTTACCTTGTTCCATCATCATTGCACCCCAGTGTAGTTGGAATGTCACCAAGTTTAAAATGCAGGTTTTAAAACACATTACTGTTTTAATATAACCTGCGCGTCGAAGTAATAATGGAAAAACATTATAGTCTGAATGTGCAAAATTTGCAAATTAAAAATATTAATGGATGAGAATAAAAATAGTCTGCAAGTGTGAAATGGCGCAAGTTTTACTGGGAAAAGATAAATAATTAGTTGTCTTAAGTGTATCAATTGACTCATTAAAACATTATTGTCTTCTTTATTCATCAAAAAAATATAGAAAAAAGGATGAAGACTGAAAGGGAGAAGGGTAGACAAAAATGCAATAAATTATAAACTTCCACGCCACTTGAAAAACTATTTGTAATGATTTGAGGATTACAATCAATACAATTTTAATTGTAGCAATTGTAATGACAATACACTAATTGTTGCAGGTACATAATATACAGTAGGCACCCATAAAATGTGTGAATTGTTAATGATGTTAATGATGGCAATGGCCAGAATGGTCATTCAAATTAAACGAAATGAAATATTTAATTGAAATATCAATTACAGAGCGTTAGTATATAAAAGTTAAGTTTTAAAATTGTGAAATTATTTAAATAAAAAATATAATAAAATGTATTAATTATAGGGATGAAGGGGATAAGGGAAGAATATGTATTTATTTTTACCAAAAGTATTTAATTTAGTATTGTCAAACCAGTGTTTAGAAAGGGGCTTTTTACTTTAATGAAACTTAAATAGGTGGGAAATGGTAATTTCAGTCGTTATTTAGAATTTCTCCCTCCTTCGAAATTAATTTTCTGCTTCAAACGGACGCGACCCTTGATTTTTGTATTCTTCTGATTTTAACAATCAAATTTGTTTTAAAAAACTTTCACTTCAGATTTGCAACTTCAAATCAAAATTACTGGTTATTATTCAAAGCTTGAGGTTAAATAAGTTAAAATCGAATCAAAATTGACAAATGCCTACAAACGAAGTACTAAAATGAAACAAATTAAAAATGAAGTACTTGATGGAATGTTGGTTTTTAAATGGTGACTTTCACGCCGATTCAAATATTTATCTGTATCGCGGTTAAAGCTTTAATAGATCATTCCTGCTGAAAATGCGAGCTACGAACATGTACATAAATTTGTAACACGCTTTCTTGATCAGCATACGCATAAATTGGATAACTAAAAAAATTGGTTCATAAATCCGATTTTGACTTTTTTAAGTTCTACAAATATTAATCAAAATAAACTCAAGTAATAATAGCATAACCACATAAAGACAAATCCTAACAGATTCATTAAAAATCAATAGTAATGTAAATTTAGTAGTATAAAAATTAGGTACACAAAATTAATAATTCGGTCAGGGGACGAATGTTTTTTTGATAATCATTCAAGTAGCGTTGTAATAAATAGACTACTGCATTCAAGTTTTCGTAATGAAATACAGCAAAATTGCATTCAGAAAAATAAAATTTTGTGAAAGATTTCTAATTAACAGCTGAATGTTCCACATATTCTTATGTAATATAAGTTAAGAAGTTTAGTGAAACTGCAAAAGAAAATAAATTTTAAATAAATATTGAAAATCTTTAACTTATAGTTTACCTGAAATTCGAAGTCATGCAAGAATATAATAAATTATAAAAAGTGAACATTGATAGAGATACATTATAAAGTATGGGAAATGACCTATTTTAAGAAAATTCCCAAATTCTACATTCATTTCATGCTATATTTTTGCTACCAAATTTAGATTTCACATTTAGTACCTGTTCGACGTTTTTTCGACCCACACTGCGGCGTGTGGAGGTCATCCTGCTATTAGCACAATGTTGAGATAATCGCCACATTCTGCTAACTAGTACCATGCATCATCATTTTCAAATATTGACTATTTAATTATTTCATAATAATATTTTAAAACTGTTAATTTAAATAAATACAAAAATATTTATTCACAATTTTCAAAAAACTTTCAAAAATGTTAAAACGTTTTCAATAAAACCCCCGATTTTCAATCCTACAAGAGACAGTATTTAAAAGAAGAGCGTGCACGCCACATTATGTAATTTCCATGGAATTATTAGACTTGATAAAGTTGAACGTTCAGTATGCTTGGAGCAAGTTTTCAAAATTGACATGCAGGTTAAATTTATTTTGTAATATTAATGCTATTAAAATATTAATTGTTGTTTTAATACAGTGCTGAGTCACTGATCATTTTAAGTACTAAAGGAAGCACAATTTGAAAAAGCTGTGAAGAAAACCGTGGGAAAATCGGTAATGTTGGAAAAGTAAATAAACTATATCTATTAAGGTATAGTCATTATTGTTTTTCAGTAGATACTTATAACTGTAACAATCTTTGAGTTTTTACACTGCATGTCAATCAGATTGTACTTTAAAATTAAATTTGACCATTCAACCCATGATTTTAACATCTTTCATATAGGTTTGAAAATAAATTACTTACAAATGCAGTTTTTGCAGTAAAATTCTTCTGAAAATGTGGGGCTGGAGAATCCAGTAATGTGTCCAATGGTTATTTGGTATTTCAAAAAGTTTTCTTGCAAAAAAATAATATTGTGATGATGCACAATTCCCCAGAAATTACTTAAAATGCCCTACAAGAGAGCTTTAAAACATTTTCTGAAACAAATTTGGCGTAAGAATACACAAAATGAAGAATTGGACATTCCATAAATGTCATGTATCTTGAACCCCGTGTATCAAAATTTAGACCCAGGTGAGTCTGGGTTTTAATTTCCTAGAACATTTGGGAATGAATTAGTTTTCACTCCTTTATGCTGGCTGGGAGCAAATGATGATGGTCATCCTGTAAATTTAAATTAAACAAAATGCCTGCCGTAAAACATAAAAATAAATGACATTTAAAGTGGACATTTTCGTTTGAGTATTTAAAATCTTAATTTAAAAATCAGTTACCATTTCGGGACCTGAATTTCAGGTCAATCAAGACACTGAATTATCTGGAAAACACATGGTGGGAAATCAGAGCTTCTAAACATTCAAATTCTACGCCACTTTTAATATTTTTCGTTTCCACATGTTACACAGTGTCACAGATTTGCTACAGCTAATGACAGACGATACAAACGTATAACTTTTTAAAAGTAATAAGCAACATCTGAAAAGCATTTAGTAGAAGTTGGGACATTCAAGTTCTAATTAGTCATTCTGGTGAACGCATTTTAATTTAAAATAAAATCAGAATTTGCGAAGTGTGAAATACAATAAAAATAATGAGAAATGGAGAATGTTTTCTTAATTCTGACTATTAGGCAGCCTTACTCATTTTTCGAGCTACGTAAACAATGATCCGGCCAGGTGACAATGATTCGATCAGAATTTAATTTTTTAAGAAATAATCCTGACAGGATTTCCGGACACAAACCCAAACAGTGTCATTAAAATTGTATAGTAAATGAGCATGTTCCAGTAAAATATGGTAAAATAAATATCGTCGCTGAAGAGACAAAATGGTCTGAGGGCTGTACAAAAGCATACGCAAGTGGACCATTTTGCCTCTTCAGCGACGAAATACAACTTGTTTGTTGGCATTACAAAAATATTTTTAAAAAATAATTAAAATTGTCAGGTTAGTATTTGTCACATATTAATACAAATTTTATGAACTGCCAGGTCCATATTTTTATTATCCAATGAAAAAAATGGAACAAAAGGACGAAGACTGAGAGTTACTTAAAATTATTAGTCTCTGTTGTGACATCTGTAGTAATTACCAAAATTGTACATTTGTAGGACATTTCGTATGAAGGTCAGTTTGTATTGGAAATTGTGGTGATTGATAAATGTATATATCGTTATATTTTTGAATTTTTATTACTGAACGAAAAATTTTGGAACAAAAGGACGAAGACTGAGAGCAGTGGTCGGATTTATGTGGGAAGATGGGAAGAATCTTTCCAGGGGAAAATTTTTTTCAGCAGGGAAATTTTCAAACGGGATTGCAAACAGGGATTTTCAAATCTGTTGACCTTTTTTTTGGCAGGGATTTTCGAAATTGTTGAGGTGTTTTATGGAAACAGTTTTTGTTTGCAGGGATTTTTGAAATTGTTGACGTGTTTTACTGAAAATGATTTTTGTCCACAGGGATTTTCGAAATTGTTGAGGTGATTTACGAAAATGATTCTTTGTCAGCAGGGATTTTTGAATTTGTTGGGGTGTATTACGAAAATTATTTTGTCAACAGGGAATTTTAAATTTTTTAGGCACATCATGACCAGCAGGGAAAATGAAAAAAATCTTCCAGGGAGATTTACAAAAATCCGACCCCTGACTGAGAGGTTCAATGCTCGTTAATAAAGGTTGAAAAAAGTGGTTAATTTACACGCCTCTTAAAATATTATTCAACATATCACACAAGACTGTCATGCAGACATTGTACCTTAGAGCTCAATATGACGTATTTAGAGGCAAATGGCGATAGTGATTGTTTTAGCATAAAGTGCTTTTAGAAAATAATTTGACGTTATTTTGTTTACCATACTTATTTCAATTAATACTGCCAAACAAGTGCCTGGAAGTTGGTATTTTCTTTTAATCAAACTTTAATAGTTGGCAAATAATTTCTGCCCTAATTTGGAATTTATTCCTCCTCCGAAATTAATTTTCTGCTGCAAAAGAACGCGTCCACTAATTTTCGGAATCTTCTGATTCTGACCATCAAATTTGTTTAAAAAATGTTCATGTCAGGTTCAGAACTTCAAATCCAAATGACTTTATTTAAAATTGAAAATCACCAAAGCTTCCAAAGACACCTTTTCTATCCGAATTACTTCAGTTAGACTTGTCTGTATTCTTCTACTTGAAACTTACAAATTTATCACTTAACTAAACACAGGTACCCTGAGGGTGACCATCTCTCAGATGATTTCTCCTCGACAAAAAAGGTAACATTTTGGTAAAAACAACATGGGTGCATATGTTTGTCTCTCCTAAATGTCCTCTAGGATTAAGAAGTCTCCACCGGAACGATTTGAAGTATTAAAAGAATTAAACGACTTTTTAATGAGACATTACTAACCAAGATGCGACATCCGAGTAAAAAACGTACAGCAGTTTCTGGAATTTTACAACCGCTCCCAAAATGTGCTTTTCCAAAATTTGGAAGACCAATAACCATGACTGGTTTTTAAAATTTATTCAACATATTTGTTGAAAGAAAATTGGTACTAAGGGAGTCACAAATATTTCCTTCTTGGCTTCTTCTTTTGTAAAATGCTGGGCGCAAAACTAATTAATTTCAATATTTTTCTCACGTTGCCCAAACAATTGTTTCCGAAATTCTGAACACCATTTGACAGGAATTTCAAATGTATTAATTTATTTACAAACTTCATCCTAATATAATTTTTTATAAGGGATAGCCAAGTCTTCGACGCTTCCTTCTTGGCGAAAAGAATTCTTGAAATTTTGGTAGAAGAATTGTATAATTTGAATATCCAAGCAAAATTTCGAAAAAGGTTTTAAAAATTAAGCTCATCTGATTTTATGTTGTAGGACATTTAATTATTACCATTTCAACTAGCTAACATAGATCAAAATTTGCGTTGAGAGACCTAAGTTATCACATTTTGTAGTACTTAAACCATTTTGAACACCAGTCTGAATTAATTAATATTTTATAATATTATTTAAATATTTCATCATAATGAAATTTCTCCTAAGGCGGGGGTCCCAGGTGTCAGATAATTTTGTCCAGGAAATCAATAACTCATGTCATAAATCTAGTCATAATTTACGATTTTTTCCCAAATTCTCAATTAAATTTTAAAAAAAAAATAACAATTTCATCTTTGGAAGAATTCAAAAATCGAGACCCATATGGCCAGTGAAGATATATTTAAGATTAATTTCGGCGCCACCTGAAATATAATTTTGGGTGCGCAGGAGGGATACTCCCAGCTAAGGAAAGTTAAGCAAATACGCTTATACTCTCGCAGTAGTTTCTAAAATTCTACATAACCAGAATGAACGAACTCTTCAAAATTGAAAGCTAGGTTTCAAAAATTGTTTCACAATAATTTTATTAATGAATCAAAATTGAAGAGTATTTACAAAATAATTAACAATAAGTAATAGTTTTTACCCTACGTATTATTCGGCAATTACATAGCAGTAATTTTAAAAAAGGTAAAATTTAGCAATTGTAATGACAGTCTTATTTAAAATTTAGAATTATGCGAACAATAAGATTAATGACAAATTAATGAGAGAAGTTGATTTAAAATCAGAGGTTTTACTGGAGGACAACGAATTTCCAGAAAATTTCGTTAAGTCAAGCTCAAAAATAATTTTCCTACAGAATGTTTTTCCATCCTTTTCATTAGATAATGATTACCCTTGTAACCCTTTTAATTAGTGCTCATGGCATCAGCGGAGGAAGAATTAATACATCAAGATTGCATCGTTTAAATTTATGTGTGATTCGGAGATATGATTTATGATAAATAATATAACTTTCAAATTTAGTCTTTTTCAAATGTTTAGCCTCACAAAAGCTTCCAATGACGTCTACTAAATTAAAGTTAGTTCAATTAAGCAAATAGTGTAATCCATTAGAACGGCAATGAAATACTTGTGCTCTGAAGGATTATGTGCATTGAGACTAGCGAAAGTGCGGGGCTGCACTCCAGTTATTAAGTGTTTTCTTATAGTGTTTTCTTATTACTACTGCATGTGTGGTAAGATTTGTGTAGGACCTTGTTGTAAGGAAGACTGCCCGAGCATTTGATGAAATAATTGGCAGTGAAGGGCTGTTTGAAAGCAATTTAAATGTTTTGTTTGTATTATTTTGCCAAAAATATTTCTATTCTTATTGTCAAAACAGTTTGGAAACTGGAGTTTTGTTTTAGTCAAGCTTAAAAAAAGGATAGGAAATAGTTTCGGCCGTCATTTCGTGTTTCTTCCTCTTTCGAAAGTCCTCTATTAGTACAAGGAAAGAGAATCGCTGACTACACTCAAGTATGAAAGGAAAATTATTTTCCCATTAGAAATCGTCACTTTTAAACTCCACTGACTGACTATCCAGCAAAGTTGTTTCATGTGCTGGAGGATCTTCAAGAGGATTATCAAGAGAGGGAGATACGAAATACCTCCCACGAATCTCCCACAATTATATAATTATTTTTATATTGTATACAAAAGCCTTTTAACATTTCCAAAAACTAATTTTGCGTCAGAATAAAAAACATGAAGGAATTGGCAGTCTAAAAAAGACTTTAATCTGCATTTTCCCTGACCCATGTCACCTGAAATGCTGATCAA
Source organism: Allacma fusca (assembly GCA_947179485.1). Taxonomy (NCBI): domain Eukaryota; kingdom Metazoa; phylum Arthropoda; class Collembola; order Symphypleona; family Sminthuridae; genus Allacma; species Allacma fusca. Next base: position 9,846,385 of record OX359245.1, on the reverse strand, counting down.
GGTGAGCGAAGTAAATTTGAGAAAATCTGGAACTAAATGTTTTACAATCATTAGGAATGAAATATTTACTCCCCTATGCTGGCTAGATGGGAGCGGCAAATGATAATAGTTTCATTGAACATTCAAATTTAACAAAATGCATGCTCCATAAAAAGAATAGATAAGATTTTAGTTGGAAATTGTATAGTATTTAATATTTTAGTACTTTAACGTCTCATGTTAGTAATAAATTATAAATTCAGGAAGTTACTCAATGTGAAATAATTATATTGAAATATAATAATATATATAAATGGTTTTGAATGCCAGGGCCAAAATTTACCTGCGGCATGATTTCTGTTGTTTTTCAGTAGCTATTAAATTTCTTTTATAATAATTATAAATAATAAAATTAGTTCCGAACTAAACACACGCACTGCAATTGGCCATTTTTCATAAGATTGCCTTTGGACAAAAATTGTGATATTTTGGTCAAAACAAATCGGAGAAGTTGATTATCTCTCCCAAATTTTTACTACTACTTTAAAATATCAGTTGACATTTCGTTTTCCTAAAGACAATTTGTCCTGAAGGAGGATGGCAATTCTGAAATCATTTGTTCTTGGCGGGGAAAATTCTTGAAAATCGACTGTTTTGTAAGGCAATTAAATGTTTCCAGTGATAAAACATTGACCGGTATGTGCCTGGGGAGACCAAGTTGTTCCAGATTTTTAAAAGTACTTGGAGCCACCAAAATCAGTATTTTTGAACACTATTTTGAATGATAATAATTTAACCTTGCCAAAATTTGCTATTTCCCCCAAAAATCTCAATTAAAATTTGAAAAACCACTAAATAAAAACGCAAAATTGATCTTCAGAACATATACAAAATCGTGACCTAAAGTTGAATAGACAATTAACATATACTTCCATGCCACTTGAAATATCCATTTGTAGCAGACAAAACCTAATAATTAATGTGATACCAAGGTGGTCCTAATTGTAAATAGTCTAAAATTTTGAGATCAATACGAAATAGAGCATAGTAGCTTTGCTGGGTAATTTTAATTTTACGAGTGATTCCCGATTTAGAAGATTGCCTGTTTCCCCTGTTAGTTTGATTGCTCTATGGATTTTTATCTTATTTAAGTTAAGACGTGAAATCGCAAAATACAAAAGGTGCGGAAGAAACGCAATGATCACATCCGACATTGAAAGAAAACTAATTTCCAATTGGGATTCAATCCAAGAATAATTAAGAAAGTTATAAACAAAAGACAATGCTTAAAAACTGTGTTTGGGCGTCACTTGATACACTTTGCCTCAACAGCTTTGCCTTCACCTGAGCTATCTATTGACAGACTAATAATTGATCAAAATTGAAAAAAACGGAATTATAATTAGTTTTTGTAAATACTGACAATTATTACCCTGCAGATTGTTGTTGACCTTTGGAATAAATATTGAAAAGTGTATTTACTCAAATACAAGTGCGCACAGAGTTACTTGACACGAGAGTACGAGTACACGAATTGTTGTGACTCCGTACTCGACGCGCACTTGAACTCGTACTTGAAACTCCAGTAAGTATTCAAACCCGTGAGGAGCTCCAGCGAAAACATTTTTAAAAATTTATTGGACGCATATATTTATGCATAGTTATTTAGTGACTTAGAAAACAATTCCCAGTCACTCATGGGGCGATTGGAAGGTAAATTCTTCCCATTGTCAAATCGTATTAGAAATTGGGGGGGTTGTTGATATATATCCTCACATATTCCTGTTTTTATTACTGTATCAAAAAATATGGAACAATGGAGCAAAGTCTAAATGGGGGAATGCCAGTAAGTAAAAGTTGAAATAATTAATTCAATTGAACGCCAGTTGAAATATGATTTGTGATAGATTTATGTTGTAAACATCAATTAAAAGCTCGGTCCAAAAAGAGGCGGCAATTATTTAGGGGCGAAGGACAATGGCCACCCAGTACATTCAAATTCTAACTTTAGCAACTAGTACAAACCAGTGCTTAAAAATAGAGCTTGCCACAAAATTCGATTAATAAGTGCGCAGCCTTAAGTACGTCAGAAAAGCGGTTCAGTAGATTATTGTAGCACATATTGAGTTCCTAAAATCCCAAAAGCATGATGTGTAATCGTCCGCAAAAATTTCCCGCGAACGTTACACAAAGTGAATATGAGTAGCTATTTGTATTTATCCCGCCAAAATGTTGTCACTACGATACGAATATTTAAATCAAGATTTGATTTCCGTATACATAAAAATTAAATTGCTTTTACATCAAGGGGCTGCGTCCCAACCAATTAACATGAAATGCAGATACTAAAAATTGTTATAGTCATAAGGCTGAAAGACAATTTAAATAAAAAAAATTGCTTTTACATCAGGGTTGGGTTTTTTTTTTGATTTTTTTAAAAAAACCAAACAACCAGGTTTTTTTTTGGTTTAAACCGGGTTTTTTTGGTTTAAACCCGGTTTTTCGGTTTAAACAAGGTTTTTTTGGTTTAAGCAAATTTTCAATTCAAAACATTCATTAATATGCAAAAACATGTGAATTTGAAAAAATTAACTTATTTCCCAAACTCAGTAAGTATTACAAAGCATTAAATATTTAATAATTTAGATACAATTTTAACGATAACTTTGCAGCATAAACACAAGTTTGACATTTTTCATTTTAAAAACGATTCCGAATTTCTAAATGTACAAGACTGAAGCTAATAGTATTATTTACTTTACTAAAGTTTAACTACAAAATATCACAGTAACTGCACACGCTTTGTGCAAGACGAAATATAAGCATTTTGGATTGAAAATATTAAAATTTCAGGTGATTGGTTTAAACCATTGGTTTTTATTAAAAAACGTTTGGTTTAAACCATGGTTTAAATCATTTGGTTTAAACCAAACCAACCCTGTCTTACATAGACCCATTAAGACTGAGATGCAGTATCCCCGTCAAAAGTTCTTCCAATTTTTACAGTGGTACACAAAATGGGGCTTTAAAAACTAAATAAGGTAGCCAAGGTTCAAATTGTGGGAATACGTTTTTAAATATCCCGCCAAAATTTGACTACGACTCGCCTTTTGTTGTTTTGCAATAAGAATTAATTTTCTTGAAAATGAGCTTGTACCTAAACACAAGCACCCTCAGGTTGGCCATCTCACCGATGATTTCCTCTTGACAAAAAAGGTGACATTGTGGTAAAACCAAATCGGTGGACTTCATTACCTTTTCCAAATTTCTACTAGGATTAAGAAATTTCGGTCAAAACTATTTTAGGGCTTAAATCAATTAAATTTTTTTTTAATGAGAATTGTTTACCCAGTATGCGACATCCAGGTGAAAATGTACAGCGGTTTTTCAAAATTCATAAACGCTCCTCTGTATTATTTCAGAATTCTGAAGAACCGTGACCTTGAATTTCATTTTTAAATTTTATTTGACAATTTTATTACTAAGTCTCACAAAATTAATTCTTGAAGAAATAAATATTCGGCAACAAATTTATGAAATTGAATATCTTTAATATAGTTTTCGACTAGAATTAACAAATTGTTTTTGGTAATATTTTAGGTTGTAAGCATTTAAGCCACTTTTCCATGAACTATCAATTATCAAAACATAGCATCTCATTCAAAAGTTACTGAAATTTTTATTCTAAAGTCGCCCAATATGCTTTTTTCGAAGTTTTAAACACCAGTCTGAATGAAAACTTTTTTAAAATTATATATAATTATTCCATCGTCATCAAATAATTATTTCCATGTGATCACAGGTATCAGATGATTCGTTCTAAGCGAAAAAATATTTCACGTCAAAAATTTTCAGTAAATAATTTAAAATCTTCTAAATTAAATTAAAATTTGATTTTTGGAACTTATCAAAATTATTGACCTACAACTGAAAGTCAAGATACGCATATGATAAACGTATACGCCGGTTTCTGTATTATATTATGTGTCTAGTGACAACATTAACATATAGTAAGGTAAAAAATCATCGGATGCGAAAGAAGGAAATAAAATTTTATGATAAATATGAAATAAAGGAAAGTAACTTCAAGTAAAATAATAATTTTATTTGTCATTTCATACTCAGTACAGTTGATTGTTCTATAGATTTTTATGTAAGATACGTTAAGAAGTGAAAATGCAAAATACAACAGTTGGGTAAGGTGCGCGACGATCACAACCGTGGTTGAAAGGAGGATAATTTGCGATTTAATTGAAAATAATTATTGAAGTAGCAAAAAGAAGACGATGTAAAATTAGTGCCTGGACGATTCTCATACAGTTTTCCTTATTTCTACAAAAAACTGTGATTTTGGTTGCACCCAAACATGAAGCTAGGGAAAGGAAAAAAAGTTGGAACATTTTTTATTATACCTTTTTTAAGAAAAAATCCAAAAATTGTGTCTATACATCTGCACAACAGCTTATTTTCATACACCATTTTTGCTCCAGAAATTATATGTTAACTTTGGCGACTGTAAGGTCAATTTTTAACTCACTCGGAATCGGCATAGATAATCGTCTCTCTGTTAGCTCAATGTTGAGGGAATTTAACTGTTCTCCAATGTTAATTGGAGCTGCTATTCGTGTGTCAATTCGTTCAATTGGAGATTATTGGGGTTGATAAGTATCCTATTATATTTTTATTTTTATAATTGTATCAAAAAAGATGGAACAAAAGGTCTCTAACAGAGGATGAATGTCAGTAATTAAATACAAGTTGAAATAATTGTTTAATTTTCACGCCACTTTTAATATCATTGGGATGTGTTACCCCTATTAGGCAAGCTCTGTTTTATCGAACGGCAAAGGTTTTAAGTGTGTACAGTGAACACGAAATGACTATTGAACGAATGAAAATTACGACTGGAGCACCAAGAATGTGTCCTATGATTATTTGCTATTTAAAAACGTTTTCTTGCAAAACAATAATATTGTGATGATGCACACCTCCCCAGAAATCCCTTAAACTACCCTACAAGAGACCGTTAAAACATTTTCTGAAACCAATTTTGCGTAAGAATACACAAAATGAAGAAGTTGACATACCATAAACTTCATTAATCTTGGTCCGCGTGACCCGAAATATAGGCCCAGGTGAGTGGAGTAAATTTGAGAAAATCTGGGTTTTAATTTCCTACAAACTTCGGGAATGAATTAGTTTTCACTCCTTCATGCTGGCTAGGAGGAAATGATGATGATAACCCTGTAAATTTAAATTGAACAAAATGCCTGCTGCAAAACAGATAAAAATAAATGACATTTAAAGTGCAGATTGTCAGTTGAGTATTTAAAATCCGATTTTAGAAATCAGTTACAATTTCAGGACCTGAATTTCAGGTAAATCAAGTCACTGAATTATCTGGAAAACACATGGTGGGAAATCAGAGCTTTTAAACATTTAAATTCTACGCAACTTCTAATATTTTTCGTTTCCACGAAACCTACATTGTCGAAGATTTGCCACTGCAAATGACAGACGATACAAACTTATTGCTTTTTTAAAGTAATAAGCAGCATCTGAAAAGCATTTAGTAGAAGTTGGGACATTCAAATTCTAATTAGGCACTCTGGTGAACGCATTTTAATTTAAAATCCAATCAGAATTCGCCAAGTGTCAAATACAACAAAACCAATGAGAAATGAATTATGGAAGGGTGTTTTCTTAATTGTGACTTTCAGGCAGCCTTACTCATTTTGTAGCAAAGTAGTTTTGAAGTAAATTTGAGAAAATCTAGAACTACATTTCTTACAATCTTTAAGAATTAGATATTTACTCTCTTATCCTGGTTAGAGGGGGCGGCAAATGATAATAGTTACCCTGAACATCCAAATTAAACAAAATGCATGCTCCATAAAAAGTAATAAATAAGATTTGAGTTGGAAATTGTCGGTTTAGTATTTAATATTTTAGTACTTTAACGTACCATTTTAGTAATAAATTAAAAATTCAGGAAGTTACTGAAATATCTGGAATTTGTTTGCACGACAGTGCACCCAGATTATTCGAATCTCAATAAAAATACTCCAAACTCAGATACAGTTCAGTGCAACTATTTCTATTTGAATTGCATAATTATACCGAAGAAAACTTGTTGATTCTAGTTTCAAAATTTTAAGTGAGCTCCTCCGTGACAAAACGTACAGTTACATGATTCTCCCGAATCTTCACAAAAATCTAACACAAAGTATCACACGGAAGGTACTTCGTTGTTTTTTATATTTTGCATCCGATTAAATTGAAAATCTACATTCTCAAGATATTATTTCATTTATCAAAACTTTGAGTAAAAATGGAACTAGAACATTTTGAACTAAAGCTGCAACTTTGATTTTTCCTAAAGTAAATTAAATCGCTATGAGAATGTGGAAATATTTGTCTCGCTAAACTAGAAAGTCACAAACTTCTGAAAGAACCTTTTGCACATCTTTGCTCTTACAGAGGAGTTTACACAAACTGACTCTCCTGTTTTTATGGATCATGTACAATATTCTTAATGAATGTGTTCAGCTGGAAAAGCACTTTTCTGAACGACAATGAAATTTTCTACAAACAAGTGTCAGAAGCTTTTTCAAACAAATTTTTAAATTCGAGTAAACAATTTATAACTTTCAAATACTTTTCCAAAACCGACCCAGACTTAACACCTTAGGTACTAAACCCCTGGATTCATAAATATGGAGCTAGTGGGATAAAATAAATTTTACGAAAATCTGGTAAGGATTTGCTAAATGAAGGGTCAACTGGATATTTCCCACTGACTTTTCTTACATGGACTAGAGAGGGTGAATCCATTATTGTCACCCGGTAAAACTGGCTCCTCAATTTGTATTAGAAATTGTGGGGGTTAAAGTTTTTTAAAAAATATAACAGAAGGGTGTAATTTTATTATTAATAATTTTCAGGAAGTAATAGTTGAAATCTGCATAAATTGTTTGATGTGGTATCTAGATGATTTTAATCATTTAGGGGCAAACGACTAAGGTCACTTTATACATTCAGATAAACAAAATCAAGTACATAATATCTCCATAATTCATCTCAATTGGAGAGTGTCGGCTTAGCTTTTAAAACATCCTTTTAAAATGTGAGGGACGTTTGGCAAAATTAATTAAATCAATCGATTATTAATTTCATTCATAAGTTCAATATATGAATTTGGAATAGTGTTTTTTAAAAACAATTTTACATTATAATTTTACGAATTTCTATTCAAACTTGAATAATTCCGATTTAAACTTGTGTGCATTTTCCATGGAGACTAATATTCTGCGTAAATGCTTGCATAGTTGCAACAACTTTCATTCAAAAATTGTAAACTTCAAAAAAGCTTTGTCCATAACGCGGAGTAAATTATCTGTTGGCGTAATTACTAAAAACTTTTTAGGCAAATTTAGCCAATGCAGTAACTAAAATATTTTTGTAGAATTTCAAAATTTCAGTTTAAAAATTGAATCAAAAACATTTCTGCATGTGATTCATGTTCTTATTTATCCCGCTAAAATACTCGATTTTGAAATTCAAAATCTCAGTGTTTCATTTCAGGTTGTGCAGAAATTAATTTGCTTTTGTATGAACATAATAAGACCGAGATACGGCATCCTCGTCAAACATTCTTCCAACTTTTTACAATGCTACCCAAAATGATGTTCTAAAAACTAAAAAAAATTTGTTTATCGAAGAGACAACGATCAAATTAAGGGAATATTTGTCTAGACGTCTATTATTTTTAATGTCGGGGCCAAAATTTACCTGGGGCATTAGTTTTGTTGTTTCTCAATAGGTATTAAATTTATTTTAGAATAATTGTAAATAATAAAATTAGATCGTAACTAAACACGGCAGGTGGCCGTTTCTCATATGATTGCTTTCGACAAAAATGGCAATATTTTGGTCAAAACAAATCGGCGAACTTGATTATCCCTCCCAAATTTTTTACTAGTATTTTAAAATATCGGTTGACATTTCGTTTTTGCAAAGACAATTTGTTCTGATGGGACCGAAGGGGGTGGCAATTCTCAAAAAACATTTCTTCTTGGCGGGGAAAATTCTTGAAAATCGACTGCGTTGTAAAGCACTAATATGTTTTTCCAATGAGATAACATTAACCTGGATGTGCCTGGGGAGACCAAGCTGTTCCAGATTTTTTAAAGTACTTGGAGCCGACAAAATCAGTATTTTTGAAATTTTGAACACTTCACCTTCAGATAATTAGTCCTGAGCTAGAGGGGGTCCCAGATATTGGATGATTCCTTTTAAGTAAAAAAATATGTCATGACAACAACTTTGCAAAATGTACTATTTCCCCCAAAAAAACTCACTCAAAATTTAAAAAAGCCGTATTTAACAACGCGAATTTGATCTTCAGAACATATACAAAATCGTGACCTGAAATTGAAGAGACAATTAAGATATATTCCCACGCCACTTGAAATATAATTTCGCAGCAGGTAAAGTCACTTGTTTGCTATGCTACCAAAGTAGTCCTAAGTCCTAATTGTCAATAGTCACTAAAATTTCGCGGTAAATACGAAATTGAGCATAGTAGCTTGCTGGGTAATTTTAATTTAATTAAATCCCTGTTTAGAAGATTCAATGTTTTCCCTCTTAGTTTGAATGCTCTATGGATTTTTATGCAAGATATATTAAGACGTGAAATAGCAAAATACAAAATTTGCCGAAGAAACGCATATGATCACATCCGACATTGAAAGACTGATTTCCCATAGCGATTCAATCCAAGAATAATTAAGAAAGTTACAAACAGAAGACAGTGCTTAAAAACTGTGCTTGGGCCTGGTGTTTCTTGTCAATTGCAAGTTAACCGCAATTACTAATTGAACTTGCTGAATTGCATTGAAGTTCGGTTAAATTGCGGTTATTCCCTCATGACCCTATCTTAGATAGATCTTTATCCGAAAATCTTACATATATTGTTCTGTAGCAAGTCTAACTCCATAACGCCAAGTTCATTCACAGCACTACATATAACAAGTAATCTTAGCCCCATTCTCCATGGGATAGGATGACATTTTATACTAGCTTCGGTACATGGTCTGTGACCCGGCACAAAATTCCAGATTTAATTTTTAAAATATAAAAGGTCCTCCTGATTATCTTAACATTTCTCTTGCTAAACCATAGAATACATTTTCATTTTAAGATGTAGGTGAGACTTGGTAATTTTTAACCAAGAACTCTACTAGAGTTTTATATTTGATTAATACTGTTTTGATATTGAATATTACTCTTCTGAGGTTAAGGAACTATTTGTGACTAATAGTTGCTAATCTGAGGTTGAGAAAACAGCATTGATCAATATTAGTCATTTTATGAGTCACTGAACTGAATAAAATAAAAAATTATTGTCAAAAATTAAATGTTAAAAAGAAATGTGAGTATTCGCAAAAATCCTAAGGTAGCCAAGTTTCATTAGATAATTTATATGTATACATAAAAAATATTTCATTACAAGTTGTCTTTTAACACAAAATATTGTAGTTCGACTACTTAAATATTGCCATTTCACCGAAAATCAAAATTTAAGGAAGACAATCACTTTTTACCAATGAATTAGAATTTTTGAACTTCCACGGTATTTCCAGGGAAACCCAGCACTAAATCAAAAAAAGGGTGCCGATTTGTCGTGATTTTTATACTCTTCAAATAATCCCAACAGGAAAACTAATAATAATAATTGCATAGCTAAATTTTTCATAACTATTCTTTACGTTCAGATACAGTTACTTACCAAGTGTTGGATTATACCTAAAATATTTGTTCTTGTACCTGCACACATTCCTGAACCAAAATTTTCAGGTATCTATTTGAACCTGTACTGAAACCTGATGGGTACAAAAATGTGTACATAATACGCAGCTGCATGTATTCTTGCCCAAATATGTACACGGGTAAAACCTGTATCAATGAGAGGTACTATTGTAAGTACATTAATTGTTTATTTGAACAACAAATTTTTCGTAAAATATTTTTGAACGCCAAGTTGTCAAAAATTTTACACACTTTCTAAGCTATCGGAAACTTCTTAGGTTTAGAGTTGGGGGTATGTACGGCATGAACGGAGAGCGAGGTTAAGAAAATTTTCATCAGGAGCAAAAATGAACATTGAAGTCTACACATTTTAAAGACGTCATATTTTAACCAAGAGTTCGTGAAAAAGTTATTTGAAAGCTTAGAGATTGCAGGAAATCCTAGGGGGATTATTTAAGTGTAATACAAAATAACGAGGGCACTCACGAGGGCGAGTAAGAGGGGTGTATTTTAAAATGAGCACCTCACGAGGGAGAGGACTAGGACAATCCGTAACGTGTCCCTCGAATGATGACGAGGGAGAGTGCCCTCGCATAAAGAGGCATAGAGAGAGAGAGAAAAATGCCCATCTATGAGTATGAGCAGCTATTTTTATTTATCCCGCCAAAATGTTTTCACTACAATATGAATATTTTAATCAAGTTTTGATTTTAATATGAACAATAATGAAATAGCTTTTACATGGACCCACTAAGACCGAGATACAGTAATTATTCCATCAAAGTTCTTCCAATTTTTGTGGTACACAAATTGAGGCTTTTAAAACTAAATAAGGAAGCCAATGTTCAGATTGTGGGAATACGTTTTTAAATATCCAGCCAAAATGTGACTACGACATGGCTTTTGTTATGTTACAATAAGTAATAATTTTCTTGAAAATGAGCTTTTAAATAAACACAAGCACCCTTAGGGTGCCCATCTCACCCACGATTTCTTCTCGACAAAAAAGGTGACATTTTGGTAAAACCAAATGCGTGAATTTCATAACCTTTTCCAAATTTCTACTAGGATTAAGACTATCGGTTAAAACTATTTTTGGGCTTAAATCAATTAAATTTCATTTTAATGAAAATTGTTACCCTAGATACGACATCCAGGTGAAAATGTACAGCGGTTTTTCAAAATTCAGAACTGCTCCCGTGCTTTTTCAAAATTCTGAAGACTGAGTTTGATTTTTGAATTTTATTTGACAATTTTATTACTAAGTCTCATATAATTCCTTCTTGACGAAATAAAATACTGAAATTTTCGGCAAGAAATTAATGATGGTGTTGTTGGGGCCGATATACTCAATCTTGCAAGTCTTGCCGCTTCTTTTTGCCATGAATACGAAGGGGTCTGCTTCCACGAGAGTAAGGTCTTCGCTAATTTCTTGGGCAGCAAATTCGATTAGAATCTTGTTGGTAGTAGGCGTAGAGAAACATTTCTGTGAACGAGCTAGGTGAATTGGGCACTTGGTGCCACATGGCAGTGATATGTTAAAATAGTCTAGAAAAGCCGGATCAATTTTCCCCATTTTCCACTTTCTTGTGGCTTCTTTTAGCATCGTTCTGACCATCATAAGCCGAGAGGTTATGTATGCGATTTCAAAGGTAGTATTGACATACCTTCCCTTAAACTCAGCGTAATCCGCTTCATGTTTCTCCATTCGGCTCATTGCGGTGTTGAACCTTATAGCAAGGTTGCGGATGGCTTCGTGATTCTTCTGGACCTTTTCCTCCAGGTCATTTAGGAGGCGGTCCTGCCAGTTGGTGTGGACTTCGACTTGCCGTACTTTTGATAAAGCGACTCCAGCCGTGATGACACCACTGGTACCATTGGTTCAGGTATGTGTGCAGGTACAAGAACAAATATTTTAGGTATAATCAAACACTTGGTAAGTAACTGTACCTGAACGTAAAGTATAGTTATGAAAAATTTAGCTATGCAATTATTCGTTCCAAAAAATTAGGTTTCCTGTTGGGATAATATGAAAAGTATAAAAATCATGAAAAATCGGCACCCTTTTTTTTCGATTTAATGCTGGTTTCCAATGGAAATATCGTGGAGGTTCAAAAATTCTAATTCGTTGGTAAAAAGTGATTGTCTTCCTTAAATTTTGATTTTCGGTGAAATGGCAATATTTAAGTAGTCGAACTACAATATTTTGTGTTAAAAGACAACTTGTAATGAAATATTTTTTATGTATACATATAAATTATCTAATGAAACTTGGCTAACTTAGGATTTTTGCGAATACTCACATTTCTTTTTAACATTTAATTGTTGACAAGAATTTTTCATTTTATTCAGTTCAGTGACTCATAAAATGACTAATATTGATCAATGCTGTTTTCTCAACCTCAGATTAGCAACTATTAGTCACAAGTAGTTCCTTAACCTCAGAAGAGTAATATTCAATATCAAAAAAGTATTAATCAAATAAAAAATTGTAGAGTTCTTGGTTACAAATTAACAAGTCTCACCTACATCCTAAAATGAAAATAGTCGGAGTTAATGTTCCAGAAAAATAGAAACTTTTCTTCATTGTTGGATGATCATTCACTTAAGTAATTACATACGGTCTGAACTTATGTCAGAGGTCTCTCCGTAACGTAGAAAAATTTTACGTGCGCGGACAAAACATGCTTTATGTGAGTACACCCTAATCGGAACAAGTGACTCTCTTCCACAATACTTTACATTTTTTTTACCATATCCCGAAAATCCAAATTTGAATGTTTTCCAATAAAAACCTGAATATTAAAAATGTGGGCGGGTTGTGATATTTAAGGTTCTGCACGGATAGGATAAATTCATTATTCTATCCGTATCCTATCCTATCCAAATTTGTGACTATAATTTCTGGTCGTATCCCATCCTATCCGAAATGTCGGATGAAGAAAATATTTTATCCGAAACGTATCCGAAACTTTCCGGATCGGATAGAGTGATCATCCGGAAATTTCGGATAAAAATCGTTCGTTATCCGATTATATCCTCGGATATCCGGTTATCCGAAGAAACAATTACCTGTGTATTAGGTTATGCACGGATAGGAGAAATTAAATATCCTAGCTTTATCATATCCAAATATTTGGCATTAACAAATTTAACTTTTTAATTTCTTCGATTCTGGTTCATCGGAACATGTGCGGGTCAAATACCTCCACAGTTTCATGCAATTTTACTTTTCGGTTTTCCCATTTTCCCAGCAGTAATCACTTCAAAAGAATTACAATATTGTACCTCAGAGATATTTTTTATCTCAAGTGGTACAAAATTGTGTTGCAGTGTGAAACAAAAATCGTGGTAATATGTAATCTGGTTATATGATGCATTTTCAGTGGCCCACTAAGCGGCTGAATTTCAATCATATACAAACAGTAGGCTCTTAATGTTAGTCAGAACCACAAGTTTCGCGATTGCAAGAGCAAAAATTGGTGAATACAGTTTTTATTTTTCGTCAAATGGATATTTTAATAATTATAAAATTGTATATATCGTTACTATGGAAAGGGGGTCAGTGACCACGTTCGAATATGAAAGGAAAATCATTTTCCAATTAGAAAGCGCGTTACTTTCATTCGCGTCACTGGCTATCACCCACTGTTTCTTCGTATGCTCGAGGATCCTCCCAGGATTTTCAATTTAGTGAGGTATCAAATACCTCCCAAGAAAACCCTCCAAATTTCGTATCCAAAAACCTTAAAACATTTTAAAAAACTAATTTTGTGTGAGAATAAAAAATATGAAGGAATATTCGTGCTGGGATGCGGTGTATATATATCCAAAATCTGCACGTATGTATTTATAGGCCCATGTTTTTATTACTGTATTAAAAAATATGGGCCAAAATGACGACGACTGACAATGAGAAGGTGAGTGTATGCAGGTAAGCAAAAGTAGGAAAAAATTCTTGATTTACACGCCGCTTGAAATATTTTTGGTGATGCAGTTCAGAATGTAGTTACAATTGCCAGATGGGTTTTGTTAGTGGTTAGAAGTATTTAGAGCGCTACTATGGTGTCTGTGTACATTTAAAATCAAGTATATAATCTCTCCATAATCCATCCGAATTGGAGAGCGTCGGCCTAATATTTAAAATATAGCATTAAAATTGTTTGCGAGAAAACTTAATTAAATCAATCAATTACATAATCCAATATATGAATTTGGAACATATTACCTTTTAAAAACAATTTTACGTTATTATTTTACGAATTCCAATTCAACCTTGAATAATTTTTTGATCTTCTTGATTCTAAACTTTGAGCTTGAACGAATTAAAACTTTTTCTCCTGAAGAACCTGACTCACCACAATAATGGTTTTTGAAGTAGAAATTTTGAAAATTTGTGTACACATTTTGACGGCTCATATGGAGATAACGTTCTTATATGTACCCTTTCCGTAGAGACGAATGTCCTGCATAAATGATTGTTAAATTGTAACCTACTTTCTCTCCCTCATTTGAAAAGATATTATCTTGTTCAGACAGTTTACCCATAACACACACCTAATTATATGTTGGCTTTGTTACTATAAAAAATTTTAGGCGAATTTAGTCAATGCACTGGTTCAAATATTTTTGTAGAATTTTAAAGTTTTAGTTTAAAAGCTGAATTAATAGTTTTTCCATTTCTAATTCAGATTTTACGGCGTTTTTCGAAACCTGACAAAAATTTGGAGTTCACAGGAACATACGCATATTGATCAGCAAGATAGTCATAACATGGCGCCAAATTATTAGTACCTACAATTTCCAAATTTGAAACAGTTTGGCGACATTGTTTCGGTAAATATTATTCTCGTAGTTATTTTTATTTATCCCGCCAAAATGCTTTGACTATGAAATTCAAAATCTCAACCTAGGTTTAATTTCAGTATGTAAAAGAATTAAATAGTTATTGTATGAACCCATTAAGACTGACAATGAGATATGGCATCCTCGTCAAACGTTCTTCCAACTTTTCACAATGTCCTTAAACTAAAAACATATTCGTTTATAGTTATCCAACATTCAAATTGTGGGAATTTGCTGTTTGTAATTAAAACTAATTTAAGAAAAATTATTGAAGTACTTATTCCATCGTCAGATAATTAGTTCTGAGCGACGGGGGGTCCCGGATATTAAACGATTCCTTTGACGTGATAAAATATGTCATGACAGAAACCTTGGTAAGATTCAAAATTTCCCCAAAATTCCCAGTGAATATTTAAGAAACCTATAAATAAAAAGGCAAATTTGATCTTCAGAATATAAAAATCTTGACCTAAAACTGAATGTTAAGAGACGTTTGATTCATGCTTCAACGCCACGTAAAATATTATTTCGCAGCGGACCTTTGTGGAAGAATAGCGTTAGACCTAATCGTAAGGATTCATTAATATTTTCATATAAATACGAAATATGACGTAGTAGCTTGGTGGGTAATTTTAATTTTGTAATTAATTCTTTGCTTAGTACGGTTTGTTGCTCTATGGATTTTATGCAAGATAAGCTAAGAAGTGAAACTGCTAAGTACAATTGTTAGGGGAGGAACATAATGATCATATACGATGTTGAAAGAAAACTAATTTCCCATTGCGATTCAATCCAAGATTAATTAAGAAAATTACAGGTAGAAGACTATTTAAAAATTGTGCTTGGGCGTCACTTGAGACATTTTGCATTAATGTATTCTAACCGACAATTATCGTGTCATCCTTTTGATGTCAGCAAATTAAACGAATCGGAGCAACCAATTACTTTTAACTCCGTTGTATGGTTTAGAAAAGCTAGGGGGCAAGTGATGATGGCCTTTCTATACATTCAAATTAAGCAAAACAAATAATTATTGCATGCAAAAATTAATACATGTCGTTTAAATTATTTGGTCAACGACTTGTTCACTTTGAACATTTTATAAAAGCATTTTCAACTGAGATTTGTACAGCTTTGATCTAATTTTGAAATTAGATTATCTTCAATGCAAATTTTTTGTATTGCAAATGTTGCGCGTGTGCATATAGTTAGAATGTTTCTCAACTTCAATGTATTTGTGAAAATTTTTAAAAGTATACGATTCAAAACATACGATTGGTAAAACTGAGAATAGTTTCTTACATTCTCATTAAAAATCCGCTTGCAAGTTTTTCAGTTCTTACTTTACATCTTTGCTCATGCAGTCGAATTTCCCAAAACAGACCTTCCTCTTCTTACGCACTGTGCCCGAAACTCTTAACGTGTGTAAGGAACTTGGAAATCACTGTTTTGAACGGCAATGAAATTTCTACAAAACGAGTGTCAGAACCTTCTTGAAAGAAATTGTAACTTTTCAGTAAATATTTTATTGCTTTCAAGACCTTCTCCAAAAACAATCCTGACTTGTAGCTTAACTTCCTTAAGCTCTTGATTCATAAACTTTGAGCTAGTGAGATGATAATTGCCAATTGTTCAAAACTTTGAAAACAGATTTCTTAAAATCCGGGAGAGCTGGATATTTCCCACTATCCTTTCTTACATGGGCTAGAGGGGTAAAACAATAATTGACGCCAAGTACAATTGGTTTCTAAATTCGTATTAGAACAAAAATTTGAAACCGAAGGACGGAAATGGCCAGTAAGTAAAAGTTACAAATAAAATATACACGCCACTTGAAATACTATTTGAGATACCAAACGGATTATCTAACTTGATAAACTTTGGACTTGCTAAATGTTTTTTATGCCAAATGAACTGTTTCAAAATTTGAAAATGGGAAACCCTCGCCTCTCATAACACGACGCATAGAAGCTCTCTGAAGTGTAGTTTCGGAACACTTTCAAGTTTTGAAAAATGTAGAAACTACCAATAATCACTAATCACACGGTAATTGGCCACTACTATATAGTACAGTACAGCAGGGATCGGAATTTGTTGTAAAGACGGGACAGTTCTTCACCAGGCAAAAAATATTTCTGGCAAGGATAATCTTAAATGAACATATGATTCAGCAGGGAAATTACAAAATGATCTTCCAGGAAGATTTACAAAAATGCGACCCCTGCAGTACAGTATTTGAAATTACAAAGTATTTTAAATAACAAATCTGAACAATGTAATTCCCTAGCTTCGAATTTTCTGGAAAGTCATTTGTTGTATTATAATTCCAAAGCGAAATTTGAATGTTTTCCTATAAAATTCTACACTTTTTATGCTCCACAAGGTATTTTTTTTAAATACTTGGACACCATTTTGAGTTTTTACTTAAATTATAAAACGTTTGGTGAAATATTGCTAGACAAGTCGTACAAGTATTCTAAATTGAAATTTAAGTTTTCAAAACTTAGTGTAAAATGAAACTAAAATGTTTGTTTTAAAATTTCCTACAGATTATTCTTTAATAGAATATGAAAAATCAAAAGCATAGCTTCACTTACTTTCACCCCATTTTGTTTTATATCCTGCCAAATAGGATCTTCAATTTGACCAGATCTCCAGGATTCATTTCCATTCAATTAAATTCCATAAACCCAATCTTTGTCTTTCAATGGAATGAAATGCCTTGGGGAGAATTTTATATTGAAGTAAATGTGATTGTCCAAAAATTCTTAACCAATGGAAATAATTACGACAAATAAATATCAAAATGTACTTTCTCAAAATTTAGCAAACCCAGGGGTCATGAGTTTGATCTGCAAAATTTATTCAACAACTTCATTGAACAGCAGTTCGTTCTGTTGGGGAAGTATCAAGTCTCACATATGTAATTACTTCTTGACGATAAAATTTTGTTTGAAAATTTTTTATTTTGAATATCCCGCCAACTGTTGCTGTTCAAGTTCAAAAAAAGTCTAAATTCTTTGGTACCTTTTGCTGTCAAGCCGGTTTCGGGTAGGAAGTTTTGAATGCCGACATCTACCATATATTGGAAGAGATGGCTGGTATTATCTAATTATAATGAAAAGTAAGTAAAAGTAAGTAATAAGTAAAAAAATATGGAACGTTGAAGGCCTTGTAAAAATGTACAATTTTGCCCGAAATTCTCAGATTTTTTTAAAATATGATCTTCAGAGCATATGGCCTAAAACTGAAAGTTAGGAGACATTTAAGATATACTTCCACGCCACTTGAAATATCGCTTCGTAGTCGGAACAATGTGAGTCTGCAAGTAGGATATGTTTTCTCATGTAATCCTAATTGTAAGTAGTCTCTAAAATATTGTGAAAAATACGAAATACAGTACAGTAGTTTGCTGGATAATTATAATATTGTGAGTGATTCCCCGTTTAGTACAATTGATTGTTCTTTGGATTTTTGCAGGGTAATTTAAGAAGTGAAACTGGAATATACAATAGTTGGGTAAGAAGCTCAATGGTCACATCCGACGTTGAAAGAAAAATAATTTGGCAATGCCATGCGACCCGAGAATAATTGAAAAAGTTACATGCAGAAGACTGTTTAAAATTTTCTTAATGCCACAATTTTACCCAAAATGAGACATCCAGATCAGTTTCTACTGATGTTTTTCAAATTTCACAACCGCTCAATCTGTGTTTTTCCAACATTTTGAATCGAATGACATTGAATTTTATTTTTAAATTTCATTTACAAGCTTTATTGAAGAACATGTTGTTCTGCGAGGGAAGTACCAATTCTCAAATGATTCCTTCTTGATGAAACAAAGTGTTGAAATTTTGTTGAAAAAATTAATTAAATTGAATATTCCACCAAATGTTCCATTAGGAATTGGAAATTTTGTTTGGCATTATTTTACGACGTGGGCATATTTGATGACATTCAAAAGCTATGGGAATTTTTTGAGAGTCGTGTCGGACAAGTTTTAGTTGATTTCATCTTAGCCAGAATAAATGTTAATATTTTCGTAGAAAAACACGTGAATTTGAATATAATAATTTGCAAGGAATTGAAAATTCCGGTTGAATAATTTTAGTATTTAGATCGATTAACAAATTTTCCAAAATGCTATTCAGCCAAAATGCATCCTTTGAGACCAAAGTTATTCGAGTTTTTAGAAAGTGCATTAAAACTTCAAAAGTATTTTCAAAATTTGAAACAAAAGTCTCAGTGAAACTTAACTAAAAAATTAACTTTTTCCATCATGAGAAAATTAGTTGTGTTGGGGAGGGCAGACGTCGCATGATTCTTTCTATTCAAAAATATATGCCGTGTCAAAATTTACTATTTATTCTAAAAATTTTCAGCCAAAAATTAAAAAACCACAGAATAAAAATTTAATCCTCCGAACACATAAAAAGTCTTGACCTACAATTGAAAGTTAAAATACATTTATGATAAAGCTGCACGCCAGTTGAAATGTTATTTAGAGTAAGGCACGATATAGTTCTAACAAGATTTTTCGCGATTAAACGCAGCGATTTGTTAAAAAAATGAGTAAATAATAAAATACAAGTTATACAATTTAGAGTAGTATATAAAGGTTAAGTGCGAAATATTAATTCGCGTTACAAAATCCTGAATCTTGTAAAATATTTTACATAGATCAGTAATATTTTGAAATTTTTGTTATTAAATTCGGTGATATGTCTATTCAACGAACAACTGGCACTCATGCTGTAGAAACGTGCCCCATCCTTTCGAGTTTTCATTTCTTCACATATTTAAATCCTATGATTTATCGCATTGTTTTTACACAATAATTTTCGTGGAGCCAACTTTTAATGCAGAGAATTCTTTAAATAACGTTTCAAATTTAAGCGATGCATTTCTGCCAGCTTGCAGTAAATAGTTGAACAATAAAAGTAAATAAGAGAAATGAAAATACAAACAGATTAAAAAATCCAATTAAAATCCAGGTTAAAAAGTTGCAGCAGTTTCCGGAAAGTGGACTGATAATTACAACTGTTGTCGCTTTATACCAACAAAATACACCCAACAAATAAACTCTGGGAAGACGCTCAAATTCTGGATCCTTGGTTTTGCCCGGAAAATATTTGTAAGGGCATTTAATCGTCGCTTTCAAAAGTTTTGATCAGGTCAATTCCATTTAGTCGGCTGAAATAAATAGACGTTATGGAATTTTGGCTAAAATTATCTCACATGCCGTATTTGTCAGAGTTGGCACTAAAAGTAATTTCCGTACCCAGTAGTAGCGCTCCAGTTGAGACAAGCTTTTCTTATTTAAAAAAAGCTTCTTGCTTCCCAGCTCCTAAACCTTACCGAAAAAAATGTTGACTTTCATATGCGAGTGATAATTCACGATTCAAGAGTTCACCCACACCATTCGGATGACAACAATGATTAAGTAATTATTACAATTTCAGCGATTTGGTGTAACGGAATTTTCTAAAATATTTAAGATACTTCTTTTAGACTGCCATTCAACAAAAACTAAAGGCTGCGAAATTTGCGAAATGATCTACAAATTTTTGCGAAATTTGCAAAAAATAAATTTTAATTTGCGAAATTTTAACGCAAAATTTAGCGAAATATTCCGAAGCCTAGTGATAACTGTTGAACAAGCATGATCTATTGGCACTCGGTAAATTGTAGCTTCTCCGAAGTACGTTGTTGTAAATATATCCAAAAATTATGAAACTCTTGTGATTTGAGGTCAGATTTTGTAGTTTTGGAGATATTTTTCTACACATTGGGATCAAATAATTATGTCATTCAATTTCTTATAACGAATTTCCCTCTAAAGCGGGGGAAATGTTTATGATGGCTCTTTAAATTCAATATAAGCAAAACAAATTACAGTCGAACCTCATATAATATCCTATTATACCACATATGGAGTCACACTCTCTATAAGATCACTTTAGCTGGGAGAGGTGTCAATTTTCAATTCTAAATTGATTCCTTGCTTCTGTTAACAAATTGTATGGTCTTCACTGGGGTTTTACTATTAAGTGAATTCATGTCAGCTATTTAAATGATCAAAGTCCGGGATGCATAAATTAAATTGTCAAGGGTTTTATGCCTGCCAATCTGAAAAGCCAAAAACGCCGAAAATACCTTGCTTTGAAAATTTCCGGGATCTTCAGTATTTTCAGCCGACCTATTCGGTATATTTGGCAGAAACAAAAACACTATGACCATTGTTGATGTCTAACTTAAACATGGGAACTTTCAATGACATATTCAAGCCAAAACTAATTTGGAAAGTATTTTATTGCTGATTTTCCGAAAACAATTCAAATTGTTATATTTTATTATTCATGGTCCGTTGCATAAGAATGAATTACGAGTGGCTTCAAAAATCCTTAAAAATGTTACAACTGCATTTGCTTTTAAAAATTGGAAACAATTAACTCTGTTATACAAGATTTTAAAAGAAAAATCTGAGCAGCAACTGTGAATTTTTCAAATTTTAAAAATGAATAGAACAGAAAACTCTGGATCAAAAATGAATCATCAATAATGAATTTCGGATTTTATAACAATGGAAAGATTTCTTTTTGCTGATGATAAGTTTTGAAATTCATAAACTATGGAATTCTCAGTTTTAAATACTTATGTGTTGCATCTTCATAACAATGTTTGCTCGCAAAGTCATATCATGCAAAATCATGACACCTTAGAAACGAGATGCTACAACATTATAAAAAAAATTTAATTCGTTTTTCATGCAATGTCTATTTTAACTTACTGCTGCTGCGATTTGCATACGCTGCATTAGTAAATAGCTGAAGCTCATATTGTAAAAATTTGGGGCGAAAATGACCAAAATACCTGCCTTAGGTTGAATATGCTCAAAATACTCAAAATGTCATAGATGCCCAAAATGTCGTAAAAATAAAAATTCAAGGTCAATTTCAATTGTACAACAGGGATTAGAATTAAAAATATAAATAAAATTTTTTTTTGAAAATTGTTCCACCCAGTGCTTTATTTCTTAAACAATGATATCAAATTTTATGGTAATTGTAATTAAATTGGTTCAGTACTAATATGAGAGACAAATGTTTTCGTAAACATCAGACCTGGATTGCTCAGCCTCGAACGAATCACATGGCTATTAGCTACGAAACTAAGACAAATGATGCATTTGGACGCCACTTGAAAATGATCATGGAATCGATCAATGACGCAGCAAGACGTTATATACTGAAAACAATTTCTTTTTCAAAATTTGGGAACAATCCTGAAAACTTGTCTCCGAGTTCCGAATTGATTTTAGATGTCTAACGTGAACACGGGACTGTCCTCTCCCTTGCACAATTCTTGAATTTTTGTTCTCCTTTCCCGAAAATCATAATTCGAATGTTTTCCAATAAAAGCCTGAGTTTTAAAAAATAGTGTAGGTTGGTATATTATATGCACCTACATCTACATAAAGAGAACCCAATTTTAAACTCAATTTTTCCTGAAGTATGTTACGTGAAATGTTGATCCAAAAAAACCCAGTGAAAGAAATTTGAGAAACTGTGGAATCAAATTTTCTACAATCTTTGGGATTAAATACTTTTTCACTTCCTTATGGTGGCCATAGGGGGGAGCGAACCCTGTACATTTAAGGTACACTCTGGGTGTTGCATCAAAAATAATAAATGGCATTTAAATTGGAAATTGTTGATTAATTCAGTAATTACAAGGGTGATTTTAGAAACAAATTAAAAATTCAGTAAGGCACTGAAATATCTGGAATTCTTACGTAGGGCAGGGTGTCCAGATTATTCGATCTTCAAATTAGGATTCCCAAGTGAGTTTCAAAAAAAATCAAATAGGCTTCAGTGCAATTTTAATAATTGTATTTGGCTTGCATGGGCTCAGAAAACTTACAGCTACCCTGATTTCTTTCGAAGCTTCGTAACAATCTAATAGTGTGCAGGTAGACAGCACTTCCGTTTTTAGGGTGGTATCAGCCGTAGTAAAATAGCCATGCCCGTACGTCCGTGTGTCCTTCCGCACGATTACTCAAAAAGTACTAGTCCGATTTTAATAAAATTTTGTATGGTTATTACTTGTGCCAAACGTAAGGCTGAGTTCTTATGTGGTTGAAATCGGCCGGATAGTTTTTAAGAAACAAATTATTGAAAATTTGGACTTCTAATCAAATGACAGTTATCTCCAAAACTACTGAAAGTATTTCAATGAAATTTGTTGTGAATATTGCTTATGTAAATAGTAATAGTTTTTGATTCTGTTGTTGAAATCGGCCTTATGGTTTTTGAGATGAAGCAAATTTTTCTGAAATCTGAACATCTGGATTTACTGAATTCTGGGTGAGTTTGATTTTTCCAACCACCGTCCTTTACATGGTCAAGAAGGGCAAAACAATTATTGACACTGCAATTGGTCTCTCAATCCGTATTAGAAATTGTGGGGGCTAAAATTATTTTTTAAAATATGAAACAGAAGGACGAATACTGACGGTAAATTAAAGTTGAAATAAGAATACAATTACTTTTATATCACTTGAAATGTTCTGAAAAAATTCTGAATATAAAATTCGGTATAACATGAGTTCGCGCTTCGGATGTCACAATAATTTTATTTATTAATTCACAAATGGCCACTCCATATATTCAGTAATATAAAAATTAAATTTAGTATATAACTTCCATCTCAGTTGGAGAACGGCGGTTTATAATTTAAAGCATCGTTCTTAAAATTGTAAGGGACGTTTGGAAAAATTAAATTCATCAAAAATTTAGGTCAATTTATTTATTATTACAAATGAAGTGCTTTTTAAAACAAAATTACGTTACTTTATTTATTGCTTTACCAAGACTATTTCAATTAATATTGTCAAACCGGAGTTTAGAAACTGGCTTTTATTTGAATCCAAACTAAATAAATGGGAAAAAATGTCTGCCGTAACCTCTCCCTCTCCTTCTAAATTATTGTCTGCTTTCAAATGACACGTGCACTGATTATCGGAATCTTGTGACTCTGGTCATCCAAATTAAAAACATTAACATTTGAATGTTCACAACTTCAAATCAAACTTACTGGATAGTATCCGAAATTTGACCTCAAATAATTGAAAATTCAATCAAAATTGATAAATGGGGACAAGGAAAGTGCAAAAGGTAGGCTTTCGAAAAGATTATTTTTTCATGATTATTGGGGATGAAAAAGATTAAAATTTTCGTACATCTTCTATAGTATGGTGTCAATGTTAATACGTAATATTTAAAGTGGCCGCGAAGCTACAATGTTTAAAACCTCTGAATTCCCTACAGAAGGTTTCCAGATATTTCAATGACTTCCTCAATTTTTAATTGATTTCTAAAATGATAATTTTAAACAATAAAATTTTAAAACTAAGCCAAATATTTCAAATATAAATGCCGTTTATTAATTTAGTTTTATGTAGTTTGTAATTCATTTAATTTGAATACACAGGGAGCCCATCATCATTGCTCCGGTAGCCGGAATAAGGTGGGGAAAAATAGCTCCCAAAGTGTGTAGGTAATTTATTTCCAAATTTTCTCAAATTTACTTCACTGACCTGGGTCTAGATTTTGGATGAAATGGGCCAGAGAAACTGATGTTTAAATTCGGACTCTCATTTTTTAGTTTCAAGTAAAATTGGTTTTAGAAAATGTTTTAAGGTGGTTTTACTCGAAAATGGGTGTTTCAGGGGTGATATTGGATATGTCCCTTTAAAAACGAGAATTGTGGGGGAGTCTTCTCCGGGATAAAAAATCGTTTAAAGAAAGTCAGTGTCGGAATGAAAGTGGGAAATCCTCGAAGAAGGCAGAAGAATTCTGTTTCATTTTTATGGAAGATCATATCCGTCTAAAAATATTTGGAAACTTTGACAAATTTGACAAAGAGAAATTTGATTGGGGATCTTTTGAGTCTGCTATATTTGTAACGAGAAATCGGACAGTAGACTAGCTGTACTTTCCACTTTATGTATTTTCGTGTGTTTATACACATGCATTGTAGAGTATGTCGATTTTCGAGAAGCACAGGAAGGCACATTACACAAGAATGTCTTAATGGAGAGACGACCTCCACTAAATGTTCCACTCCACTCCATGTTTTCAAACTTTTGAACAATCCAATGAAAACCTGAATAAACATTTTTTTAAATTATATAATTATTCCATCATCAGATAATCAGTCCTGTGTGAGGGGGGCAGCGTCAGATGATTCCTTCTAGACATAAAAAATGTCATGTCAAAAACCTTATCACAATTTGGCAAGCATGATGCCCAATATACCATGGCATTGTCAAATCGACAATCCCTACCTGTGTCCTAGTATCTTGGCCCAGGTCAGTGAAGTACATTTAAGAAACTCTGGAATTAAATTTGCTACAAACTGGAGAAATCAATTATTTTTCAATCCCTTATGTGGGCAAGAGAGCGACAGGGTTTATTTGAATTGGAAATGGTAGGTTCAGTATTCATTAGTTAAAATCCAGTCTCGGGTCGCTTTCATAATTTGATCAAGGCTACTTTAATACAGAAGGTTGTCTCGACTCTAATGCTGAAGCATCAGAGGGTGGAGAGAGGTGCGCACAGCAAGGATAGTGACGTAATCCAAGTACAAGAAACAGCGCGAATCAGGCGTTTACTGTATGTGTCAATGTATCAGGGGTTTGTTATTTTTACAGTTTCAGAAGTATTCAAATTAAATAATTTCTTAATAATAAATAAATTGTAATTAAGACAGTGACTGTGGTCTGTGTGTGCTGTTGCCGAGTGCAAAAACTATAGAAGTGTTACAATTACGCGTTAAAGACTATTTCGCACATTTCCCAGAGATCCCAATGTTAGGAACACATGGGTTGGCAAGTGTAAACGAAGTGATAAATCAAATCTAAACACTGCAGCTATTTTTTCAGATAATTTTTCCGCATTAGTTTATTAAAAGGACTTACAATTTGAATTGCTCGGACTTACTCCAAGACGAAAATTAAAACCATGTCAGCATGGACAAACAAATTTATATGCGAGAGTGGGATACTTCAAGACGACTTGCAAGTTATCAAAATAAAAAATAAAGTTTACCTCTGACATTCTAAATCCCGTAAAAAACTCAATTATATCGTTTAATAAGATATCGTTGGACTCAACAAGTGTGCTTGACCCAACGTACTTAAAAATTACCTCACACTCGTAGGTTCTTGTGACAAAGATACGCGGACTTTGCTCATCTTGGAATTACAATTTCGACACCAAACCGACTGGGGACTCACAACAAACAAATTATCACGTGAACTTCATTGATAATTACGTAATTTTAGAAGATGGGACAATTATAGATAGGACAATGTTATACAATATAATAAACTTCAGCGGCACGTAATTGTTGTTCCCAACTAACATGTACTATATTGGAGCTCAGTGGAGCTGAAAGGATGAGAGTGAAACTACTTCCAACTACTTCATTAATTATTTCATTAGGACTAATACGAGAGATTTTAAGTCAGATTTTATAAAAACTTCGGCTCACAAAATTGATATTTAGTTACAATAAAGTGATTGAAATGAATGAAATATCTTGCATTTGCATTGTTTACATAGTAAGCATACTTGGGGGTTCTCTTGTATATTACTTGAGTGACGTCACAGCTATGAGCAGCCGATCCCAGCACTCATCGAGACAACCGTCTGTATTAAAGTAGCCTTGAATTTGATAAACATTTTTAGCCCGAGATATGTACTTCTTTAATAATCCGATGCAAATTTTATGAATTGCAAATAATTGTTGTCGAAATTTGGAATTTCTTCGGACTTCAATGCATTTGTGACAAATTTTAAATTAAATGATTCAAATGCGTTCGACCCGTCCTTAACATGGGATAGAGGGAGGTAAAACCATTATTGACACCCTGTACATTCGTTTCCTCAATTCGTACTAGATATTATGGGGGTTCAGCAAATTTACGAAAATATGAAACAGAAGGACGAACATTGCCAGTAAATGAAAGTTGAAATAAATGATTGATTTACACGCCACTTGAAATATTATTTACATTCGCATTGCTAATATTGTAAAAGTTTCCTTTAGGTCGGTTGTTGGGCAGCACCAAGGCATTTGTGTATGTAGTGGTAAAGGACTATGGTGAATCTGTACATCCAAAATATCAAAATTAAGTAATTATATAATTATCATCTTCATTGGAAAACGTCTATCATTTATAATATTGTCTAAAAAATTTAAGTGACGTTTGGAAATATAATTAAATCAATCACTTAGTTAGGTTTATTTATTTTAGAATGAAGTACTTTTAAATATTTACATCACTTTATTTATTGTCAGACCAGAGTTTGGAAACTGGTATTTTGTTTTAATCAAACTGGATTGGTCGGTAAACATTTTCTGTCGTAATTTATAATTTCTCCCATTCTCTCATTCTTTCTTCTATAATTTTCTAAATTAATTTTCTGCTTCGAAAGGCAACGCGTGCACTGTTTATTGAATTCTTGTAATTCTGATCGTTAAATTTGTTTAAAAAACAATTAGCTTTAGGTTCACAACTTCAAATCAAAATTACTGGTTAGTATTCATACTTTGAACAAATATAATTTAATATCTAGTCAAAATTTACAAATAAGAACAAGCAAAGTGTGAAAGTAAAAAATGACAAGTGAAACATGAAGCACTTGATGGACTGTTTCCTTTAAAAAACGCTGACTTTCGTGCGATTTCAAATAATTACCCGTTTCCCATTACAGAAACGCCCCATGTGTTTCTTCCGGATTAAATAAAATATAAATATATGTAAAACCAACAACACTTGGGCTGCATCTACATGATTTGGATAAATAAAAAAATGATTTTTAACGATGTGCTGATTTTAATGATTTTGGATTTTGACTTCAATTTAATTTGTTTTTAGAAATATGTCCCAAATAATCTCCGGAGACAAATTTTACAAAATCCGAGAGATTGTTGGTTATATCACAGATGTGCAACTTGAAACGTTTTAAAATTTTGAAAAATGTGAAAACCTCACCACTCTTTCTGCGAGCACTATACAAGCTCTTTTTAGTGTAATACTGAAGTATTTTCAAATTTTGAGCTACTAATAATCATTAACCACGCAGTAATTATTTTTTACTGACAAAATACGGGAATTCATAATTTAATAATAGGCGTTTGCTTAAATTCAAGAGTCACGTAATTATTAAATTAAAAAATGTTAACAGTGTTAAATTATAACCAGTATGTTTGAAACGCCAAACGCTTTCATTGGGGAAGGCGCATAATTAATTGCTTTTTATTTCCGTCAATTTAAATTGATTTGATTCCACGTTTTATAAGCACGAACACATTAGACATTATCCTTAAAACACCTTGAATTAGCGCACATGCTTACACTGGAACAAAATCCGGAAGTTACAGCTGGGAATAATAATAACTTACATATATTTATTTATACATTAAATTGTATTACATAATATGTACATTTAAAGAGTAATTTTTTATTCAAATTTAATGTAGTATCTAAAGTTTTGACTATTAGATGACAAGAAATGAATGGGGTCATTTTTTACTAGGGAAATAAAAAGTTGTATCTTTTTTTATTTAATTGGAAATCAAAAATATATTTTATGCCGGATTTACAAATTATTATTATCACTAGACGGACAGTATCGTTCAAGTCAATTCACTCCAAATTGGTTCAGAGTTTTAACGCCACTCTATCCATTTTGACGCATAAGAGGTTCAGTAATGAGAAAGTACAAAATCATTTTTGACGTTTGGTTTGACATATGAATTAAATAAATCACTTTTCTCTGTTTCTGAAGAAAACATAATTTAAAAGAATTATATATATACATATTTTTTTAATTTGGTTTTTGTTTTACGGTAAATATTATAAGCCAAAATTTGGAATTTTTTCATACTGGTGTGTAACTGATTTTTGAATCATAACATGACCATCAAATTTTTAAAAAACTAATTAAATCAGAGTCATTATTTCGAATAAAAATAATAAATAGCATATTATATGATTTAATATTCAAAATTATAGCGCAAATAATTAAAAATCCAATCAATTTTGACGAAAAGCGACAAGCGAAGTGAGAAAGTAAAACAAATTGAAACTGGATAAGTTAATTCAGTGCATTCTTTTAAATTATGACTACTACGACGTTTCAAATAATTATTCTATTATTTTTATTCATTTAGAGGAACATGTTACATTTTCGTTACTCTTGACAAAATACAAACAGGAACTGTATATATGTGTAACACCAAAATTACCATATATACAAATGTATATCACTCGGATAAATAAAACAATATATTTGTAAATCCTATTTTCAGTTTTTGTGGCAAATGTTAGTAAAATAAATCGCTTACCAGATTAATTAAAATGTAGATGTAAATTAACAAGTACATGAAACAATCATACTTGCAGTTTTGGTCCAAAGTTCAAATTCAGTTCCATTCACATACCAAAATTTTTCGTGCCGTTCAGTTAAGTTCAGTTCCCTTTGTTAAAATCTTGTCCTAGTTCAGTTCAATTCACTGGGTATTTTCCAGTCGTTACGTTCAGTTCAGTTAATTCTTGCACTTTTTTTTTCAAAGTTCAATTCAAATTCAATATATACTTTTCGGCCGTTCAGTTCAGTTCACTGTATCTGTCATTAGCGTGTAAATTACGATATATTTAAGTGACATTAATTTTTTTTTATAGTTTAGAGCTTTGACTGAAGCAAGGTTTTTTTTGCTAAATGACTGATTAAATAACTGCTTTCAAAACTCCGGTGTTTTAAAAGCAGCATTGAATTTGAGCTTTCTGATAAACAATCAATGTAAAAAAACCAGGCGCTTCTAAATTAATAAATCGTATAACTATGCTTACAATTATTGGGCTTTTTAATTCATGCAACTTCGGCCAAAATGTGCTGCAAACTCGTTCTTCAATGTAAAAATCTGTTTACTTGTAAGCAATTTGATTGATTTGTAATTTAATGTCATTGAAATGTATTGTCAAAAACCTGGGTGATATCTTTTAAGATTACAAAAAAAAAATTTCATGCAATTTAGAGATATTTTGTATAATATTCGTTTTGGGTTCATGATTCTATGAACTTATATTCAAACCCTGACTCTTAAGTTCAATTCAGTTCAATTTGCGTCACTTGAACGTATGATGAACGTTCGTTCACATTCAAAATAAGTTCTTCTGAGTTCAATTCAAATTGACGATTCAAACGACTGCAAATATGGTTTCCATACTTGCAGCCGTTCAGTTCATAAAGTGGTGAACTGAACTGAACTAGCCCTTATTCTTATTCAGAGCTGCGCACAAGTACAAGTAGACCACGAGTATTTCAAGTCAAGTTCGCGTTCGGGTCGTGGTCAAGTAAATAAATTTAAAACCATGAACGGTTCGGGTCGTGTTCAGGTATTTCATGGACTTGACCATGATTTCTTACCTCAAGTCAAGTTCGTGGTCAAGTATAATTATTTTACTTGAACCATAGTACTTGGTCAGGTTCAAGTAAATATTAACAAGTACTTGACCACGAACTTGAGTTTTTGGTGTACAAGTTCAAGTAATTTTGTATGCGCAAGACTTCATGACTGAGAGAATTTTCAATTCACTTACGATTCACTACTGTATACTAAATAATACTTAAAGCGGCATTTCAGTGCACCACTTTAAGAGACCTTTGTTAACTTGTTCCGTGTACGCAAATACAAAAGAACGCTCAACACTCATATGACTCCTTAGAAATTGATTTAAATATGCTCGCACCCATTTTTACAATAGTATGTGTCAGCTAAACCTAAAAGAGTTATGTGCCACCGAATATGTCAACTGCGACACCAGACCCACCAGGTACACGAAATCAGAGTAGATATCCAGTGTACCATCATTCAACATTCAGTGAAAAGGACCAAAAATACAATTATTATTTTTACAGGCGGTTGCTCGCAAAAAACTGGGTGAAACCTAGTGTTAGATACCTATACTCTTTCGTTACAAATATAAATTTCTCCAGTCAAATTTAAGATTTTGGTGTCCTAAAAATTAAGTTTCTTGTACATGAAAGTTCAAGTTCATGGTCAAGTTCGGGTCATGGTCAAGTCAAGTTGAAGTTGGACCCGAAACACGAATATAAAATCATGGTCAAGTAATCTGAGAATTACTTGAGAACCCGAACTTGTTTCATTCAAGTATTACTTGAACTGAAAATGTCAAGTTCGGGTAATCTTGAAATACGTACTTGAAAAGTCGGGGTCAAGTCAAGTTCGTGGTCGGATCTTTATAAATACTTGACCCGAGCGCAGCACTATTCTTATTGTTTTTGAATGAACTTGAACGAACTAGATAAATGCAAACTTTTGACTGAATGAATTTGAACTGATCTCAGCAGAACGTAATATGAATGTGAACGAACTTTCATCGTACGTTAAAGTAACACAAACTGAACTGAACTGAACTTAAGAGTCCAGATTTGAAAATGAACTTTTATATTCGTGAACACAACACGAACATGATCTATCTCTAAATCGCATGACCATATATTTTATAGTTGTAATCTCAAAAACTAGCATTCTGGTTTTTGACTGTTCATTACAATGACATTAAATTGCAAATCAAAGAAATATTTATTTACAAGAAAACCGGTATCTTACATTTAGTAACGCAAAATTTGGCACATTTTGGGCGAAATCGTATGAAATAAAACGTGGGATAATTGAAAGCATATTTATATGATTCATTGAGTTGGAATAGCTTGGTTTTCTTAGATTGATCGTTTACCAGAAAGCTCAAATTTAATACTGCTTTCAAACACTGGAGATTTGAAAGTAGTTTTATATTAGCGTTTTAGCGTGTTAGTCACTTAGCAAAAAATCTTGCTTTAGTCAAAGTTCAAAGTCAGCTATTAAAAATATAACCGAATGCCTCTTAAATATACTATAAATGACTTGAACTAATTGGCTCGCTAATAACAGATAAAACGAACTGAACTGAACGTCCGAATATTATATAATGAATTGAATTGAACTTTGAAAAAATACTGCAAGGGTGAACTGAACTGAACGTAACGACTGGAAAGTACGCAGTGAATTTAACTGAACTACGACAGGCTTTGGACAACGGGAACTGAACTTAACTGAACGTCACGAAAAATTTGGGGATTGTGAATGGAACTGAATTTGAACTTTGGACCAAAACTGCAAGTATCATGGAAACAATTATATGCACCATGTTTTTCCCGCATGTGCAGTTTGATCTTAATCATTTTCTATTTACTCTGACCTCCGTATGGGAGTTAGTCTTAAAATATTTGATTCCCTATTATGTTGCAGATCCGTTTCCAGATTTTCAAAATTTAATTTCAATGACCTGGGTCGATATTTGCAGTCACAGGGTCAAGGAACATTAAGCAAAGTCGTTTTTTTCTAGTTCGATGTTTTCATTGTAAAAGTTACACAAAATTACACTTTGAAGAAGATTATTTCCTATGAGTTATCTGATGAAGTTTTAAACTTTTGAAAATTATAGCTTAGCAAAGAAAGTAAGTTTATTTCCTAGATAATGCAAAAAATTGTTTGATAATGCATCACAAATTCATCGAGTATTGAAGCTGACAAAGAAAAATTGGAAACTATTTGTGAAATTAGGTGAAGGACACGGATTTAAAAAAATTAAATGTTTATTAAGAATTCCTAAGCCATTTTAATTAGTTTTTATATTAATATTACACAATTGCTTACAGGCAAGGAATTATTTAAATGGCGTTGAAGTACTTGCTTTGCAAACATTTGGATGGTAAATTTTTATTTTCACTAGAAATCATAAAGTTTTAAGTCGTCCCCTATTACGAGGATTAAAATTATACAAAGAAATAAAAAATCTGGATTGATTCCTTGCTACTGTTATTAAACTACACAATATATTTTTATTGACTATTAAAATTGTATTTCACCAGCCCAAGTAAAACATCGTAATAATTTTAGGAATTCAAAATTTTACAAAGCAAATATAATTTTTGAGTGATGACGAGTTTTGAAATTCATAAATTATGGAATTTTTGTCAGTTTTAAATATTTTGTGTAGCCTCTTTAGAGCCACGTTTGCTGTTCACGCCTTATAAATCATGCATACAAACGAGATCTTATAACAATGTAAATTAAAAAATAATAGTTTGTTTTTTATACAATTGTCCATTTTAACATACTACTCAGTGATTTTACATGCTACATTTGTAGATATTTCAAGCTCATAACGTAAAAATCAGGACGAAAATGTCCAAAATGTCAGCCCTAGGTTAAACATGCCATGAAATCATAATGCCTAAAATGTAAAATAAGCTAATTAACGGTGATTTTTGTATTCAAATTTTGTATTCAAACATTTGGTGCTATCGTTTTGAAATCTTAGTGGTTGCATTATATGCATCATTCTCATATTGGGTCGAAGTTTATTAAAATCTTACGACATTGTTTCAAGCATAACCGAATCATACAATTTAAACTCTGGGAGTGTGTGGTGGCAATGACAAAATAAAATGACGAACAGAAGACTTTTTAAAATTCTTGTATAAATTTCTCACCAACAGCGTTGCCCTTTTAAATATTTTTTTTTAAATATTTAAAATAATTTAAATAAATTAAACAGTCACTACGGAATTGCAATTAAATAAGCGCCTTAATAATTTGAACCATGAAAACATTTACTTTTTGTAAATAAACAAATTTGGTTTCACAACTTTCGAACGACTCGAATATTTTCTGACAACTTACGTAATTGAGTGGCTCAAAATTTTTAAAGCATTTTAAAAGTGTATTCGGATAATGGTACTCTCCTGCACAATCTTTTAAATCGTTTTTACCACATCCCAAATATCAAAATTTCAATGTTTCTGAATAAATACTCGAGTTTTAAAATTTTTCGTCGGTTGTTATATTATATGCACGTATGTATATCTACTGGTCCGTGATTTTAGTCCTGTACTAAGCATCAGTTGAAATATTATGTGGGAATTACGATTTTATTTATGAAGTTGGGGAATTTGTAGTGATATTTTAAATGGTGCATTAGTTAGTTGTCAAATACATTAAATTTTAAATTACGTTTCTAAGGAAAGGGGATTGGTGACCACATTCAAGTATGAAATGAAATTATTTTCCTAATCGGATTCGTTACTTTTACTCCCGACATTGACTTTACTTCAACGTAATTTCTCCCTTATGCTGACAAGAAGAAGGGGGCAAATTGTAATGGTCACCCTTTACATCTAACTTAAAGCATTGCGTGCTTATAAAAACATATAATTAAATCTAAAATTGTCGGTTTTGCATTTAATATTTTTGCATTTATAAGTCTCATTTTAGAAATAACTTAAAAATTCAGGAACTCACTGAAATATCTGGAAAACTTATGTTGGGAAGGCTGACCAGAATATCCGATTCTCAAATCAGAACTTCTAAGTGAATTGAATTTGCATTTGAATTTGTCTTGTATACACCAAAAAAGCTTGTTGGTTCTAGTTTAAAAATGTCGGAATAAACTTAAATTATGAAATTTAACCACACAAAAGTACTCATTCATCATTGCATCGGGCGTGGGAAACATTTCAACACCAAACGATTTTTAAAAAGTTCACGAACTATCCAAAACAATGAAATTTTAGTAAACTTAACACCAGACTTTGACATTGAAATTTTGGTGAATCTGATTTTTAACTTGTAACTCAATCAATATTTTCATTATTTCGGTAAGTTAGGGTACAAAACGGTGACTGTAAGGATTTTATGATAGTGTAACGCCCATACTGGCAGCAAGCGAAGTCTGTAACAATGTTCCTCAAAGCGGAATATAATGTGAAATGTCATTTACAAGGTCCCACTTGATTTTACTATTTTGCCAACAGTAAGAGCTAATCATGAAATGGTTTTCGATTGATGAATCAAATTCCGAACGGTCTTTAACACATTTTACACCAAACGCGTGTCAGTATTGTTGTTTATTGCTTGCTTGTTTAGAATTGATACACTTAATGGTTCGTAACTACAAGTTGTTCAACAACTTGCGGAATACCCTAATGTTTGGACGTTATATGACAGCAGAAGTAATCATATATCCTAAGAAATTTAATTGCACTTTCGCTAGTATTTTAAAAAAATAACACATGGCTAATTCATGAAGTAACTGTTAGCTTATCTACGAAACTATGTTTAGTATGTGCATATAATTGCGTCGCCGACTTCCGTACTTTCAACACACACCAGGCACTAGCTTTCTGGTCAATATTAAGTTGGTCGATTTCACGATCTTTGTCCGCTCCATCTTCTTCCAGAACGTCTGCCGTAAACCGTGCTCTCGATAAAGATCTGACGTTTAGTAGTGTTCATAAATACCACAGTAGTATATGTTATACTACTTTTTTATGCAAATGATTACTCCCTAAATTTCAGGAGCACCAGGTTACTCTCGGTTTTTGAAGTGTTCCTATACCTTCAACATGGATGTGTTGAAGACATAGGAAAAGTGAAGGGCGGATAAAGGGAATGTGTGGCAAAATTATTGTTTTGATGGCAAAGGAAGCGATCTCTCAAATTAAAATTGACCGCTGCCCCTTTGTCTCCACTGGAGACATTTATGTGATGCAGCTGCATACGAAGAATATTTTTGGCATGCAGCTGCATCCGAAGAATCTTTATGGCATGCAGCTGCATCCTGTTTATAGAATATTTTTCTTCACTTTGGTCCTTGACTAGATTGCAGGGGTTTTGTCCAGTCGAACGATTTTTCAAGATAGTTTTCTATCGCTATTTCTAATTTCTGCTCGCGGAGTATATGTTGACGCCAATTTTATTAACAGTTTATTTGAACAAACTGAATCGACAGAGCATCCAAAGTTGCATATATTTTTAAAGGAAACGGTTTATATTGCTAGTGGTTGTGGAAAATTGGAATGATTGTGAAATTTGGTTTGTGGATTGAAACTGTAATTAAAACAATATTGTTTCCCGGATTTAATACGAAAATAAAATATCTGACTGTGATCTTAGAACGGTTTGACTTCAATAGGATCCGAATATGGTACGGCAGTGTTTTTATGTTTAACTTCATAATCTTTTCGTTTTATGCTTATGCTCTAATTTTAGTCTATGATCTCTTTATCTAACTCGCCGAGATTGTGCATTGATAATGACGGAGCTTTAGTCCTGAGGATTTCAGGAAAAAAGGGAATTGTCAGGCGGGCAAAAAATTACCCGGGAATAAGCCATAGTACAATCTCAACAAAGGCCTGGTTCGCGGCAGTTCCTTGTTTTAACCCTCGTTAACTGTTGATTGATTGATTGATTGATTTATTTATTTAGATTTAATTGTGAAGTTATACATCGAATTAAATTAATGATTTCCAATGACGGACAATATTTAAAAACTAGGAGTAAATTACAAAATTAAAAAAAATACATAAATAAATAAGACATGGTCAGTAATATATATGTGTATATTTTTGTTTGCATCAATTTACGAAATTTAAGGGATCCCGTTTGAGCATGATCCATTTTGTCAATTCGCTATAAAAATGTACATTATCTAGGTCACGAAGAGAAGGCGGTAGCTTATTCCACATATGAACGAGTCGGTACTTAATTGATCTTTCGAAAGTTACAGATTTGTGTTTTATAGATTTGAGTGTATTTCTATGGCGTACATTTAAAACATTTAGTTCGTATTTAAATACCTCATTAAATTTTTCGCATCGTTTTTTATATAATATACGACGTCTAGTCTGTACCATAGCAGTATATAGACGCCTTTCTTGTATTGATAAAATATTGAATTTTTCAAGTAGAAAGTTTTGCATGTCATTTGAAACAAACATTGACTCTCTGTGACTACTGAGTCTTCTGACACCTCTCTTTCTACAATTAATTTTATACAATCCAGAATACAATAGTTTGTTTATCTTATTTTGAAGATAGTTTACATCATCTGGGCTAACACAGCACCAGGACATGATACAGTAATTTATATTCGAGAATAGATGTGCATGTATTAGCAACTTGAACATTTCAAAATTTATAAGTGGATATAACTTATGCAAAAGATAAATAGACGAGGATAACTTTTTTCGTATATGAGCATAATGTTCTTTGAATGTTAGATTGCAGTCTAAGTGTATGCCTACATATTTGAAAGTATATACACGCTCTATAATATTGTTACGACAATTCATATATAAATTTTGAGGTACAGATTTGTCATTTGTCTTATTGAACACCATACATTTTGTTTTTTCATAGTTAATTATTAAGCCATTATCATTACACCAGGTGTCAATGTCTGCGAGCGTACTTTCAGCTTCCTTTACTGCAGACTCAATGTCCTTATCGCTGACATAAATAACAATATCATCGGCAAACAATAGACAAGTACCTAAAGAAGCTATAATGGGTAAATAGCAAAGATCATTTATATATAATATAAATAATAAAGGTCCCAGAATGGTACCCTGAGGTACGCCACAATAGAAATGGAATTTATCCGAGATTTTGTCACCTATCTTTATACTATAAGATCTTTGGTATAAATAACTACATAGCAATCGCACAATATCTTCATGCAATTTAAAAATTAATAACAATTTTTTTAACAAAGGAACATGTTGAACCGTGTCAAAAGCTTTTCTGAAATCAATGAATATAGCCACTACATGGCCTTTGGTAACATCTATCTTATTAAATATTTCTTGCGTAGGTATTTGCACTGCTGTATCACATGAACGACCTCTTCTTAAACCGTGTTGATTATCTGCAAGATTATTTGATACTGCAGATAGAATATGGCGTTGCAGTACTTTCTCAAAAAGTTTACACATAAACGGCAGATTACTGATTGGCCGATAATTTTTCCCGTCGGTTTTACTGCCGGTCTTTTTGTAAAGAGGAGTCACTTGCGCATGTTTAAATTCAGCAGGAAAATGTCCTTCTTTTAGAAGTTTTGTGAATATGAATGCAACTGGTGCAGCAAGAGATGACAAGCACATACAGAAGATAAACGAAGATATCACGGATTGAGAGGCACTTGTTCTTCTCTTCACAAATTTTGCAGCTGAAATTATTTCTTAGGGTGTGAATTCAATAGGAGAGTTAGAACGAGGGATGGAATTTGATAGAGTGTTTATATCAAATGAGGTATCAGGGGCTTCGATAACAAAGTTTTCGTTTAATGTTTTGCAAATGTCCTCAAAATTCTCTACAATTTCACCATGAGAAACTATCTTGTTTATTTCCATGGGTTTAGGTTTACCTCCTGACAAGTCTTTAAAATTATTCCATAATGATTTGGAACTGTTAGATTTCTCACATTTAGTTTTATGATATAGAACTTTTGAACTTTTTATGGAGCGTGTAACTTCATTACGAAGAGATTTGTAGGAGCTCCATAACGCACTAAGCTAAGTTTTGGATTCGTGTAATACAAGTTCATTGCATCCTTCAGATTTGAGAGATTGCAAGAAGGAGCGTGACTTATGGAACTTCTTTAAACATTTATTTCGATTATAAATCAACTGCCGAATATTATCATCCAGCCATGGGCATGGGTTTCCTTGGATACGTATATTTCGTAAAGGAGCGTGCTTATCAACTACAGCCATTACTTTAGTTTCAAATTGGGACCATACCAATTCATTTGTTGCATGAAGATCGTTGGTTAGGTCAGCTCTTATTAGCTCTGCATTTAAGTTTTCCCAGACAACATTCTTGAAACTTCTTATGGAAGCAACATTTGGTCTATATTTTAGTTTCGGACTCTTGACTACTATGCATATCATATCATGGTCAGAACTAAATGGAAGCGTTCCGTACAAGGAGAGTTTTTCTGGCACAGAGGTGTAAAAATGGTCAATAAGAGTTGCACTGAAATCACTCTTATTCTTGCGTTTTGCTATTCTTGTTGGGGTATTTATGATTTGTGTTAATCCGAACTGTTTGGTTACCAATTGTAGCATATATGCTTCAGTCTTTGAGTAGGCTAGATCAATGTTAAAGTCACCGGCAACAAAAAGGTCAACATTATCTGCTCGAATATTTGTTAATAACTCATCAAAGCAATCGATAAAGGCTGGTGAATATACGGAAGGGGGCTTATATACACATACCAAAATAAATGGTTTAAGGTACGGTGGCCAGATTTGTATACATGTCACTTCAACCTCGGTTGGGAATTTGACATTGTAATTTAGTTCTAAATATTTCATAGCAACAGATATGTATATAGCCGAACCACCTCCTAATCTGTTTTTTCGATCATGTCGTATAAGGTTATAGCCTGGAATATTAAAATAGCCGTCCGGTACATCCTGAGTCCATTTAGTCTCTGTACACATTAAGACATATATCTTATAGATATCACATAATATCCGACGTTCACTTTACTTTACTAAATTCAGACTATTTGCATTTATATGTACTAGCTTCAGTCCTTTAGTTGTTTTCAGCTGTACATCTGCAGTAAATGATGCATTTATAATAGATATCTCGTTATTGTCACAAGTAAGATTAGCCAGTGGATTTTCAATTGTTTCAAATACCACAGGGCTGCCTTGATCTTCACAAATAGCACATTTCCATGATTTAGATTTCATCAATTTATGAAAGTTATAGATAGAAGGGCGCTGAGTTAGGCAAATACGATGGCATAGAAGCAAGCAGTCACAATGAATGGCCAGTTGGAATTTTTTTACATCTTTGTGGCATATTGCACAATTAGGGTGCTTCTCCATATTTGCATACGACGAAAATAGTAACTAGCGAGGTATGATATAGCACTTAACACAGGTAAATGGACTTAGAACAGATATTGTAGACTGAATTAAGCAAAGCACTGGCTAATAAGATAAGGTATGGAAAGGAGAGGAAAGGTAACCATATTCTGGACAAGTGGCAGGACAACCTACCTGGAGCTTGTCCAGAAATGGAATTACTTGATAGGCTAAAGAAACTTCCTGGTATAAAATATTCCTGGTAAAAGTTCTTATCACATCTTCTGTGTATGGGTATCACAAGTAACTCACAAATGCTTAAACAGGAAAGTTGATTTTTAGTTATTGATGGAAATGTAAATAGAAACTTGGGGGAATTTAATAGGTATGACTTCGGTCTGAAACGATGTGTTTTTATGTCCTTTAATTAATCTCTATAAGTAAGCGATGTGTGTTGGGGAATTAGACCTTGAACCAAGATTGAGTAGTTGTTCTTATTTAACCAATTAGGAGATGAATAAATCAGTCCAATCTCCGAGTAGATCAATTGTCTCTTTTTACAACTATATTAAGTTTTAAGCTAATATTTCCACGCACTTTTAATTGTCCTTATAACTAAAATCCTATTATTATAGTCACCTCCTATTACTACCTTTCCTAGTCCTTCTCCTAAAGATCACCACACTTCCTGAACCACCTCCTTCCTCTTCCGTAGCTTGTTCCTGTTTTTGCTCGTCCCGTTTCGTATCTTTTAACGGTTCTCGCTCTTTACTACTATTCTATTTCTACATATTTCAGGTCATAATGTGCAATGTAGCTCTCAGATCTCATCCACTCTATTTCACGGTGTACCGACGCCCGCATTAGATTGAAATTAATCTCGTACGTGGTCGTCTTGACAAGGAGGTATTCCCTTTTCTATATTCCGAAATAAGAGTATAAATAAACATTTATATTATTTGATGAAACAGTGCAAATGAAGTAAATTAAGTCAAGCTACATAAATATTTGCATTGTATGGATTAGGCAGGTCGTAAATACAGTACACGGAATATCATAATTATTATATATTTGCAAACGTTTATTTACCAGGAGGTTTCTGCATGACACATGACACTGATGAATATATTAGGACGTGTGTTAAGTTATATCGAGAGGAGAAAATACCGTCAGGAATTAAATATATTACTGTCATATAAAAACGGTACACAATTATTTGTTTTTGCACAACTACTGATTTTGTCTAATGAGGTAACTTATGACGGTCCTTTGATTCCTCCAAAAATTTGACACATAAAACTCCCTTATAGCAGAAATATGTAATTTTGGGAATCATTATTAAATGATGAATCAATAGCCAGTCATTTAAAGTGTCATACCGCGTCTCGATCCATTTTGAATTAATTAGCCACGGATCATTCACAAGCAATGCGTTTGTTTTTTCGCCGTTTTTAACAACCAAGTGTATTTACTTACACATCAGGTGTGTGTTACCTCCAGTTCCCAGTCACGCACAATCAGTTAATTTCACAACAGTTAACACAATGTAATCACCCAAAATTTTACAGATCTACAGGGACGAATATGCGGTATATGTTGCAAAATTAGATGAACACGCGTTTATGTAGCAAATAAAAAATTCTAATAAAATTGTAAAATAAATCGAAGACAAATCAGGAGTTGCAAAAAGTTGTCCAAAATTAATATACAAACAGGGTGCAGCTTCAATCCATAAATATCTCCAGTGGTGACAAATGGACAGCGGTCAGATTTAATTGGAGGCACCGCTCACTTTGTCACCGCCAAGAATATTTTTCCGCTCTCCCTTCACGTTTTCTCCTATACCTTCAACACTGTAAACGTTGAAGGATAATAAGGGAGGAAAAACTGGAAATAACCCGCTGCAGTCAAAATCCGGAAATTATCACCTGCAGCAAAAAAAACAAAAATAATATAGACTACTTACCACGTTCTTGTTCGATTTCGTTTGGCGCCTCTAGTATCAAATGCATGTGTACCCTTCTACTGTTTGGCATAGTTCACACCAGGGAAATTATAATTGTTTACTGGTTCATGTATCGTAGCACGTAGCAAAACA
Source organism: Allacma fusca (assembly GCA_947179485.1). Classification (NCBI taxonomy): domain Eukaryota; kingdom Metazoa; phylum Arthropoda; class Collembola; order Symphypleona; family Sminthuridae; genus Allacma; species Allacma fusca. Next base: position 9,804,853 of record OX359245.1, on the reverse strand, counting down.
TCTACATTTTTTAAAATTTTATCTTGTTCGTAGCTGAGATTCGATATGTTTGAGAATGTTAAATGCCCCGGAAAAGTGTGATTGAAAAACAACGTGAAACTAAAGGCAACAATTATGCGCATATCTTACCGTTCCACGTTAGGAGACGTCAATAAAACTAGTACAGTTTTTAATAATGTTTGGAGGTCCTTACCAAAGTACTTCGTATTCGACTTTTCCCTAAAAGCGCGCGCCCAAACGTTTTTTGATGACTTGCACGAATTTACACTTCTTTGGTTGTTGAGCTGACTAATCTTGTGCATGAATGTCATCCATTGAACTACGGTAGTGAGTTTAAGATCCAAACGGTCAACAAGAGAGGCAATTTTAGTTACAATATACGTTTAAGTAGCTGCATTTCCTTATATTGAACTAAATGGGGTTGAAACCTTCCAAGTTGCTCATACTCCCTCTTGGAAGAGCTTATTTATTTGCTTATCGATTTCAGTCATCACAATGTTCTGAATATGCAGGTACTGCCTGGGGGCTGCAGTCTCACATAAACGTTTCTGGCGTTCGGTTTATGTTGCAAACACAACCTGTGTATTTGCTAGCCTTGGACAGGTCCATATAAATTCGACGCTGTTTCGCTTTTCGGCTTCTTCCTACAGAGAAGAGTGCTATGAATCGAATGTGTGTGTGCGGATTGCTTCAATACAATTTTATTTATCCAGATTACGTCTGTTTGAGGCTTGCAGTCATAATTTCGATACTAATTGTAAGTTAAAGCCCTTTCTCTGACGCACAAAATTGGAGACATATGCGCATTAATGAATATGCATATGCATAGTGAGGCAAAATAGTTCAGAATGTAATACCCCTACTTTTCCGAAAACTTATGCGATACTCGAATATCTAAAATACAGCAATATTTAAAAAACACGGCGAGTCAGACCTTCTTCCTCTCAAAAATTTCTTCTCCATTTTCGTAACCAGTCTACCTTGCCCAGCACTCTGGGGAGCATACTTTATCAGTTTTGCCGTGAATTATTTGATCAAAACCAAAACATTGAGCTATTGGAAATCGCTTGTTTCGGACTTGCCCTTTTCGCATCTCATTTCCTTCAATCTGCCTCTTATATATATACATACGCACGTACGGAAGGTGTAAAAGTTTTCAATGCATCAGTGGCTTAACCAAATTGACCCAATGTTAATTAAACATTAAGTGATTTATACCATAAACAATAACTAAAGCACGATCGAATACCTTGCTACAAGAACCAAATGTATACAAGGTTTACATGAAGTTTCGATAGAAATAGTCAAGACACAAGAGACTTGTGATGTTAAAATATTGCCAGGGAGTCTCTCCGTCTTGCGGTGGATAATCTCCGGGGGGATTACGTCGAAGGGAATGTTTCCCAAAGGGAATACATCAAAAATGTGTAATAAAACGTTTATTTGAAATACGGAGTAACGTAAAAATACTATTGGATGAAATTTAGCGGATGCTAATTCATTACGAATTAGAAATTAATTTTTTTAGTATAACATGCTGACTGGCATACTAGCATACATGTTTTATATTATTTTTAGGGACAAAAACGTATACTTACTATCTGTTGTTACATCCTGTAGTGGACATTCGAGCCTTTCAACTCCTATTGAAATATAATGTTCAATATTGTATCAAAGAATATGGACGAAGACTGAGACCATTAAATAAAATTTGAAATAAATGAATAATTTCAACGCTACTTAAAATATAATTTGTGATAGATCTTAGGTTAATTTTACAACCGGGTATATTGCTTAGATAGCGATTTTAATAATTTAATGGCAAAAGACAACAGACACTCTGTGCATTCAAATTCGAACATTAGTTAAATTATAGCTCAACAATAATTTGAGATATATTGGATATTGCCCTTCTACAAAAATAATAAATCTGTAGTGCACACAATTGGGTGGAATCTGCGGGGATGTGGCAGTAATAATTAATATGCTTACTATTCCTGTGGCCCCCAACAATTTATGATATTTGTGTATTTTTAAATATTTGGCCAATATACTGGCAGGCAAGTAATACAATATACTACAGAATACTCTAAATAGTAAACCTGAACAATGTACTTCACAAGCTTGGTTTTTCCTGGAACATAATTTGTTTTGCTATAATCTGAAAAAGAAATTTGAATGTTTTCCAATAAAAACCCCGATTTTCATTGTCCCAGAGGTACAAGTACTAGTCAGTATTCAAAATGTAAGCGCAAATAATTAAAAATCCACTCAAGGTTCACAAATAGGGACAGGCAAAGTGCGAAAGTAAACCAATTTAAACATGAAGTACAGTACTTCATATTGTGTTTTTCAAAAATGATGACTATATATTTCAAATATTTATCTACGATTACAAAAGATTCACAGGTGTATTTGGAAAAACTAGTCAAACTATGGATATGTATACCATCAAAATTACTTGTTGTCTACATAAATTGGATAACTAAAAACATTTATAAATCCGAATTTGACTTCACATTTTTTGTTTATATATTACCCAGATAAGCTCCTGAGACATATCTTACCAGATTCATAAAACTTCAATAGTAAATTAGAAAGTTCCAGGAAATATACAGTACAACATTCTCCACGTATTTTAAGTATTTACAATGTGACCAAAATAATTTGTCACTAACTCCCCCCATAAAATATTTAATTCACTATTTAAAGGAAAAGGTTTAGACGCACCTTATATATTTTCTCTGACATCGCTGTACAATTAGGAAACTTCCGGAAAAATGGTAATAGTTTTCAAAATGTAAACGCAAGTTTTCAAAAACTGGTGTACTATAATTATTTAATAATAATACGATTATCCTAAGCATTATTTTGTAACTACATTTGAAACATTGGGAATAAAAACAAAGAGAACAAAAAATTGTACTTAAAATCCCCAGTTTTGTAATTTTAAAGCATTATTTTTAATTATAATTCATTATAGTTAACGACGGTAGGGATAAATTACAGTGAGACTGTAAAGCGGCAAAAATTTACTGGTTGAAGATACAAATTAGATACCCAATGTACGTATATTGTTGTAAATGTTTTCAAAATTTATATCGGATGCGTAATTATTACGATTCGAGGGGGGAATTTTGAATTAATTTTTAGTTTAATGTAATACGCGCAATGGTAAATACACAAACACTTTAGATAATTTATTAGAGCACGAGAGCTGTAGAGCAAACCCTTCAAAAGATCAAAATTAATAAACTATATTTATTAGTAATTTCGAAATAATATTGGTTGAGTGGAAGAAGATAATCATATTTGCAATTGGATTTGATCATTTAAACCGTGTTTTTAACGTGTTTCTCACTGCCTTTAAAATAAATAACTTCCAAAGCGTTTGTAATAACAGTCATCTAAAAACTACGGCTGAAGCAAACAACGATGTGATTCATGTTTATTTGTTATTTCGAATCGTTTTTATGAGCTACAATAATTTTAAGTTTATTCACACCGTATTGCACATTTTCGGGTCTTTTACTCGGGATTTTGGTCTTAGAACGATGATAAAAGACTCAAAAGAGTTACAATCGAATTTGCGCCAAGCCGATATTCTCCAAATATTTGTAGACGACATTTTATTTGTTTATTTTTTTCATAAAATCAAAGAACAAAATTCTTTGTCCTTGTCGATGATTTCCCACTTTCACTCGAGGCAATGAATTTCCCTCAACGTTGTTTCATATGATTGGGGGATCATGCTTGCGATTCTGAACGGATTAACTTCTCAAGTACATCCCCTGAAATATCATACTATTTCCTATGAAAGAGCGTTAAAACATGTAATGAGAACCCGACTTTAAACTTCATTTGTCCTGATCCATGGGATCTGAAATCTTGTCCGAATTCAGTAAAGTAAATTTGAAAAAATCTGGAATTAAATTAACTAGAAACTGAAGAAACAATTATTTTTCACTCACTTATGTTCTCTAAAAGGAAAATTGATAATTCGGATACATTTTGGATCAATTTAAAAATAAATGATTGAAATTAGTTACAGTGAGAATTTTATTTTATAGTTATGAATAGTTTCTTTAATTTTACACATATTTACCCCTGCAGTTAAATTTCCATAAACTGGCTCTCCTGTTCTTACAAAATTATTTATGTATGTACGAACTGAAAAATCTCACTTCCACACGACATTAAAATTTAATGCAAACGAGTGTCAGAAGTTTTTTGGACTTATAACTCACGTTTGTTAACCCGTAAATATATAATTTTTGGAGTTTTGGAAACAAATTTAGATCATAATTTGCTAAATCATGGGGAAATTGGATATTTCCCACTAACGTTTCTGGCAAGGGCTAAAGGGGGTAAGCAATTTATGATTCCCGTACAACTGGTTTTGTGGGAAGTAACTAATTCTTTTTTGGGGAAAACAGTTTTGACATTTTTGTTCGACAAATTAATGATTTTGAAAATTCCATCAAATTTTGACTGGGATTTCGTTATGTGAATTTTTTGAGTCTCATTTTGATCATCATTGATGGAACAGTTTTAATGCCATCAAGTTTAAAATGCAGGTTTTCAACGAAAAATTAATTACTGTTTTAATATAACCTGCACGCAAAAATATTAATGGAGAAAAATTATTGTCTAAATGTGTAAAGTGTGCAACTTAAAAATATTAATGGAGGAGAATAATTGTAGTTTGCAAGTGTGAAATGGCGCAAGTTTTATTGGGAAAAGATAAATAATTAATTGTCTTATATTTATCAATTGACTCAAAAAACATTCTTTTTTCATCAAAAAATATATTCAAAAAGGATGAAGACTGAAAGGGGGAAAGTAAGTACGCAAGTACATAACAAATAAATGATATAGTTCCACGCCACTCGAAAAATCATTTGTAATAGCAAACTCAGTTCAACAAGTGATCAATGTATATAATATACAGTAGGCACCTGTAAAAGGTGTACATTGTTAATGAGCAAGTGACAATGACCCGACTGGTCATTCAAATTAAACAAAATGAAATATTTAATTTCAAACACAATTAGAGAACGTTAGCATAGCGTTTAAAATTTCGTTTTAAAATTGTAAGGTATGTTTGAAATTATTTAAATAAAAAATACAATAAAATGTATTAATATGTATTTATTTTTACCAAAAATATTTAATTTAGTATTGTCAAACCAGTGTTTAGAAAGTGGCTTTTTACTTTAATGAAGCTTAAATAGATGGGAAATGATAACTTCTGTCGTTATTCAGAATTTCTCCATCCTACGAAATTAATTTTCTGCTTCAAACGGACCCGCCCCTTGATTTTCCTTCTTTATCCTTCTGATTTGAACCATCAAATTTGTTTTAGAAAACGTTCACTTCAGATTCTCAACTTCAAATCAAAATTACTGGTTAGTACTCAAAGTTTGAGGGCAAAAAGGTTCAAATCGAATCAAAATCGACAAATGCCTACAAACGACGTACTAAAATGCAACAAATTAAAAATGAAGTACGTGATGGAATGTTGTTTTTAAATGGTGACTTTCCGGCCAATTCAAATATTTATCTGTATCGCACACAGAATATGTGTCAGTTCATTCCTGCCGAAAATCCAAGCTATGAGCATGTACATAAATTTGTTACACTCTTTCTTGGGAAGTATCCGCAAATATTGGATAACTAAAAACAATTGGTTCATAAATCCAATTGTGACTTTTTAAAATTCTACAGATATTAGTCAAAATAGACTCAAATAATAATAGGATAACCACATAAAGACAAATCCTAACAGATTTATTAAAAATCAATAGTAATGTAAATTTAGTAGTATAAAAATTAGGCATACCAAATTCATAATTCGGGCAGGGGACGAATATTTTTTTATAATCATTCAAGCAGCGTTGTAATAAATAGACTACTGCATTCAAGTTTTCGTTATAAAATACAGCAAAATTGCATTCAGAGAAAAAAAATTTTGTGAGGGATTTCTAATTAACAGTTGAATGTTCCACAGATTTTTATATATGTAATATAAGTTAAGAAGTTTAGTAAAACTGCAAAAGAAAATAGTTGAAAATAAATTTTAAATAAATACTGAAAATCTTTAACCCACACTGTGGCGTGTGGAGGACATCGTACTATTAGCACAATATTGAAATAATCGCCATATTCTGCTAACTAGTACAATGCATCATTATTTTCAAACAAAATAATTGATATCTCAAAATATTGACTATTTAATTATTTTATAAAAATATTTTGAAACTGTTAATTTGAATAAATACAAATATATTTATTCACAATTTTCAAAAAACTTTGTCACAAAAATGAAACAATGTTAAAGCGTTTACAATAAATCCACCGATTTTCAATCCTACAAGAGACAGTATTTAAAAGAAGAGCGTGGACGCCACTTTAATCAATTTCCCTGGAATTATTCCACTTCCTGAAGTTGAGCGTTCAGTATGCTTGGAGCAAGTTTTCAAAATGTGTTTTATAATATTAATGATGATGGTCAGCCTGTACATTTAAATTAACCAAAATTCGTGGTGCAAAAAAGATACAAATAAATGACATTTAAATAGAAAATTGTCGGTTTAGTATTTAAAATCTTATTTTAGAAATCAGTTAAAAATTCAGGATCTCAATTTCAGGTCAATTCAAATCATTGAATTATCTGGAACAGTGCTGCCCGCCGGCCCTTCGAAGTCAAGTCTAGTCTAGTAAACCACAATATGCATTAGGCATAGTCCAGTCAAGTCAAGTCACCTGGATTTTCCATCCAGCTAGTCAAGTCAAGTCATAGTCTCAAAATAGGACAGGAAAGTGTAGTCAAGTCCTAGTCAAGTCAAGTCTTCCAGTCTTACAGTTAAATAAAATATTCCCACCAAGTAGCAGCTTGTGGTGATTGAAATATTTAATCTTACCTTTTACTTAAGCATGAAAAAGTGAATGCATAGTTTTATTACTCCATTTATAATCCTGCTGGGAATTTTTACTTATTTCTCATTTTTGGATTCTGCTCGTTGTTTACAAATAATGTTCACTGATTTATTCGAAACAACGCTACCTTCCATCCATGTATTGCAATTTTTGCATTTATGATAATTAATAATTTTATGATTTTTTAGGACCTTCTGGTTTTGTGTAACAAAAAGCTAGAATTTTGTTATATTATACGCTGACTAACCACAATACACAAGTTCAAAATATTGGCTTGAAAATTACAACCAGAACAAGTGAAAATGATTAGCAGTTGTATTTTTGGAGTTGTTACAGCCTGAAAAGTCATTCTATAATTCTGTGAATGTGCCATAATAATAGTATTTATCCAATCGCAGTAGTGGATGAAGCTAGATGAAGGCCTACAAAAGTAATAATTTGCATGATTTTGGAGTTTTATCGACCGCTCGAGGGTGCTGGGGTTAGTTATGACTTGACTAGAAAATGCCATCGAAAACGGCTAGTCGAGTCAAGTCAATCACTAAGTTGTTATCCCTGCAAGGAGTCTAGTCAAGTCAAGTCCCATAATTACACAAACAGGATGTAGTCTAGTCAAGTTTTACTGCAAGGGTATTTTTACCTACTAGTCTAGTCAAGTCGCAAGTTTTCAAGTCAAGTCTGACTTGACTCGGGCAGCACTGATCTGGAAAACTCATGGTGGGAATTCAGAGTTTTTAAACATTTATATTCTACGCCACTTTTAATATTTTTAGTTTCCACGGCTCGTACTGAGTCTTGGATTAATCACAAAAACTCAAAGAAGATACAAACTTATAGCTTTTTAAAAGTAATAAGCAAAATCTGAAAAGCATGTAGTAGAAGTTGGGACATTCAAGTTCTAATTTGAATTGATCAGGATGCAATTTTTTCAAAAATAGTCCAGACAGGATTTCTGGACACAAACCTTACCAGGGTAATTAAAATTGCATAGTAAACGAGCATGCTTCAGTAAAATGTGGTAAAATAAATATCGTCGCTGAAGAGGCAAAATGGTCTGAGTGCTGTACAAAAGTATGCGCAAGTGGACCATTTTGCCTCTTCAGCGACGATATACTCCTTGTTTGCTGGCATTATAAAAATGTTTTTTTTTAAATATTAAAAATGTCCCATTAGTATTTTTCAAATATTTCAGCACACAAAATACTGTATGAGGGAAAGCTGAATATCAGTGATAAGGGAAATGTAACTTATTGTTAGTAAGATGGAAATGAGAAATCGTCAAACGCGAGAACACGAGGTAAGATTTGAAATCTTGTATCCTTTGACTATCCTACATCAATTTAAGCCCGCACCTGCACTAGATCTTTAACATATTTTGAAAATTTGAATAGCATTAATACCATTTTTTCCAAATTTTAGTAATTGTCAGGTCCATTTTTTTTATTAGCCAATGAAAAAAATTGAACAAAAGGACAAAGACAGAGAGATTGAGTACCCCTGAGTGAAGGTTGAAATAAATCGTGAATTTAGACGCATCTACACGAAATATTATTTACCATGAAACGCAAGATAACTGGGAAGATAGTATATTTTAACGCTCAACAAAATGTTATATTTAGGGGCAAATGACGATAGCGATTGTGCAAGCATAAAGTGCTTTTAGAAAACAATTTTACGTTATTTTATTTTTTGTTTTACCAAAATTATTTCTATTATTACAGCCAAACCCGTGCCTGGAAGTTGGATTTTTTTTAAACAAACTTGAATTGTTTGGAAATAATTTCTGCCCTAATTTGGAATTTATTCCTCCTCCAAAATTAATTTTCTGCTTTAAAAGAACGCGTCCACTGATTTTCGGATTCTTCTGATTCTGACCATCAAATTTGTTTAAAAAACGTTCATTGTTGTTCATTTCATGCTCAGAACTTCAAATCAAAATTACTGATTTTTGTTTAAAATTTGAGCACCCCCAAAGCTTCCAATGACAGTGTTTCTATTAGAATTACTTCAGTTAGGCTTGTCTGTATTTCTTTACTTGAAGTTTACGAAATTAGCACTTAACTAAACACATCTACCCTGAGTGTGACCATCTCTCAGATGATTTCTTCTCCACAAAAAAGGTGAAATTTTGGTAAAAACAAATTGCATTTGTTTGTCTCTCCTAAATATCCTGTAGGATTAAGAAATTTCCACCGGAACGATTTGAAGTATTAAAGGAATTAAACACCTTTTTAATGATACATTGTACAAATGTACTGTAGTTTTTTGAATTTCACAACATCTACCAAAAAGTATTTTTCCGAAATTTGGTAGACCAGTGACCATGAATTGCTTTTAAAATTTATTCAACTTCTTTCTTGAAAGACAATTTGTACTAACAATAAGGGTGTAACATATAATTCGTTCTTGACATCTTCCTTTGTGAAATGTTGGTCACAAAACCAGTTAATTTCAATATTTTTCGAAAGCCTCGCGTTGTTCAAAAACAAATCAAAAATAAAGTCTTCGATGTTTCTTTCTTGGGGAAAATAATTGTTGAAATTTCAAAATTTGAAAATCTAGCCAAAATTTCGCAAAAAAAATTTTAAAACTAAGCTCGTCCGATTTTATCTTGTAAAATCTTTAATTATTACCTTTTTAATTAGCTGACATATACCAAAATTTGCCTTGAGAAACCAAAGCTATCCCAGTTTCTAGTATTTTAAGCCTTTTGAACACCAGTCTGAGTTAATTAATATTTTATTAAAGTTATTTCATCATCATGAAATTTCTCCTGAGGCGGGGGTCCCAGGTGTCAGATGATTCTTTCCTGGCGAACAACAACTCATGTCAAAACTCTCGTCAGAATTTACGATTTTTTCCAACATGTTTTAAGAAAATTTTAAAATAAAAATAACAATTTAGAATTCAAAAATCATGTGTAATAATCATTATGTACATATATTGAAAGTTAAGATACATTTAAGATTGATTTCGACGCCACTTGGAATATAACTTGGGGTGGCCCTAAATTGATATTGAAAGATAAAAAGGAAAAAGAATTTTAAATTATAATCTTACAGTAGTTTTTAAAATTCGGCATAACCGTAATTAACTTTTCAAAATTGAAAGTCAGGTTTTCAAAAATTGTTTCACAACATTTATATTAATGATTCAAAATTGAAGAGTATTTAATAAAGAATTAACAATACGTAATATTTTTTACCCCACGTTTAATTTGGCAATTACATCCGAAAATGTAATGACAGTCTTATTTAAAATTTAGAATTATGTACACAATAAGATATGAAAAATTAATGGGTCGAAGTTAATTTAAAATGAGAGGCTTTACTGGAGGACAACGAATTTTCACAAAATTCCGTTAAGTGAAGCTCAAAAATATTTTTTCCTACCGAATGTTTTTCCGACCTTCCCAGTAGATAGTGATTACCCTTGTAACCCTTTTAAATAGTGTTCATGGCAGTAACGGAAGAAAACTTTTTTCAGCAAGGGATAATAGCCACATCATTTATATTTATTTGTGATCTGGAGATATAATTTATGATAAATATTATAACTATAAGATTTTAGTTTTTTTCCAAATGTTAAGCCCAACTAAACCTTCCAATGACATCTACTAAATTAAAGTTAGTTCAATTAAGCAAACAGTGTATTCCATTAGAATGGCATTGAAATACTTGTAATCTAAAGGGTTGTGTTCATTGAGAATAGCGAAAGTGCGAGGCTGCACTCAAGTTATGACTGTCTAGTGTTTTTTATTACTACTGCACGTTTGATAAGATTTGTATAGAAGAAAGACTGTCGGAGCATTCGATGAATTAATTGGCAATGAAGGGCTGTTTGAAAACAATTTAAAGGTTTTGTTTTTATTATTTTGCCAAAAATAGTTCTATTCATGTTGTCAAAACAGTTCGGAAACTGGCGTTTTGTTTTAATCAAACTTAAAAAAAGGATAGGAAATAATTTCTGCCGTCATTTCGTGTTTTTTCCACCTCTGAAATTAATTTTCTGTTTCGAAATGACGTACGTCTTCCCTGATTTTATCGTTAGTACAGGGAAAGAGAATCGCTGACTACACTCAAGTATGAAAGGAAAATTGTTTTCCCGTTAAAAATCGTCACTTTCACTCCCGTGACTGACTATCCCCCAAAGTTGTTTCGTATGCTGAAGGATCTTCGGCAGGTCTTTTAAGAGAGGGAGCTACGAAATATCTATATACCACGAATCCCTCACAATTATATTTATGTTTTTATATTGTATACAAAAACCTTAAAACATTTTGAAGAACTCATTTTGCGTGAGAATAAGAAAAATAAAGGAATTGGCATTCTAAGAGAACCGTCTGTAACCTGCATTTTCCCTGACCACATGTCACCTGAAGTGTTGAGCTAGGTGAGTGAAGTAAATTTGAGAAAATCTGGAAATAAATTGTTTACAAACTTTAGTAATTAAATATTTACTCCCTTATGCTGGCTAAAGGGTGGTGGGCAAATGATATTAGTTACCCTGAACATTCAAATTAAACAAAATGTATGCTCCATAAAAAGGAATAGATAAGATTTGAGTTGGAAATTGTAGGATTAGTATTTAATATTTTAATACTTTAGCGTCTCATTTTAGTAAGAAATTATAAATTCAGGAAGTAACTGAAATATCTGGAAATTGTTTGTTCGGCAGGGTACCCAGATTGCGCGAATCTCAGTAAAAAAAATACGAACTCAGATACAGTTCAGTGCAACTATTTTTATTTGATTTGCATAATTATTAATCATTTAGGGGCAAACGACTATGGTCATTCCATACATTCCAGGGTTGGCAAAAAACCGGATTTTATTAGTAAAGGCCAAGCCAGTGGCAAGAAATGGCAACAACCGGTTTTTATTGGATAGTGGATTTATTTGGATAATATTAATTTTGGCCATTTTGTACCAACCTATACAACAGGTCCAGGCCGGTTAGAACCGATTTTAACCAATAAAGACCAGGCCATTTCTGGCCATTTGACAACCCTGTGTTCATGCATGCCTAATTTTAACCAAGCCGGTGGTACATTTTGGTTAAAACCGGTTTTTATTGGAAAGCGGTGTTATTTGGATAATATTAATTATGACCATTTTATACCAACGCATACAAAAGGTCCAAGCCGGTTAGAACCGGATTTTAACCAATATTGACCAGGCCATTTCTTGACACTTGCCAACCCTGATACATTCTGATAAACAAAATCAAGTAATTATATAATATCTCCATAATCCTTCTCACTTGGTGAACATCGGATTAGTATTTAAAATATCGTTTTAAAATGTAAGGGAAATTTAGAAAAATAAATTAAATTAATCAATTATTAATTTCAATAATAAATTCAATATATTATTTCGGAATAGTGTTTTTTAAAAACAATTTTACATTATCATTTTACGAATTTCGACTCAAACTTGAGTAATTCCTATTTAAATTTTGAACTCAACTAAACTTGCACTATTAGAGTACTTGGCACCAGTAAGTACATTTAAGCTCTCACAGAGCCGCTGTCAGTGGTACAAGGATCCACCATCGAATCTTTTATGAGTGTCGTTACAATGTCGACCAAATCGATTCGGACAACAATCACTTGGACTCTAGGTGACCTTATTGCTAGCTACAAATGATTTTTAAGCAGATATTTTGAAAATTTATGGGGTGGGAGTCCATGCAAGTATTTTGGCTCGTGTGGAGAAAACGTTCTTAAATGTACACTTTCCATGGAGACTAATATTCTGCATAAATGTTGGTATCCTAGCTAAACGCATAAAAAGCTAGACGTATAACAGCTAAACGCATAGAGTTATACGCATAATCAGCTAAACGCATAGAGTTATACGCATAATCAGCTAAACGTATAAGGTATCTAAACACATAATCATCTATACGTATAAGGTATCTAAACATATAATCGTCTAAACGTATAGGCTTTAAAAACGTATAATCGGCCAAACGTATAAGGTATTTAAAAGCATTTACATGTACATTTAATACATGTCCTTGCAAGACCATCGTCGCTAAAGAGACCAAATTGTCTCATGCATATTCAACCAACGTCTATTTGTAATTTCAATAAAAGGAAAATAGTCTACGTACAGGCAAGGCGTACAGGTAAAACCCACGCAAATAGTTTGAATCCCACTGTTTATCAGGAGCCGTTGATGACCCCGTAAAAATCAGTATTTACGCCAGTTACTGATATTTGCCTGACTATATTTCCGGGAGTGGCTTATATTATATTTGATTTTCTCGGGCCGATCTTGTCAAGTTTTTCCAAAATTTACGTCATTGAACTGCGTCAACGTTTGGGTAATTTGAGCCACAAAAATGGCATACACGTATGGATTGTTCCAGGGGTGGATTAATAAAATAATTTTTACCCTGGCCCTAACCCTGAAAATGGATTTCTGGGCCTTTGCATTTGTATGTATGTAATCAGAGGGCCTTAGTCAACATTTTTGTTACCCTGGCCCTAAATGTTTTACAGGGTGGGCCACCCTGTAAATCCACCCCTGAATTTTTCTAGAACACAAAATTAACATGTTTGCTGGAAATCTTGTAGGATTTCCGCTGAAATGCTGTAAAGTTTAGTTAGTTAGTAAAATTGAATATAAAAAAATTAAACCATGCGTTACATTTTTGGCTCCGGTGACCTCATTGAAGCAGGATAATAAATAAATAAGATCATCATTATTAACATAATTCTTGTAGCTTACAATCAAAATAGGTGTTTTGCAGAGCCTTATATTTGCAAAAGCAGATGTCAAAAACTTGTTGCAAAGGGAATTCAAAATTATATTTGTTATTATCCTAAAACTGTTTGAAAAAATTAATTTTGGTACTTGGTTCTAGAAAATTTCAATGACAGTTTGCACATGTATTAGACGATCCCTGTAATAGTATTGTATTTTGAGATGCCAGCAAAAATATGAAACAAAAAAAAACAAAAAACTCTATCCGGAGCCAAATTAAAAGAAATGCGGTAAGGGAAAAATTTTGTCCGAAATTAAGGTTGTAGGATCTGAAATGTTTGACTACGTGATGAAGTATTTGAGTTGCGGTCATTTTCGGAAAATCTCGGAATTTTTTATTATTCGACCAGTATTTTTTCCATTATTTAGAATTTTAGCCAATATGTGCTAAAACATGTTCTTTCCATAATAATTATTTATGAAATTACTAGTACACTGAATGTAAAAAAATTATTGCAAATGGTGAGTTCGAGAATTAATAAAATTATCGACATTGAGTCCATGAAGACGTGTATGCTCAATAAGTGGTACTCTTCTGGATTTTTGTTAGGACTGAGACTGATAGAGACTAATGCATGGATACTACACGACTGAGTGGACTGACAGAATGTTAGAATGCTACTTACTTGGGACTATTAGAGTTAGAGGACTTGCCTGTACACATTGCCTGTACTTAGACTACTATTATTAAATATTATTATATATTTATTTTATTTAAATTACATGTAGACGTGGGTTTAATATACAATAGACAATTTGATCCCTTTAACGACGATGTTGCTGCAAGGGAATGTGTAAAACGCTAAATATTGTTTTGATCAGGATAGACCAGTCTTAGACTGATGCTGAAGTACTGACTGCAACATTGCGTGACTGACTGATGACTGACTGAGACTGCGACTGACAAATCTAACTACAGCAGAAGACTTTGACTGACTTAGACTTATTTCTGGTTCAGCGGGACTGACTGAGACTGAGACGAACGCTTAAACTAATGTAGGAATCAAGAAAATCATAAAGCATACGTATCTAGCGGAACAAAAATCTGCATTTCATTTCTTCGATTAATCTTATAAGCTTCGAAAAAATTATTACTGAGCGAGATATTTCGAAGCATCAAAGAGAAAATATTGAAGATTTTCGTAGTATTTTACAAAAACCGATTCCAGGTCATCAATCGTATAAAAATGCACCACAAGAAAATCACAAAAAATCGACATTTTTGAAACTTTTACGCTGTCCTCTGAGACTGTGACTGATTCCAGTGACTAAGATAATGACTGGGACTGACTGGGACTCATGGGAAACGGCAAACAGACTTATGGACTGACTGACTGATCAGAAACTTAAGACTGATTTTGACTTGGACTGAAAAAGGTAAGGACTGGTGTATCTTGGTTTTGATCCCTGAATTAAAATACTAGCCTTATTCAAACGAATGTCAATATATACATGTACATTATTATACATTTTGCTACCTTATGCTTTTAGATACCCTATACGTATAGGTGATTAGTGATGCCAATGGTCTGGTCTGATCCAGATTTTATGAAACTGGTCTGGTCCAAAGCTCAGACCAGACCATTGGTCTGGTCCAGTTTTTCGGACCAGACCAGACCAAAGACCATGGTCCGGACCATGGTCCAGAAAACCATAGAGTGCAATTGAATATTCACATTTTATCCCGTGAAATTTTTATTTTAACGCCAGAAATAACTTTTTTACTTTGTTTCTAGGGATTTTGTTTCCTCATAAATTTGTATTTTGCATAATTTTTGGACCATGGTCTTGTGGTCTGGTCTGGTCTGGTCCTGAAGCTGGACCAATTGTATCTGGTCTGGTCCAAGTGTTGGATCAGACCGGACCAGACCAGTAACGGACCATTATAAATGGTCCGGACCAGACCATTGGCATCCCTATAGGTGATTATGCGTTTGGATATCCTATACGTTTAGACGATCATGCGTTTAGACACCTTATACGTTTAGCTGATTATGCGTATTGAGCTTATACGTTTAGCTGTTATACGTTTAGCTTTTATGCGTTTAGAGGTGTAATCTAAATGATTGCATTGTTGCCACTACTTTCATTCAAAAACTTTAAAATTGAATAGAACTGTTGGGCATAACACGGAGTAAATTATCTGCTGGCGTAATTACTACAAACATTTTAGAGAAATTTAGCCGTTGCACTGGCACTGGCTAAAATATTTTTGTAGAATTTTAAAATTTCAGTTTAAAAATTGAATCAAAAACATTTCTGCTTTTGTTTCATGTTTTAATTTATCCCTCCAAAATGCTTCGATTATGAAATTCAAAATCTCAATGTTTCATTTCAGATTATACATAAATTAAATTGCTTTTGTATGAACTCAATAAGACCGAGATACGGCATCCTGATCAAACATTCTTCCAACTTTTTAAAATGCTACCCAAAATGATGTTCTAACAACTAAAAAATTATTTGTTTATCGTAGAGACAACGATCGAATTGTGGGAATATTTGTCGAGATGTCCATTATTTTGAATTTCACAGCCTGAATTCACCTGCGGAATGATTTTTGATTTTTTTCAATAGCTATTAAATTTCTTTTATAATAATTATAAATAATAAACTAGTTCCTAACTAAACACACGCACTGCCGGTGGCAATTTCTCATATGATTGCCTTTCGACAAAAATGGTGATGTTTTGGTCAAAACAAATCGGAGAAGTTGATTATCCTTCCCAAATTTTCACTAGTATTTTAAAATTTCGTTTTCCAAAGACAATTTGTCCTGAAGGGGTTGGCAATTCTCAAAACATTTGTTCTTGGCGGGAAAAATTCTTGAAAATCGACTGTTTTGTAAAGCAATTAAATGTGTTTCCAATGAGATAACATTAACAGGGATGTGCCTGGGGAGACCATGTTGTTTCAGATTTTTTAAAGTACTTGGAACCTCCAAAATCGGTATTTTTGAAATTTTTAACACCAGTTTGAATGATAGTAATTTTTTATTCCAAGTATTCCATCTTCAGATAATTAGTCCTGAGCGAGAGGGGGTCCCAGATATTGGATGATTCCGTTTAAGTAAAAAAATATGTCATGATAAAAACCTTGCAATATTTACTATTTCCACCCAAATTCCCAATTAAAATTTGCAAAACCTGTAAATAAAAACGCGAATATTTTGTCACGTTTTCGACTAGAAATAGCAATATCAGTTGATAATATTTTAGATTGTAAGTAGTGTTTCTGTCGGTGCAAGTATTGGGAATAACCGAACTTGCAATTACAATTGTAATTGATAATGCAAGTACCAGTAATGCCGCAACTGGTACTTGCTAAAATGCGGCAATTAAATCATGCAAATAACCGAAGTTGAGCTTGCAATTAGTTCATAAGTACTTGCAGTTGGTAAGGCAATTGCAAAAGCATTTGAATGTAATTGCACCGATAAGTACAATTGCAAGTGAAATTGCAATTTGTAATTGCAAGTTAACTGATACAATACAGTATAAATCGTCGGCTAAGAGGCAGAATAATCTAGGTGCAATGCATAATGAAACAGAGATGTACAAATGAAATAGTCTTTCTTTAAGCCTTCCAAGGCTAAAATATTGTAAAAATTTCATCGTTCGACATATCTTTACAATCCTTCAAATATTTTACCTATTTTTCTATAATTTTGTGTAAATGGGAACATTTCGATGCAAATCAAAAATTTAATTAGAACAATTTGCCTCCTTACCGGTGAAATTGTAGTTAGTACAGTAATTACACTGGTTAAGACAATACTCGTGATTATGTATGTGCGTTAGTTATTACAGCGGAATGACTTATTGAGGCTTTTGTGGAATTTTGCGCTCAAATTCGAAACAGTAGCAAGTTGCAATTAATTTGATAAGTACCTTTGAAATTGCAACTTTTTGCAGTGCAAGCACTTGTAATTGCAATTGATTCTCTTGCAATTGCAGTTGTACTTAACTGATAATTACGAGTATTTTATGCTTTTGTAATTACAATTTAAGTGCACAGAAATTGCACTTGCACCGACAATTGCAATTCCCACGTGTAAAATAAACGCAATTGAACCGAACTTGCAAGTTCAATTAGTAATTGCGGTTAACTTGCAATTGACAAGAAACACTAATTGTAAGCATGTAAGCAACTTTTCCATGAGGTATCAATTATCGAAATATGCCATCTCATTCAACAGTTATTGGAATTTTTTGAGTCTAAAGTCGCCCAATATCTGTTTTCAATATTTTAAACACCAGTCTGAATGAAAACTTTTTAAAAATTATTTAGTTATTCCATCGTCTTCAAATAAATTATTTCTGCGACGTGGTCACAGGTATCAGATGATTCTTTCTAGGCGAAAAAATATTTTACGTCAAAAATTTTCAGTCAATAATGTAAAAACTTATAAATTAAATTAAAATTTGAATTTTGGAGCTTTCAAATTTCTTGACCTACAACTGAAAGTCAAGACACGCTTATGATGAACTTATACGCCGGTTGCGATATTATAATGTCAAACCTGCACTTCCACGTTTTGGTATGAAAACATAGGATGCGTAAGAAGGTAATACATTTTTGTGATGAATATGAAATAAAGGAAAGTACCTTCAAGTAAAAGAATAATTTTGTTCGTGATTTCATACTCAGCACAGTTGATTCTTATATGGATTTTTATGTAAGAAGTGAAAATGCAAAATACAGCAGTTGGCTAAGGAGCGCAACGATCATAACCGAGGTTGAAAGGAAGATAATTTGCGATTTAATTGAAAATAATTAGGAAAGTTACAAAAAGAAGACAATTTAAAAATAGTGTCTGGACGCCTCTCATACATTTTTCCCCATTTCTACAAAACACACTGATTTTGCTTTCCCCAAACATGAAGCTAGGGAAAGTAAAAATTATGAACATTTTTTATTATACGTTTAAAAAAAAACAAAAATTTGTCTACATCTGCGCAACAACTTATTTGCATACCCAAGTTTTGCTCCCGAAATCACATTTCAACTTTGGCGACTGTACGGCCAATTTTTAACTCATTCGGATTCGGCACAGAAAGTCATTTCACCATTAGCTCAATGTTGAGAGCATTGACCTGTTCTCTAATGCTAATTGGAGCTGCTATTCGTTTGTTAATTCGTATTGGAGTTTATTGGGGTTGAATGTATAATTACAATTGTATTTTTATTTTTATAACTGTATCAAAAAATATGGAACAAAAGGACGGTGACAGAGGGTGATTGTCAGTAATTAAATACAAGTTGAAAAAATTGATTAATTCAAACGCCACTTTTAATATTATTCCTGATTTGGATGCAGTGAAGACAAAGTTGCAGTTTCTCATGTTAAAGTCTTTCATTGATTACAATGAATATGAAATGACTATGGTCGTTGTGACATTCAAATTAAAGAAAATGAATTATATAATAATTGTCGTTTCAATTGGAGAGCGCATGTTTTGCACTTAAAATTTAATTCTTTTAAAATTGTAAGGGACGTTGGAAAAATAACTAAATTAAAAATGTACTTAAATAAATGAAGTACTTTTTAAAAATAATTTTAAGTTTTTTCGGTAATGTTTTGCCAACAGTGTTTCTATTAATGCTATCAAACCCGAGCTTTACACAGCTTGAAATCCAAATTACTGACTATAATTCAAATATGAGTACAAAAAATTCAATCAAAGGGAACAAATAAGGACATACGAACTGCGAAATCCTGGAGAATAAGTATAAATGAAGAACAGATAACATAATAAACTGCTTCCAAACGCAGTCTTGATAATACATTTTTTTACAAGTCTGTAAATGACTCAAATTTGTTCAACTGAGAATTTTATATGAAATGTTTATTGTAAAATCCGTTTGTTAGCTTTTCAAGTTCTTTGCACATCATTGCTCCTGCATTTGAATTTTGTTAGTAAGGAAACGGAATCACTGAAAACATTCAAGTATGAAAGGAAAATAATCTTATATTATATGGAGCTAAAACGTATGTTCATTTGAAATTTATTTTGAATTTTCGCGCCAAATCTACGAGCCAATAAAAAAGCTGCATCTAATTTAAAAATTAGTACAAAAAGTAAAAGAGCATATTGCTAAAAAAGCACAAAAAATATAAAAAACATTTTCGTGAATAAGTACAAAAACTAAGAGCAAATAAGAAAGAGATAAAAGAGCATATAATATATCATTGTAAAAAACAAAAAGAAAAATGCATCTTCGTAAATAAGTACAGAAAGTAAAAGAGTATATTTTTACAAAAGCATAAAAAAGAAAAAAGTATCTTCGTAAGTTAAGTACAAAAAGTAAAATGTAGAAAAAGCACAAGCAATAAAAAAGTATCGTCGTAAATAAGTACAAAAAGTAAAGAGCATATTATATTAACCGTAACATTGTACTGACGCTACTTTATTATTGGCAATTAAAAATAAACGCCGAATGAGAGCCAAACGGACTAGAGGGGTCGGATTTTTGTACATCTCCCTGGAAGATCATTTCTGAATTAGCGTGCTGAATCAAATTTCACTGCAGGGAGGCCCTCAACGATTTCAAAAATTCCTGCTGAAAATAAGGTCAACGATTTCAAAATCCCAGTGGAAAAAATAATTCCCCTATAAGACGGCAAATCCCTGTCAAATAAGGTCAGCCAATCTACAGATCCCTGTTTGCCTAACAACCCCCTTTTCCCTCAAACATGCCAACAAGTTTGAAAATCCCTGCCATAAAAAAGATCAATGAATTTTAAAATTCCTGTTCGCAAAATAGAATCCCTTCCCTTTGAGATTTTCCCTGCCAGAAATATTTTTTTCCTGAGAAGAATCTTCCCGTCTTTCTTCAAAAATGACCCCTGAATCAGACTACCCATCAAGGTTATACTGATGCTCCTATCTTATTTGCAAATCAAAAATGAGAGCCAATTGCTCCTTTCTTATTTTATTCGAATTGAAATTTAGTCGAATCGGCACAATCAATCGGAAATCATAGGACTGGCAATAAGCTTTATTGAACGTCATATACATATAACGGTCATGCTGGCGAAATCCTTTTGAGATGCTATGGAGGAAAATTAGCCAGCAACTATAGATAGTGAGAGAGGTACACGTTATCGAAACTTCAGAAGTTGTACATTTTCATGTAAATAATCTTATTAGTTATGCCGATCTTTTCATTGGGAATACTCACAATTGCCGGCATCCGTGATGATTTGTTGCAAAATTTTGGTAAGTATTTTTTATATCAGAAAGTAGTGGTCGGACCAGTTCAGTTCAAAATTGAAAATTTCAGTTCAGTTCAGTTTGGTTCTTACAAATTTTTGTTCAGTTCGATACACAAACCACTGGACCCACAACTGAATGGTTCGGTTTCAGCGTAAAACTGAACTGAACTGATTCGTTTGAACTGATTTTTACGCATGCACAATAAAGCCTGTTTTTGTCATGACGCACTTCTCATTTCTGACGGCTGCATTTGTCGTGCTATATATTTATACATATATAAGAACATATATAATATGTATGTATGTGTGTATGTACAAACATATACTATATATATTGTACAATATATATAGTATATGTTTGTACATACACTTTAATATTATTTAATAAGTATACTTAACAAAACGGAAACTATTTGCGCTATAGTTTTAACCTGGCGCGTTAAACTGTTTTGTAATCAGTTCAGTTCATAGATGAAACTGGACTGAACTGAACCGAAGAATAGCTAACTGAACTGAAACTTTGATTTTCGATTCAGTTTACTTTGTGAACCGAACTAAACTGAATTTTGCGAACCAAACTGAACTGGTCCGACCACTATCAGAAAGCCACGTTTAGACGAACTTTGCAGAGCTACATCTGGAAGGAAAGTTAGAGTAAAAATTGCCACACTGAACATCAAGGTAAAATATTTGATGACAGAAATGAATTTACAACAAATACTAAGTTTTAAGGAAGTTTTTAGCCTATAAGTTTAATCATTTGTAAAAATGAATGCACCTCGATCTACGGATCAAACATGGGGCATGCGCCCCATGTAATGAGAAGTTCCCCAGTTTCACGTGTTTATGTAATTTTAACATTTTAAACGGCTTAAATCGTGCAGATTTTAATGTGTTACAGCAAACCAAGATTTCAAACAAATTTCCCTGCGGAGCAGGGCTGTTTACTTAACTGTGTAAATAAGTATAAAAGGAAAAAGAGCATATTGTAAAAAAGCCCGAAAAATAAAAAAGCATCCTCTCTACTAATTTCAAAGAGTGGACAGTCTTCGTCTTGGTTTAATACGGACTTGAGATTCAAATTTACGCGCGCTAAATAAATTATTACAATTATTAAAAATTTCTTTTTTAAAATAAATTATTAAAGCATTATACAGTAGCATTAGAGGCGGGGGCAGCCATTCACCACCAAGACGGCCCACTCTTTCAAATTAGAAGAGAGAATTATTTTTTTTTTAAATTAAAAAATAACTATTAAAGCAAGACACAGAAGTAAGGGCGGCGGCATTGTCACAGTCAGCCGTCCTGGGGTCTCGCGACGTGAGACCTTTGGACTTTCTTAATAATTACTATAATTTAACGTAAGCTTTGTTGTGACGATTAAAAATTTTCAAGGACAAAGTTTGGATACAGTTGATTTTTATCTATCGAAGCCAACGTTTTTACATGGTCAACTATATGTTGGATTTTCATTAATTGTTTTCCGGTTTTCTTTTCAATATCATACGATTATTTGTGTTGTAGACTGTTGTCACGAATAACACTTAATAAATAAATACATACATACATGTTGGATTTTCGAGAAATCAAAAATAAATATTAAGATCATTGTAAATGACACCTAAGCAAGGTGATGGAACCTACACAAGTAATTGTGTAATTATTATAGATTATAATTATACGAAATCGTATTTCAGAAGCAAAAATCATTATTTTAAAAATATTCGATAAAAAAAATCATTTCGACAATAGAATTTTATTACTGGCGGATCAAGCCGTTATACTGTGTTGGTGCTGTTATTGGGAAATGGGGGTTATCTACCGACGCAGGCGGTGGCTTGATCCGCTCATAGAGAATCTATATTCGTTTAGGTTTTAACAGGATACCATGTTTCTTCCCCAAATTACACTAAATTCAAATGAGGGTACCCGTTTGTTTTATAGGAAAGTAGGAATTTGGTTATCAAAACCGTTTTTACTTATGGTCAACTCTATGTAGGATTTTTTAGAGCCACTTCTCAATACAGTGTAAAAGTATCTGTCGACAAAACTGAGGATCAGGGGGACCTACAGGGTGAATGGAATGGTACTTATACAGTTATTGTGTAGAGCCCTAAATACATACACTTTGCAGAAGAGCTACATATAGAAAAGTTAAAGGAAAAATTTTCGACAATGAGCATCAAGGCAAAATACTAACTAAAAAAATCTAAACAGGTTTTAATGTTACAACAAACCAAGACGTCAAGCAAATTTCCCTGCGGAAGCAGGGCTTTTTACTAGTTTTCCAATAATTACTTTCACTCCCCGCACTGATTTTCCCTCAACTTTATTTCTTGTGCTGGCATATCCTTCCAACGATTCTCAACGCTAGGACCCACCAAATATCTTCCCTTAAATCCATTACAATTTTCTATAAAAAGCCTTAAGTATTTTCAAAAACAAATAAACTACACTTCTTGACAATACTTTCTATTGGTATGTAATTAAAATTAAATAAAGAATGATCTAACAAAAGCATGTGCGAGGAACTTGGATCTGGCCAAAAATTATTTATGGATGCTTCTACAGTATCAAGTGATTGTAGTTGGACATATTTTGAAATTAAATTACTAGGATCGACAATTTACAAATAATTACTGATTTTTACAACATTGGTTCTGCAAATAATATTCTTGTGGTCATTTTTATTTGTCCCGCCAAAATGTTTGCATTACGGTATCAAAATGTCACTGAAGGTTTCCTTTCAGTATGTACAGGAATTGAATTGCCTTTGAATAAATCCATTTCGACCGAGATAGGACACCCTCTTCAAAAATTCTTTCTATTTGTTTCAATTGTACTCAAAATCAGGTTATTAAAACTAAAGACCTAAGTTATACAAGTTTTTCGAAATTACTTAGAGGCCTCAACATTGGTTTTTTTAAAATTTTGAACCCCAATCGGCATGAATTAAACTTTTTTACAATAGTGCATCGCATGGGTTCAGGTCGCACCCGGGTATTTGGGTTCAGGTCCAGGTTCAGGTTCAGTATGGGTGCATGTATTTTGGACCCAATAATTTTGGGTCCTTTCTGGGTACAATACTTTATACCCGTGAAATTGGGTACAGGTTCAGGTTCAGGACCAGGTACAGAAAAAAACCCGTTTTGATTTTACCTGTCAGGACCAGGTGTAACACATGAAAGACCTGAACCTGATCACAAAAGACCTGAAATATTTGGGTTCATTGATTGAAAGTTAAAGGCCGGAGAATTCAAGATTCCAAAATGATTTCCATCGCAAAAGCAATGGCAGGGTGTCCCAGGAACCAGTGAACTTGCATTATTATCCATTTTAAATATAATTTGTACTACAAATACCCAATTGTACTTTTAATACAAGATAAAATTTAAAAAAGTTCGGATTCTCAAGTACCCAAACATAATTCAGGTCCGGTCCAAAAATACCCGGGTTCAGGTCGTCTTTTGGGTACTTTTTCGGGTTCAGGTACTAATCAGCTGCGGGTACTACAAAAACGCAATTGGGTCAGGTTCAGGATCGAAAAATTTGAACCTGTTAAATGGGTACATTTTCAGGTACAGGTTCACGCTTTTGAGGTACCCAAAGTTTGGGTCCATGTTCAGGTACAGGTTCGACTGTTTTGAACCCATGCGATGCACTATTTTACAATGATTTAAAAACTCCGGCATAAGACGAATAGTCCTGAGTGAGGAAACCAGGTCTGAGATGATTTCTTCTGGGCAAGAAAAAAATTTCCGCAAAATACAGGTCAAATTAACATCTTTTTCAAAAATTCCCGGTTTAAATTTTGAAAATCCGTAAACTAGCAAAAAGTTTTGAATCATAATTTCTATGGCGGCTCAAAAGAGGTATATAATGCCTTTGGCTGTACGGTAAGTACAGCAGAAAATCCCGAAGGTGATTCGAATCGATGTCGAAATTAAAGGTCTCACGCTAAAAATTTTGAAGGTCGGAAAATTAAACTGAAACTTTTATTCCGGGTTATTAGAACGGCAAATAGCATTGACTTTCGAAAATGAAAATTTCTTATGGGATTTAACGTTGCAAAATTTAGGTTGAACAGGGAGGAGGACCCTTTGGGCACAGCAGTGCCAGGCATGGGAACAGAAAAGTTGTCCCCATTCCCATTCCCGTTCCCACAGTTCGGGTTTGGGTTCAAGGCAGAAGCCAATTCATAAATTGCACCCCAAATCCTGTGAACAAAAGTGCCGCACCCAGACTCGAAATTTTTAAAATTAGAGCACCCAAACCTGTTCTTGTTCCTGTCCCCAAAATTTATTTTTGGGTGCACCCAAACCCGTACCCAAAACCCTGGAACCCGTTCCCGTACCCGAAACGGAAGTTCATATATTCAAGGATAAAAGTTATACATGATATCATATCTACTTATTGTTTCAATTTTTGCTAACAATGGCTACACATAATTGCACTCATTCTATTTGTTATATTTCATTCTACTATGGTAATTGATTTTGTAATTTTTAAGTCACCTTACAACTGCTAAGCACAACATGCGCATACAATTAATTTTTATTGTCACATCTCATCACTCGACGTTGCCTCTAATCTACAACATCGACACAAAAATAGTCGGTCACACTACGCCAAATCAAATCAATCATGTAGTCATCGTTATGCTCGCAAGATTCCTCTGTACACGGCTACACATGGACAGAAATGGGTTTTTGAGCATACCGTTCCCGACCCTGTTGGGTACAGATCCCATTCAGCCTGTATTGCACCCGTTCCCTTATGCGTTCCCGTTCCCACAGACTATCAGTATAATTGGAAAGGTTGGTTCCCAAACCTGTACCCACACTTTTGGGTGAAAACATTTTGCACCCATGTCATACCCTTTCCCGTTACTGTACCCAAATACCCGGGTGTGACCCATTTCTATGACAGGCACTGGGTCACAGATTAGAATTTAAAACTTCTGCGCTATTTACCGCGCAAACCAGGACGAGATTTCTCATTTGGTCTCGTTGGGACATTGGGCCTGGTCACAAAGCTCCCACAGTATTTCATTCCGGTCTCGAGTGGGCACGGGGTGAGGGTTACTTGTTAGCAGGGTTGAAAATTGGAATCGGAATTGGAATCGGAATCGAAAAAGAATCCGAAAATTTAAAGTATTAGAATCGTAATCGGAATTAGAAATACTGTAAAATTAGGTATTGGAATTCTAATCGGAATGGGAAAGTAAGTATCGGTATTGGTATTAGAATTTAATGATATTTCAATGAATTCCGATTCCATTTCTGATGTTGCATTATACATTCATACAGAGACCTTTACGACCTTTTATATAGTACCTTTACATTTTACATTTTACACTTCTACATAGTTCTTTATCGTAGTAATGAAAATGGAAAGAAAGGCAGAATTATTTGTTGTGATTACAATTGTCTACAATAGAAATCTAGAAATACAACAAAAAATGAAAGACATGTTCCAATGTGTTCTAAGGAACAGCTATGGACCGCACAAGAGACAAATGAATTAATTTGTTTAGGTGGAATGATTCAGAATTTTCTGAAATACTCCAGCAAGGAACATTTGTAATCTTGAGCATTCCAGCAACTTACAATTAGGTTATTGTGGGAAGACTTTTCTCTGCATTACGTTTAATTTAAAACTATGACCTAGGTCGACTACCGGAGTAATCCCTGCAAAACATGTGGTTAGTTCGAGTAAACAAACAGTTTAAATGACGTGGTCGAATGACTTGAAAATGTAGAAAATAATAAATTATAGGCATAGAATCGGAATTGCAATCGGAATTATTTAAAAGTATTTAAATTAATTGGTATCGGAATTCAAAATTAATTATTTGGATACATCGGAATCGGAATCTAAATCGGAAATAAATTTAAGAAGGTATTGTAATTGGAATCGTAATTTTTATTTTTCCGATATTTCATCCCTGCTTGTTAGTATACTTTTGGAATTATATATAGTTTCAAGCATTAGCCAAATCATATAATAATAGTAGGCGATAGGGAAAAAAGGTTAAGATTTGACCACCAGTCAACATGAATTTGAATTTTATGTTTAAATACTTCATCAAAAACCTTTTACACTGAGAGAGTGGGAATCTCTTTTGATTTCATCTTGTCCAACACCCGATACCGATATTTTGGTCGAAAATTAGGTCAATTTGAATAACGCGCTGATAATTTTACTACGATTTGAAAATTCCTGTTGTCAAGATGTTGCTTCTAGAGCATTTAAATACTTTACCAAAATACTACTATTTTAGTCGAAATGCATCTTTTGAGGCCAAAGTTATTCAAGTTTTTGGAAAGAACATTCAGCCTTCAAAATCAGAATTTAAAAAAATTTAAACACCAGTCTCAATGAAATTTACAAAAGAATTATTTACTTTTTACATCATCAGATATTTAGTCCTTTGGGGGAGGGCAGATTTAAGATGATTCGTTCTAGGCAAAAATATATGTTGGGTCAAAAACCTGAATTTTTGAACTTGAAATTTTATTTGGGACAAGTGACATAACACTATTCAGATTAATGGTCAGAGGTGTGGAATATTTTGAAATATTGTATTTAAAATAGTATTTGAAATACATTCCGTATCTTGTATTTCGTATTTTGCTCGCCTTAAACGTTTCAAGAAATTTTGTATTTCGTATTTTGTCAGCACCAAAATTTCCACTGTATTTTGTATTGCGTATTTTCAGGATCAACGAACGTTATGATATTTTGTATTTATTTATTTTGTAACGTTATCCATCCCGTATTCCAATTACAAAATACAATTTCAAAATACATAGCTCTTCCAACTGCCAAAGTGTCTGTATCACATGTTCAAACAAATATTTTAAAGATAAAAGCACTGATTTGAAGCATTTTGAAACCAATTCTTTAACGGTTTTGGTTTGTTTTGCTTTGCAATACTTACTTATTGGATAAATGCATTAAATTTACTGTATGTATGTGGGGGCCATAAAAAAATTAGTGACGCCAACATAAAATCAGTGATAAGTTACCCAGGAGTTATAAGATTATTCGTTTTATGGAAAAATATTCTATATCTAGGGTCATGTTATTTACTTTTATCTACACCGAATAACAGCTCTAAACTCTAATCACGTGCGCTACCTTACGTTTCCTGAATAATTTTCGGATATCTAATTATTTCTTTAAATTGTCCAAGATACTGTGCTTGAGGGAATACAGTTATATCTCAGATGTACATTTTGAGATAAATTTTAGAGTATTTTCAACATATTTTGCATTTTAAATACGGTATTTTCATTTCGTATTTTCGTTTCTGTAGGAGGCAAAGTATTTAATTTTGTATCTTGCCAAAATTCCTACAGATAGTTGTATTTTATTTTGTATCTTAACAAAGTTGTTCATAGTACCTGTATTTTATGTTTGTATTTTAATGTTTCTGGAAAAGTATTTCCATTTTGTATTTTAATAATAAAATTCACGTATTTTCCACACCTCTGTTAATGGTTTATACACATTCGGTGCTGTGCAAATGAAAAGTGAGACCAAAGTCACAAGGATTTTTGGAAGGTACTTTAAATCTTTTCAAAGTTTTGAAAACCAGGATTTAAAGTTATCTGGCTTACTAATTTTTGTAGTGCAATCTTCCTCATTTTGCTCCTTCGTTTGCACTTATAAATTAAAGTGGTAGTTTTTATTCAAAACTCCCCACTATCTTCAAAACTAAGTTTGGGATCCTTCCATTGGGGTCATGTGTACATACCTGCCACCTCTTTACTCATTGCATTCTTTTGCTGGAGACAAATTTCCCAACAACTACATTCCCGGGAAAAAAATCGATTGTTTTCGAATAAAACCCTCGATTTTCTAAGCTTCAAGAGATTTTATTAGATTATTTAAAAAACGTAGGACATCCCAGTCAAACGTTCTTCCAATACTTCTAAATGGTACCCAAAATCATGCGCTTAAACTAAAAATATGTTACCGTGCAGCCAATGTTCGGGCATCTATTTTTTCAATATTGCGTCAAAATTAGATACATAAATTTGGTAGTTCTGCTATAATTATTAAATTACTTAAAAACTAGCTATCAACTAACGAAGTGCAACCTGAGGGTGACTATCTCAGATGATTTCGTCTCGCCAAAAAGGTAGCATTTTGGTGAACACAAAAGGATTTATTTGATTACCCATTCCAAATTCCCTCTACGATTTCGGGATTTAAAAAAAATGATCCTGATTTTGATTTAAAAAATTTAATTAACAACCTGATTGAGAGACAACTTGTTCTGAGAGGAAGCACCAAGTCGGATATAATTCCTTCTGTGCTTCTTCCTTTACCATTTTTAAATTTTGGCAAGCAGAAATTAATAAATTTGAATATTTTCCGAGAGTCTTACGTTACCCAAAAATTCGTTTTCTCAAATTTTTGAACACCTGTTGATATGAATTTCATATCTCTGAATTTATTCAAAAACATCATCACAGGCAATTTGTTCCGATTGGGAGAAGTTGTCTGTGACATTTAAAAATAAATAAGGTAAATGGCATTTAAATTGGAAATTGTCGGTTTAGTATTTAATATTTTAGCATTTAAAAGACTGAACTATTAGATGTCACCTGAAATGTTGAGCCAGGTGAGTGAAGTAAATTTGAGAAAATGTGTAACCCTTTGTAAATATTTACTCCTTTATGCTGGCTGGAGGGTCGCGGGCAAATGATAATAGTTACCCTGAAAATTCAAATTAAAGAAAATTCATGCTCCATAAAAACGAATAGATAAGATTTGAGATAGAAATGTCGGTTTAGTTTTTAATATTTTAGTACTTTAACGTCTCATGTTAGTAATAAGTTAAAAATTCAGGAAGTTACTGAAATAACTATATTGAAATATAATAATATATATAAATTATTTTGAATGCCAGGGCCAAAATTTACCTGCGGCATGATTTCTGTTGTTTTTCAGTAGCTATTAAATTTCTTTTATAATAATTATAAATAATAAAATCATTTCCTAACTTACCACACACGCACTGTAATTGGCCATTTCTCATATGATTACCTTTCGACAAAAATGGTGACATTTTTTTTAAAACAAATCGGAGAAGTTGATTATTCCTCCCAAGTTTTTACTAGTATTTTATAATATCAGTTGACATTTGGTTTTCCCAAAGACAATTTGTCCTAAATGGGCGTGGCAATTCTGAAATCATGTGTTCTTGGCGGGGAAAATTCTTGAAAATCGACTGTTTTGTAAGGCAATTAAATGTTTTCAATGAGATAACATTGACCGGGATGTGCCTGGGGAGACCAAGTTGTTCCAGATTTTTAAAAGTACTTGGAGCCACCAAAATCAGTATTTTTGAACATTATTTTGAATGATAATAATTTAACCTTACCAAAATTTGCTATTTCCTCCGAAAATCTCAATTAAATTTGAAAAACCACTAAATAAAAACGCAAAATGGATCTTCAGTACATATACAAAATCGTGACCTAAAGTTGAATAGACAATTAAGATATACTTCCATGCCACTTGAAATATCATTTCGTAGCGTGCTTTCCATGGGAACGGAAATTCGGTACCCATACTACCTGTTCCTGTACCTGTACCCATTTTTCAGGAACTAAAGGAATGGTCCTGTTCCTGTTCCCATAAAATGGGTACCAATTCAAAGTTCCTGGACCTGTTCCTGCAGGAACAGGAATATTCCTGTTCCCAAAAGTACTTAAAGACTGGCAGAAAATTACAAGCTGAATATTTTAGTAATATATTATTAATCCAAGGAGTCACTGGAATATGTGAAAAACTTATGTTGGGCAGGGTGCCCAAATTATTCGATTCTCAAATCAGGACTTCTAAGTGAGTTCCAATTTAATAATTTGTACTTGGCTTGCATATACCGAAAAACCTTGTTGATTCTAGTTTCAAAATTTTGAATGAGCTCCTCCGTGACATAAAACGCAATTACCTTGATTCTTCCGAATCTTCATAAAAATCTAACGTAAAAATAAGTAACTCAAATCACGTAGAAAACACTTTAATGTTTTTTAATACCTTGTTTTTGATTCTAAGGGAAATTAATGTTCTTGAGATATTATTTCATTTATCAAAACTTTCGAATTTCGGAGCATTTCGAACTAAAGCTGCAACTTTGGGTATCCTAAACTAAATTAAACCGCAAATCTTTTTTCTAAAATTCTAAAAAAATCTGTAAATATTTTTCTCACAAAGGTAGAAAGACATTCCGAACTTCTTAAAGATTGTTGATGCTTTAATCTATGATAGGTCCGGGCTAATTCCGGAGCTGTCATCACTGTTTTTTAAATGCTTGAAACACACAAATTTGCTTGACTCACGCCCTAAGAATTTGTTTTATGATTTTCTGTCAAAACATGCTTATTAAACGTTTTTCGTCCTTTTGCAAATTTTTGCTCTTACAGTGGAATTTCCACAAAGTGGCTCCTGTTTTTACGGATCATGCTTACAATTCTTAAGGACTGTGCGTAACTGGAAAAAATCTTTTCTGAAAGACAATGAAATTTCTTAAAACCGAGCGTCTGAAGCTTCTTGAATTTCAAATTTTCAAAAGCTTCTTTTCAAATTTTAAAATTTGAATAAAGAATTTATAACTTTCAAAAACTTTCAAAAAACTACCCAGAATTACAGGTCTACTTATTTATACACTAAAATAAATTTAGCAAAATATGGAAAAGGATTTGCAAAATGAAACGGGAACAGGATATTTCACACCACACTTCATAACTTGGGCTAGAAGGGGTAAATTCATTCTTGAGTCACTGTACATTGGTCCCTCATTTAATATTGGAAATCGGGGACGTTGATACATATCCGCAATGCATTTATGGGTCAATGTTTTATTACTGTATAAAAAAAATTGACCAAAATGACGAAGACTGAGTGGATGAATGTCGGTGATTAAAAGTTGGAAAAAATCTTCAAATTGCACGCCGCTTAAAATAATTTTGGCGGTGGATTTTTGGTAATCCATCTAAAGATGAATTATATGCAGTACAAAATGTAAATGTATTGTAATTAGCTATTGTATATAAAGAAAAATAACTAAGACGTGTGCAAGAAAGCGACAAATATGACCGCGTTTTTGTATTCAGACTTGAATTCCGATTCAGTATTTTCAAATTTTTAAGAAATTTCAGGAATCTATTAAATTTTTGACAATATCATTCCCTGATTTGATTATTCTTGATAATTTTGGGGTTAATAGCGGAGTCATCTGTGCTCGGTTTTCAAAGCTCTCAAGTCTAAATTTCTAGATTTGAGTCTAAATTCACCTGCCTTGGTCAGAAATTGCCATTTCAGGCAACTTGAATGTAATACACAGTTTATGAAGTTTTGTTTTACAAAGCTTCATTACAAAATAAAGACACAATCTTGCTCCCGAAACCGCTGTATTTGACTTGGAAAAATGACGCTCGACTCAAGTTAATCCATATAATATTTTCTAAACACAGTGCTATGCACAACACTATGCTAAATGCCTGCATAGTTACAACCGCTCCTTTCCTTTCGTTTGAACAGTGTTTTTCAAAACTTCACAAAAATCTAGTTTCACAGGAACATACGTGGTTTGTTCAGGAAGATAAACATGTCTTGACGTTCAATTATTAGTACCAACAATTTTCGAATTTTTTAATTGTGAGTTCGACAAATATAATTCTCAAAGTTATTTTATATTTTTATTTATCCCGCCAAAAAGCTTTGTCCATGTAATTCAAAATCTCAGCTAAGTATTTATTTCAGATTGTTGAGGAATTAAATTTGTTTTGCATGAACTCATTAAGACTGAGATAGAACATGCACGACAAATGTTCTTCCCACTTTTCATAATGGTACTAAAAATGAAACATTTAAAACTATAAAAACAAGCCAAAGTTCATGTTGTGGACAAATTTGTAGAGACGTTCATATTTCTGAATATCGTCCGAAAATTTACCCGCGGCTTGACTTTTGTCGTTTCGTAATAGTTATTATATTCATTTAAAAATAACAATAAATATAAATAATAAAATCTAGCCCTAACTAAACGCACGTTGATATCTTCTCTAAAACTTCTAAAACGCTAAATACGAAATAGAAGAAGTAGACCAATGATCACATCCGATGTTAAAGGAAAAATAATTTCCCATTACGATTCGATCCGAGAATAATAATAAAAGTTTCAAGCAAATGATTCTATGTATTTAAAAATTTTCCTTTTTGCAGCAACTTCGTATGTATGTACATTTTGTCTTAAATTCCTTCATCTATTGCTTGAGTTAAGTTTCCGATTGACAGACTAGTAATACATCAAAATTGGAAAAACCAGAAATTAAAACTTGTTTTACAACCAGCTGTAATTTATTCCTCGATAGATTATTCAGTAAGTACGTAATAAATAATGAAATCAATAATAAAAATTGTACCAGAAGCAGCTCCAAATTATTTACTTAAACAATTTTGTTTCTTTCGTAAAAAACAATTAAACATTGATAAATGTAAATTAAAAGGTATGGAAAATGACAACGAAAGAAAAATAAATAAAGTACCTTATTTCTGTGCTAAGTTGTCCTTTGGTTTCCCTTAAAGATGAAATTAGGGAAAAGAAGGATTATGCACATTTTTTTTAATATGCCTTTATTAATGCAAAAACATGGAAGAACTCGAGAACAAAATTCGAATAGTTTAAAATCAAACCCCTAATTCGAACGTTAGTTAAACTAGCTCAGTACTAATCTTAACAAGATTTTCCTATTAACATCTACAGAGATATCAAATCTGGATTCCACAGCATTGGAAGGAATCTACAGGGTTGTGAGTTTTGAAAACTTATTTCCGTTCTTGCTGTAATAAATAATATTTTTACTATCCCTCTTACACCCGGGAGTTTGGTGGCATTTGTGGTTTTTAAAATTGAAAAGTTATTGGTAAGTACTTGTTGAGAATGTTTTCCAATAAAAATCCCAAATTATGCTCCAAAGGGTGTTTTATTTAAAAAAGGGGTTCGGCGCCCATCGTTTGTTAATGTTCACATTTTAAAGTGATTAAGTAGATCAAGTAATTGAGTTTACATATCACTCCAACATTTGACTACGACATGACTTCTGTTGCATTGCAAGAAACATAAAATTTGTTGAAAATTAGCTCTAATTTTATGAAGTGGGAATCAATGCAAACATTTTAGAACGTATGGAGATAACGCCCTTGAATATATCCTTTTCCTACAGAAAAATATTCCATATCAAATGTTTTAAAAAATGTGTTTTCGTTTTTTTTTAATACATCGTATCTTAATGCACTTCAGCAAGAATAACAAGAAGTAATTTACCTGATGGCGTAATTACTTTAAACATTTTTAGGATAATTTAACCAATGCACTAGCTCAAACATTTTTATATAATTTTTAAATTTCAGCTAAAAAATTATATCAAAAACATTTCAGGTTTCAATTCAGGTATGACGGTGTTTTCCAAAGTGTCACAAAAATTTGGCTTCACAGGAACATCACAGATCGATCAGGAAGATTAGCATATCTTGACACTTAATTGTTAGTACCTACAATTAAAAAAATTGGGTTTGCAAATATTATTCTCACAGTTATTTTTATTTATCCCGGCAAAATGTTGTGACTACGATATGAAAATGTGAGTCAAGATTTCATTTCGGATTGAACAGTGATTAAGTGACTTTTGGGTGACCCCATTAAGTCTTAGATAGGACATTGGCTCAAATTTTCTTTCTATTTGGCTTAATGGTACTCAAAACGAGACGTTGTAAACTAAAAGATAACGCTTAGATTGTTGGATTTTCTATTTAAATGTCCGGCCAAAATTAATCTACGTCATGACTTTTGTTTTGCAACGGGTACTAAATATCTTTGATAATAATTAGAAATAATAAAAGTTAGCTCTTAACCAACCATACATATTAATTATATATACATTAACAGTGACCATCTCTCATATTATTTCTTCTCGGCAAAACTTGTGACATTTTGGCAAAAGCAAATCGGTAAATTTCCTTACCCCTTCCAAATTTCAACTAGGTTTAAGAAATTTTTTAAGAAATGTTTTTGGGGCTTAAAGCAATTAATTTTTTTTGATTGGCACATTGATGATTGAACAGCACGCCACTTTTAACATTATTTGCGGTGTAGCAGTAGGTTAGTCAAATAATTGCATTTTTTGTTTTCATGACAAACAACACCTGGATTTTTATTGCCAAAGCATTCGATTAAGAAGACCGTATACTTGAGTACTCCAGAAACACAATTTAGTTGATGAAGTAATGAAGTGCTTGAAGATACAAAAATAGAATGCGTAATCAGTCAAAAACAATTTCCCGCGAACGGTTGGACAAAGTGACTATGAGTAGCCATTTTAATTGTCCCGTCAAAATGTTTTCATTCCATTAATGTCAGTCAAGGTTTAATTTTAATATGTACAAAAATTAAATTGCTTTTAAATTAACCCATTAATTCCGCGATAATGTATCCTCGTCAAAGGTTTCCTATTTTTTCCAATGGTTCAAAAAAATTAGGGTTTTAATCCACTGGGACATGTGATATTAATCCCTGCTGAAAAAACTAATTTTCGTAAATCACCTCAACAATTCCGAAAATCCCTGTTGACAAAAACCATTTTCAGTAAAACACCGCAACAATTTCAAAAATCCCTGATGACAAGAATTGTTTTCCTTAAAACACCTCAACAATTTCGAAAATCCCTGCCAAAAAAAGGTCAACATAATTGAAAATCCCTGTTTGCAATCCCTTTGAAAATTTCCCTGCTGAAATGTTTTTCCCCTGGGAAGATTCTTCCCGTCTTCCTACATAAATCCGACCCATGCCTCAAAGTACTCTCCCAAATATTGTACTCACCATATGTTATTTTTCTTAAAAACTCAATGTGAAAGTATGCTGTTTGAAAGCGTTTCTAATTGTAAACGT
Source organism: Allacma fusca (assembly GCA_947179485.1). Classification (NCBI taxonomy): domain Eukaryota; kingdom Metazoa; phylum Arthropoda; class Collembola; order Symphypleona; family Sminthuridae; genus Allacma; species Allacma fusca. Next base: position 9,768,957 of record OX359245.1, on the reverse strand, counting down.
ATTTTATATGAGCACGTATGTACATATCGATACCGTGATATTGTAGCAAAATATAATAAAAAGTGTTGATTATCGTTATTACCCGTTTAACCAAATTTATTTTGATTGAAACCTGTTTTAACCAATAACAGTATTTAAAAAACAAAAAACAGAAACCGAACAATTATAGCAGTAATGCACCAACGCGTTGCTAACTAACGTAAACCTTAGTGAAATACCGCATAGCAAGTCATTAACTCTCTTCTCACTGTAACTTCGTTGGCATCTCCACAAGTGATTTTTCTTCAGATGTGCTATCCTTGATTCCGGAATTGGGAGGCTGAAAATCAAAGGATTTCCTGTTGAAAGTGCTTAAAAACTCTGGATTCATGTTTTCGGTGATTATTTTGCAAACCTTCCTTACGTACGTGAAACCTTACGAGTACTGTACAGTCAGCTGTTACTGGCTCAGAAACTCAAATGTAAATCCGAAATAGTTCTATGTAATAGCTAGATGTACAGTGCTATCGTCGTCGATACATCTAGACCTCAGGAATATTTGATTCTCACTACACGGAAACGGACACTATCCACTTCATCAGCTTAGAAGAGAGGATATGTCATTGGTGGGGGGTCGATTAATGATTGCGAAATTATAATCAACAATTTTTTTAAAACTGAACCCAATTTTTTAAAAAAGTTGAATGAACTACAAATTTTTATACAGATTACACTACTACTCTAGCTGGAACTTATTTAGGCATCATCAAGTATACAAAATTGCAATATTTCTCTAATAATTTTCTCGGAGGAGCATAAATAAAGCCTCACAAGAGGAATTTACATTTCACGAATTTAATGAGTAAGGTATTTATGAAAATGTTTGTAGTGAGCCCAGGCTATTGTTTCTGATAGATTTCGTGCTTATGGGAAGACCGTGTAGCTGCGTGTTTCACATCAAATGATGCCTTCACATATTAAAAATTACAACACGACATGAAAAACCACAAAAATTGAAAAGATCCAAACCTTTACCCACGTAGATACAACTGGACGACGATTCCAGTGAATCACTAGACTAATGTACGAAACAAATCGAAAAACTTGCGCTGCGTGCATCTTTAATTCTATCAATAATTGCTGGACGTGGTAGTAGTACATGCCGCTATCAACAACACGGGAATTCCCCGTTGTGTGCAATTATACGTGGATCGCAAGTTCCATTTGTTGTAGTCGTCTCGGAGGAGGGCAATTGGAAATAACTTCCGGACAGCAAAAGTGAAACAAATCCTGTGGTAAATAAAGTTTACAATTACAATTTGGAATTTCAAAGCTTTGTGTAATTTAAAATTAAAATGTACAAAACTCATTTCTCAATTATAGATATATGAAATTATTCTCACAATACACTAATCACACCACCCTGATGAAATAAAAATGAATTGTTTAACCTCCACTATCAACTCCCACTAATTCCGGCAGATATGTTACCATTTCAATTCATTCGAAAAATTCTGTTACAATTTTCAATAAAAACCAGAGTTCAGAGCATATTTGTACATAGTATATACACTATACATATGTACAAATGTCAGCAGCCACATTAACGTTCACTGACCAGCACTTCCACCATTTCCAACTTCCAACTACTCCAGACTGGAGTGTTGCAGAGAAACAAAAGTGTTAACATAACAACTGCCCCCAGGCATGACTAACCTGTGACTACGTCGACTCTCTCATCAGCTCAGGGATGGAGTGCAGCAATTTTATAACTTCCACTGTTGATGAGGATGTCGCTCGTCTTTCGTAATGACGATATCATTCTTCTTAATGTGCTTTCTCTCGTGTAAACTTCCTAATCTATTATTATTAACATATAACACGTGAAACCCTCAAAAATGCAACCATGTTACCACTTTCAGATTCTATTTATAAAGGAACTCAAACAATCACTACCGTACTTAATTATTTGAAGATTGTTGCTATAAAGAGAACATATCCAAACACGGCTACTTCTGATTCAGAAATATCAATTTCTTTTGCAGTTCTGAAGTCCAGGCTTGCTGGCACACTTGACTATGAATTTATTTGTATACTTTCAACAACAACTATTTGTTTGATTAACTTACCACCTGTGGCGCTCTTCTGCTTACGGATCGGAATTTCTCACTCACATGTGTGCTGCTGCTTTAATTGCAAATTCTAACGTCAGGAATAAGTTCTAGAGCTGATTCAGAAACCCCGTTCTATAGCTCGTTACTTTTTTCGTTAAGTGCTAGATCCCATCTTCGAATTTTCTAAATAATAATTCTATGAACAGTGTGGTGTCCTAAAATGTAATAGGATTCCACTCCTCCAGTACTAAGTTTACAGTACGTGCTGTACTTACTTGATGTATTCAACTCAAGTCATCCGAGACTCGTTGTATCTTTTAGTGCTAACACAGTGCATCCAATAGAATGGCAATTTTTCCTTGAGTTGTTCTTCGCGTTTTGTTGTATGCCAGCATACGTGCAACCACGTATAAGTACATGCATCCCAAGTAGAGCACTGGGCTTATGATGTTGACTTTGCGTGTGCGATTATGCCTGTATATGCTCGGTAAACATTAAGTTTATACAACTATCTACGGAAATTCGTCGTTTTCACAACATTAGCACACGAAAATGCTAAGAGGTGTCGCGGGAATTTCAGAATTCAAACCGTATGGAATAGCTGAACTGAGTATAAACTATTTCTGTGAAAAACTCTTTAAACTATCTGATTTGGAGAGAACAGTATTTGGGGGGAAAGAAAATAAAATCATATACAATCCGAGCTATATAACAAATATTAGTTACGTGGAAAATTTCGATGTCTAATAACTCTATCACGTGTGTTTATACCAAAGTGGAAGTAAAAGCACCCGTTGACGAAAGTTTCGAAACATTAGGTTACGATACTAAAGTAAATGGTGGAAGTTATCTCATCGAAGCAATTCAAGCTATTTGTTTAATTCAAGGACGAGTGCACTATAAAATAAAATGGTTAAGTAGGGAAGATATTTATTCGACGTGGGAGCAAATTGGTCACTTAACGGACTGTGCAGAGACTTTGGAGTTATTCCACAATAAGTTAAAGGAAACATTATCAGAGGGAACGGAAAGACTTATTATTTCCTGTTCGGTGGAATTATGTCAGCGGCATTGAGAAACGACGTTCGGACATTTAAACCTAAAACACTGACAATTTTGTGATGTATGTAAGACCAATGTTTTTTTCTTATTTTAGGATTTAGCTGCACAAAATGTTTCAAGATGCTATCTACCAGGTTTTCATTACAACGGCACAACCAGTGTGCCCACATCCGCAAGAATTTGACAATTCTTTCAAGAACAAGCAAAGCCTGGAGACTCACATAAGACAGGTCTGCAATCAAGAAAGAATACAATGCAAGTTTTGTACTGCCCTTGTTCTACCAAAGTTTATGCAAACTCATGTCAACGGTAAGCACTATGGAAGCCGTGTAAAATGGGACATTTGTGGAAACATACTATGGAAGAAGAATTTATCACACCACATTAGGACGCAGCACATGTAAGTAATATACAATTCAATTCACTAGCAGGTTGTTGCGTGGGTAGTTATCAGCAATTTTCATGCAGAGTATTTTTAATAATGATAAAGGATTTTTTGGTGAATGATGAATTGTGGGAAGTCACCTACAGGATAAAAAATCGCGAAAAGTGTGAAATCGTCGAAGATGACAGACGAATTCCGTTTCAATTTTTATGGAACTACATATCCGTCTAGAAATATTTGAAAAACCGGCAAATTTGACAAACAAAAATTTGATTGGGGCTCTTTTTAGTCTGCTATATTTTTAACAACAAATCCGACTGTAGACTAGCTTTACTTTCCACTTTATGTATTTGCATGTGTTTATACACATGCATCGTTAAGTACATCGATTTTCGTGAAGCACAAGAATGCACATTAGCACAAGAATGTCTTAATGGAGAGTCTAAATGTTCCACTCCACTCCGTGTTTTCAAAATTTTGAACAATTGAATGAAAACCTGAGTGAAATTTTAAAAAAATTATATAATGATTCCATCAACATATAATCAGCACTGGGTGGGGGGGACAACGTCAGATGATTCTTTCTAGACAAGAAAATATGTCATTTCAAAAACCGTATCACAATTTACGATTTTTTCAAAGATTCTCAGTGCAAAATATAAAAACGTCTCAATAAAATAAGAACTTGACTTTTGGAACATTTTGACCTACTACTGCAAGTTAAGATACACTTCTAATTAATTTAAACGCCACTTGAAATATCATTTTTCTCAGATGCAGATTTTAATGAAAAATCCCTTGACAGAATAATGATTCTAAAATCTTGCCATAAATACAATACAGAGGAAAGATTCCCAATATTATCCAAACCCATGCTGAGCACCATTCTGTGAAACAAATATTGCGGGAAGATAAAATAACGAAGAAATACGCATTCTAAAGAGAACCAAACTTTAAGCTTCATTTTTCCTGACCCCTATGTCCTGGCATCTTTACTCCGGGAATTGCAGTACATTTGAGAAAATGTAGAATTTAATTTATTATAAACTGGGGGAATTAATTATTTTTCAATCCCTTATGTGCACAAGAGGAAAACATTTAAATTGCAAAATTGTCGGTTAAGTATTCATTAATTGAAATCTGGTCTCCGGTACCTTTGATAATTTTATAAAGCATTTTTATCTGCAAAGCTTTAATATATTTTAAAAATTAGGTTAGCTTCAATGCAAATTTTATGAACTGTAAATCATTGTTGTCGAAATTTGGAATTTCTTCGGACTTGAATGCATTTCTGACAAATTTTGAAAGTAAATGATTAAAATTCGTTTGATCCGTCTTTAACATGGGATAGAGGGAGGTAAAACTATTATTGAGACTTTGTACATTTGTTTCGTAAAATCCTACTAGATATTATGGGGGTTCAACAAATGTACAAAAATATGAAACAGAAGGACGAATATTGTTAGTGAATAAAAGTTGAAATAAATGACGGATTTACACGATACTTAAAATATTACTTAGGGGGCGCTGCAAAAATCTTCTCAGCTCGTATAGTTAGAGGCATTAAGGTATTCATCTGTTTAGTGGCAAATGACTATGGTGAAACTGTACATTCAGAATACTAAAATCAAGTATATAATTATCATCACCGTTGAAAAACGTCTGTTTTGCATTTATAATATTGTTTAAAAATGGTAAGTTTGGAAATATAGATAATTAAATCAATCACTTAGTTCAGTTTATTTATTTTGGAATGAAGTACTATTTAAATTCTTGACGTTACTTTATTTACGCGCCAAACTAGAGTTTGAAAACCGGCCTTTTGTTTTAATCAATTTTGAATAGTCGGTAAATAGTTCGTTTTAATTTGGAATTTCTCTCTCCTCCGAAAATAATTTTCTGCTTCAAAAGGACTCATGCACTGTTTATTGGATTCTTGTTATTCTGATCATCAAATTTGTCTAAAAAACATTAACGTCTGGTTCACAACTTCAAATCAAAATTACATGTTAGTATTCAAAATTTGAGCGAAAATAATTTAAAAGCTATTCAAAATTTAAAAATGAGGACAAGCAATGCGTGAAAGTAAAATAAGAGGAAAATAAAGTAATTGATTGAGTGTTTCCTTTAAAAAACGATGATTTTCAAGTAATTATCTGTTTATCAATACTGAAACGCCTCAGGTGTTTCATTCGGGTTGGCCTGCATCTATGTATATGATTTGGATAACTAAAAACATTATTTTTAAGCAAGTGTTGATTTTAATGATTTTGGATTTTGACTTCAATTTAATTTGTTTTAACAAATACGCCATAAAATAAACTCCGGAGACAAATTTTACTAAAACCGAGAGAGTGTTGGTTTACACACACACGGTAGTCACAAATGTGCAACTTGAAATGTTTCAGAATATTGAAAAATGTGAAAACCTTACCAATCATTTCACGAGCACCATAGAAGCAATAGAAGTTAAGTGTAATACAGTGAACTCTCTTTATAACGGCCGCTTTATAACGCAATTCTCATTATACCGGACACATTTATCCATCCCCACCAAAAGTAGTTGTATAGGCATATAACGTCCGTTATAATTATATAACGGAATAATGTTTATACCGGAAAAAAATCCAAGCTCCCTTGCGATTCCGTTATTATCTAGAAACTACGAGTAATCACTAATCACGCAGGAATAATTTTTTACTAAAAAAAATAGGGGAATTCATACCTATTGGAATGATTAAAGAAACGGTTGCTTAAAATCAAGAGTCAGGTAATTATTAAATTAAACAATTTTAACAAAGGAAAATTATAACCAGTAATTATGTGTAAAATGCCAAACCTGGGGGAAGACTTATAATTAATTGCTTCTTATTTCCGTTAATTGAAACTGATTTTATTTACGGAACAAAATCCGGAAATTATAGCTGTGAATAATAGTAACACATATTTATTTGTACATTAAATTGTATTAAGTAATTTTTGGTTCAAATGTAATACAGTAGCTAAAGTACTGACTGTTAGATTATAAGAAATGAATGGGGACATTGGGCCCCATTGGTCATGGGGGAAATAATAAATTGTATCTTATTTCCTTCAATTGGATTTCAAAAATATACTTTTTGCGGGATTTATGAATTATTATTATCACTACAGCACTACTAGCAGTATCGTTGCACATCCTTAAATTGGTGCGCCTGACCCGGAAACGAAGTTGACATGTTTGTTTGACGCTGAGGTGCATAAGTCAATTTGTTCCAAATCGGTTTAAAGTTTTCACGCCACTCTATTCATTGTTGGAGATAATTTTGGGAGTACAAAGTTAGATTGAGATTTAGGGAGTTTTGTCATCTCAATTAAATAAATCTTTTTGGTCCTGAAGGAAACTTTATTTCCAATTTTTTATACATGCATACATTTTTAATTTGGTTTTTGTTTCAAAAAAATTTAAAAATTCGGTAAATATTTTCTGTCAAAATTTGGAATTTCTCCTTATTGTAGTCTCACTGATACTTTTCATCACAATATTACCATAACATTTAAAAAAAATATTATATCAGTTCCTTTGTTTAGAATAAAAATTAATATTTAAAATTTGAGCGTCAGTAATTTAAAGTCCAATCGATATTGGCGAATACGGACAAGCGAAATGCAAAAGTAAAACGAATGGAAACTGAAGAATTTAGTGCAGTGTATTTTATTAAATTATGAGTTTCACGTCGTTTTCAATAATTATCCTTGCCCTTTAAAACAAAAGCATTAGATTTGTCTTCAGTCTTGGAAAAATATTGGGACTGTATACATACTTAACAAAAAAATTACCATATACATAAATCGGATAAATAAACAGACAGATTAGTAAATCCTATTTTTATTTTTGGTTGGCAAACCTTCGTGGAATAAATCTATTTAGTCTTAACAGTTAAACTGAAATGTAACAGTAAATTAGCAAATACAGGAAACAATTATATAATACATTTATTCCCGCATGTGCAGTTTGACAGTAATCATTTGCCATACCCTCTAGGCTCCGTAAGGGCTCAGTTCGTCTTAAAATATTTTTTTCATCCAATTTGTAGCAAATTCGTTTTCAGATTTCCCAAAAATTTATTTCCTTGAACTGGGTCGATATTTGAAGTCACAGGGTTTCGGAATATCAAGCAAAAGTCGGTTTTCTTCTAATTCGTCTTCATTGCAAAAGTTGCCCAAAACCAGGGGTCGGATTTATGTACGAAGACTGGAAGAATCTTCCCAGGGAAAAAACAATTTCAAACGGGATTTCAAACAGGGATTTTCAAATCTGTTGACCTTTTTTTTGGCAGGGATTTTTGAAATTGTTGAGGTTTTTGACTGAAAATGATTTTTGTCAGCAGGGATTTTCAAAACTGTTGAGGTGATTTACGAAAACGATTTTTTGTCAGCAGGAATTTTCAAATTTGTTTACCTTTTTTCAGCAGGGATTTTTGAATTTGTTGGGATGTATTACAAAAATTGTTTTGTCAACAGGGAGTTTTAAATAAAACAAAAAAAATAAAATGTTACTAACAAATTATTGAGCAATTTTATTTGTAGGTTTCTTCATGTGTATACGTACGCAATCAAGGAATAATTAGAATTGCATTTAATTACTTACTTTGAAAACATTTGAATGCGAAATTTTTAACCCCGTTAAAAATCAAAAAATGCAAAGAAGCCCCCTATTACGAGTATTAAAATTGTAAAAGACAATTAAAATTCTCAATTGATTTCTTCAAATTGTTAAAAAAAAATATACTAAATTCTTATTGACGTTGAAAATTTTATTTCACCTTCCCAAATAAAATATTTTAATAACTTTAGCAGTTCAAAATTTGGCAATCCAAAATTAACTTTTACCTAAGGACGAGTTTTGAAACTCATAAATTATGGAATTCTTGTCAGTTTTAAATATTTGTGTGTTGAATTTTTACAGTAATGTTTGTTATATATAGTAAGTAGTACACATCCGCATTCATGTGAACGAATTCTCATAACAATGTGAAATACAAAATAATTAGTTTTTCATACAATTATTGTCTATTTTTACATACTGCCTTCCGGTATGGTATGCTACATGATGTACATAACATTGTGGGATATGTAGCAAAGCCAGAAACCCAAACTGATTCCTGACCTAAAGGATGCTTTTGGTAATCCTATTTGATCCCGAAATTTACGTTTTTTGAGGTTTCCAAATTTGGGAATCTATCGATTAATAGTTTTGTACCACTTACGTAATAAGGTATTTCAAAATTTCGTATGCATTTTTAATGTCTAAACTGAACATGTGACTCTCTCTTCCACAATCCTTTACATTTTTTTACCATATCCCGAAAATCCAAATTTGAACGTTTTCCAATAAAAACCTGAGTATTGAGAATTTGTGCAGGTTGTGATAATTAAGGTTCTGCACGGATAGAATAAATTCATTATTCTGTCCGTGCAGTCCTATAAAAAATTTAACATTTTAATTTCTTCGATTCTGGTTCACTGGAACATGTGCTGGTCAAATACCTCCATAGTTTCATGCAAATTTACTTTTCGGTTTTTATATTTTCCCTGAAATAATCACTTCACAAGAATTACAATATTGTATCTTGTATAAATCGTGGTAATATGTAATCCGGTATTATATGATGCATTTTCAGTGGCCCACCAAGCGGCTGAATTTCAATCATATACATTGGTCAAATGGATATTTTAATATAAAACTGTTAAATATAGTTATTATGGAAAGGGGGTCAGTGACCACATTCGAATATGAAAGGAAAATCATTTTCCAATTACGATTCGTTACTTTCACTCCCGACACTGACTTTCCCTCAACGTTATTTCGTGTGCTAAAGGATCCTCTGCAAGATTCTCAGCGATCTACCGAGTATGTACCTCACCCAAAACCCCTCACAATTTCCTTTAAATATTAAAACATTTTCTAAAGCAAATTTTGTGTTAGAAATAAACAAAATGAGGAAATTGACATTCTAAAGAGAACCAGGTTTAAACTTCATTTTGCCTGTCCCTGTGACCTGAAATGTTAGCCCAGGGCAGTGAACTAAATCTGAGAAAATCAGGTATTAAATTTCTCGCAATCTATAGGATTGAATTATTTTTCAAATTTTTATGCTAGCTAGAGAGAGGAGGCAAATATTAATGGCACATCCAACTTAAAAAAATGCTGCTTCAAAAAAAATATATGAAGTTTAATTTAGAAAGTGTCGATTTAGTATATAAAAATTTGTATTTAAAAGTCTCATTGTAGATATGCATTAAAAATTCAGGAAGTCGCTGAAATATCTGGAAAACTTTTGAAGGGCAGGGTGCCCAGATTATACGATTTTTAAATCAAGACTTCTAAGTGAGTTCAAATTTAAAAATTTGTATTTAGTTTGCATATACGGAAGATAAATTGTTGATTACAGTTCTAGAACTTTGAATGAGCTCCTCCGTGACATAAAATACAATTACCCTGATTCTTCCGAATCTTCATAAAAATCTAATGAAATATCTTAAATCACGTACAAAAAACTTCACTGTTTTTGTGAGTATATCTTGTATTTGATTGTATAGGAAATTAACATTCTTGAGGTATTATTTCATTTATCAAAACTTCGAGTAAGGGAGAACATTTCGAACTAAAGCTGCAATTTTCGGTATTCTTAAGTAAATAAACCCTCTATTTTAGAAACTGCAAATATTTTTCTCACTAAAGTTGAAAGACATTCCGAACTTCCGAAATATTGGTGATGCTTTAATTTATGGTAGAACGTCAGGGCTAATTCCGCAGCTGTCATCACTGTTTTTTATATACTTGAAACACAGAGAAATTTGCTTCACTCACTTAATTTGCGTTTTTTTATGATTTTTTGTTAAAACATGCTAATTAAAAGTTTTTCACGTCCTTTTGCACATTTTTGTTCCTACGGCGAAATTTACTCAAAATGGCTCCTCTTTTTAAGGATCATACCCAAATTTCTTAACGAATGCGGGTAACTGGAAAAACTCTTTTCTGAAAAACAATGAAATTTCCAAAATATGGACCAAAATGACGAAGAGTGAGAAGGTTAATGTCGGTAATTAAAAGTTGGAAAAAGTTGATCAAAGTACATGCCGCGTAAAACTAATTTGGCCGTAGAGCAAAAGTAATACGTGTCTGGATGAATTGTATGCGGTTCAAAAATCATAATTAAAATTGTACATAAAGAAAAAATGTACTCCAAAAGAGACTTTGTAAACTTAAATCAAAAGTCTACGCTTAGACTGCGGGATTATCTATTTGAATGTCCCGCCAAAATTATCTACGGTACGGCTTCTGCTGTTTTGCAACGGTTACTAAATATCCTTGATAATAATTATAAATAATAAATATAGGGCTAAGGATTAAGAAATTTTGGTTGAAATATTTTTGGGTTTCAACCGCTCCTCCGTGTTTTTTCAGAACCAATGACCTTGAATTTGATTTTTAAATTTCATTTCATACTACCAAGTCGCACATAAATCCTTCTTGACGAAATAAAATACTGGCATTTTGGGAATAAAGCTAATGAATTCGAATATCCTGTCAAATTGTCGTCTAGAGTTTGGAAATTTCAGCTGGAAATAATTTAGAATGTAAGACACGTAAGCAACTTTCCCATGAGGTATCAATAATCGAGACAAAGCATCTCTTGCAAACCTGATTGGGATTTTTTGGGAGTCCTAAGAACCCCATTGAAGGTACTTGAAACCTTTTTAATCAATATTTTCAAAATTGTGAACACCAGTCTGAATCTACTACCAAGTCGGACATAAATCATTCTTGATGAAATAAAATATAGAAATTTTGGGCATAAAGCTAATGAAATTGAATATACCGTCGACAGGCACTCCGGAATAAGTGGGGACAGGAGGGACATCGTCCCTCCCAAAAAACGTCAGGGAGGGACAGACTATACTGGTGTCCCCCCCACTTTTAAGAATCAAATGAGCCTTTTCTTAACTTTTTGATTTCAATAGTCCTATGAAGCTTCATTTTTTTAAAAAAATCCTCCACAAACTGCTGTTAGGTGTATTTAAGAAACTCACAAAAAACTATCTCTTCTAAACAAAAATGTTTACTTAAATTATAAATATATTTTATATCATTTATTATTTTTATCCCGGTTTATGCATGCATGTGAAGATCGGCTCATCTAGGTAACTACCAAAATTGAGTAGTGAAAGTAGTGGATAATACTGCAGCCCGAATTAAATTTTTTAAAGCTACCGTATTCATCCTTGAAAATGATTTTGAACTTATTTAAACGATTTTATGCCAGTATTGCAATACTTTCAGAGTTGAAATGGTGTGAAAGCGTGATTATTCAAATAATAACTTAGGTATTCAACGCAACGCTGCCCATCAAAAAATTAGAGGATGTTTTTCTATTTAACATTCTTTACTTTTATTAAATTTGGAATGTTATTTCCCACTACATTTGCCGAACATATTGACCTCCCCTTGCCAGATTGATCCAGGCCAAAATCTTGACCTGGATCGAAAGTTTGAACACTTTGAAACTTTTGCTTTGAATTTCGTTCCAATTTCATGCCAGACCAATAAATATGTTCCAAAATGTCGGATCAGACATAATACCATTCCTGTATTACGAGCTTAACGGAAAATTTTCTAGAAGCAATTTATAAACTCAATAGGTTTTAGCGCGCCAATATTCTTGAAAAGAGTACAAGTGAGTATTAAAACGTCACCCAAGGAGTTTATTTCAGAATATTAATAATTAACATGAAATATTGTCGTTTGGTGAAACATTTCAAAAAATTCACCGACACAAAATTTGGTCTTTTCCAACGGATGGAAAAGGCCATGCACTTCTAAACCAGCAAATCTACTAGAAAATGTTCCTTGGACGAAAATTATGGAACAGATCTAGAGGAATGGTTCTACACTTCGACCATGCCATACCAAAAATGAAAGAACAGATTGAACCATTCCCGGAAATAGATCACCAATCAGTTCAATGATTCTTTGATCCCTCTAATTGAAATCAGTAAAATTTTGATAGTATTAATTATGTGCAAGAAAATGTTTCTAGTATATGAGATTTAGTTGGTGTCTTCTATGAAAACTTGTTCTTTTAAAAAAAATTTAAAAAACATTAAAAATTCTATATTTTGCATGCTTATATGAGCTAACTAACGAAAAATAATATGTAACCCTATACATATGTACATACATACGTTTGTATGTGGCCAATAGCAAAGTAACGAAAACTAATTTTAATATGTTGTCCCCCCCACTTTTTTGGACGTTCCGGAGTGCCTGACCGTCGAAGTTTCTACTCGAATTTGGAAATTTCAGGAATGGAATAGGAATTAAGCCGGGAAATATTTTAGATTGTAACGCATGTAAGCAACTTTCCCATGGGGTATCAATAATCGAGACGTAGCATCTCTTTCAAACGTTTTTGGGATTTTTTGGGAGTCCTACCTAAGTAGCCCATTGAAGGTACTTTAAACCTCCATAATCAATATTTTCAAAATTGTAAACAATAGTAGAAATGAAAATCTTTTAAAATTATTTAATTATTCAATCATCATCAGTTAATTAATTCTGGACGTGGTCCCAGGTGTAAGTTGATTCCTTGTACGAGCAAAATATTTCATCTCAAAATTCTTGTCAAAATTTATTATTTTTTTCAAAATTCTCACGGAAGAATTTGAAAACTCCAAAATTAAGATAAAAATTTGATCTTTGGAACTTATCAAAAACCTTGACCTACAACTGACAGTTAAGAAACGCGCAACGCGATTTTGTATATTTTACCTGGCACTTTAAAATAATAATAATTTAATAACTGCATATTTCCTAACACCCTTTCTTTCATCGAGGGTGTAATTTAATTCTTGAGTCCCTGTACTATCATTTTCTTGCAATTCGTATTGGAAATGGTGGGGGGGGAAATATATCCGATATCTGCATGTATGCAGGGTTGGCCAATTGAAAATGCCATGGCATTTTGGGCATTTTCAATTGATGGCATTTTCGGCATCAATGGCATTTTGGGCATTTTGGCATAATCTACGTAGGGCAGGCATTTTGGGCATATTCGATCATTTCTTGGGATACTTCTGCCTAGACGCGTCTAATATTTTTTCAGCAAGGTAAATTTCGATACATGTTTTGTTTGAACAAATGCAAATATCTGTATAATTACATACCTGAAATTTCGTTAATTGTAGCGTATCGCGTGTCTTTCACTATACTAAAAATTTTATTATCATTATTTTAAATCTCATTCAATTTTCTTAATTTTAACTTGAGATTTAATCACGATACTTTGAATCAATGACAATATTCAGCTTCATTGGTTAGACATTGGTAAAAATAAAATGGTGTGTAATTACTTTCATAGCAAGCAGTTGGAATTAGGGCTTCTACTGGGGACAATATTTTTGTCCCGGTGGCAATTCTGTCCCGTCCCGAAATCCTCGGGACAAAAAAAAATTGTCCCGATTCAGTCCCGAAATAACATGGGGACAAAAATTTTGTCCCGAAACTGTCTCGATCCCGGTCCCGTCCCGAAAACCTCGGGACGTCCCGTCCCGAACAGAAGCCCTAGTTGGATTATACTAGTGCTGCGCTCGGGTCAAGTATTTATAAAGATCCGACCACGAACTTGACTTGACCCCGACTTTTCAAGTACGTATTTCAAGATTACCCGAACTTGACATTTTCAGTTCAAGTAATACTTGAATGAAACAAGTTCGGGTTCTCAAGTAATTCTCAGATTACTTGACCATGATTTTATATTCGTGTTTCGGGTCCAACTTCAACTTGACTTGACCATGACCCGAACTTGACCATGAACTTGAACTTTCATGTACAAGAAACTTAATTTTTAGGACACCAAAATCTTAAATTTGACTGGAGAAATTTATATTTGTAACGAAAGAGTATAGGTATCTAACACTAGGTTTCACCCAGTTTTTTGCGAGCAACCGCCTGTAAAAATAATAATTGTATTTTTGGTCCTTTTCACTGAATGTTGAATGATGGTACACTGGATATCTACTCTGATTTCGTGTACCTGGTGGGTCTGGTGTCGCAGTTGACATATTCGGTGGCACATAACTCTTTTAGGTTTAGCTGACACATACTATTGTAAAAATGGGTGCGAGCATATTTAAATCAATTTCTAAGGAGTCATATGAGTGTTGAGCGTTCTTTTGTATTTGCGTACACGGAACAAGTTAACAAAGGTCTCTTAAAGTGGTGCACTGAAATGCCGCTTTAAGTATTATTTAGTATACAGTAGTGAATCGTAAGTGAATTGAAAATTCTCTCAGTCATGAAGTCTTGCGCATACAAAATTACTTGAACTTGTACACCAAAAACTCAAGTTCGTGGTCAAGTACTTGTTAATATTTACTTGAACCTGACCAAGTACTATGGTTCAAGTAAAATAATTATACTTGACCACGAACTTGACTTGAGGTAAGAAATCATGGTCAAGTCCATGAAATACCTGAACACGACCCGAACCGTTCATGGTTTTAAATTTATTTACTTGACCACGACCCGAACGCGAACTTGACTTGAAATACTCGTGGTCTACTTGTACTTGTGCGCAGCTCTGGATTATACCATAAAATGGCGTGCTCGCACGAAAGTTTAAAAGCCCCAGTGGAGGTAAAACGGAAATTATCCAAATTTAGTACCAAAACGTGTATTGCTCTGGACAACGACGTGACCAAAGAAATCGCTTTAAGTTCACAAGAATCAGCGTTAGTCAAATCATTCTCAACAAAGCCAGAACCGAGTTCATCAAAACAAATTAGACATGATCATCATGTGTATAAAATATCACAGCAATCCCCGAATTGGAAAAAAAATATTTTAGATGACGACGAAAATTATAGTTTTACTTTTCACGAGTCCGAAGGCGAGTTGGTGTTGAGGATAATGTTGAATTAGATTAACAATACACCGGGTAAAAAACAGTTTAAAAATTGCGATCCTTTAGATTAATTCATTCTGTAAAATGTATATTTTTAAATGAAGTTTGACATTTAAAAAAATCTTGAAACAAGAACAGTAAATAATGATTATTTACAAAAAAAATCGAAAATGCCCAAAATGCCTGCCGAAAATGCCCAAAATGCCGGGCATTTTTAAAGTTGGGCATTTTCGACATTTTCAGGGCATTTTTGGCACTTTCAGGGCATTTTCAAGCGGGCAGGCATAAAACCGAGGGCATTTTCATTTGGCCAACCCTGCTAGTACCTACAATTTCCAAATTTGAAACAGTTTGGCGACATAGTTTCGGTAATTATTATTCTCGTAGTTATTTTTATTCATCCCGTCAAAGTGCTTTGACTATGAAATTCTAATTCTCAGCTCAAGTTTAATTTAAGTGTGTACAAGAATTAAATTGATTTTGTATGAATCCATTAAGACTTTGATACGGTTTTCTTATCAAACGTTCTTACGGCTTTTTACAATGGTACCAAAAATGATGTTTCCTTAAGCTAAGAAGAATATTTGTTTATAGTTTAACCAACATTCAAATTGTGGGAATTTTTGTCGAGAAATCCATTATTGGTCCATAAATAAATAAAATATAAACATAAATCCATTAACGTAGACCAAAATTCACATTTGATTTGATGATTTTTGTTGTTTGAAAATAGCTAATAAATTTATTTCATAATAATTACAAACAATAAAAATTAACTATTAACTAACCGTACTCACCCTGAGGTTGGCCATCCATCGTATGATTTCTTCTCCGCAAGACGTCTACCGTGATGTCCTGGGGGACCAAGTTGTTACAGTTTGTTAAAAGTACTTAGAGCCTTCAAAATCAGTATTTTTTAAATTTTGAGCAATAGTGTGATTGAAATTAATTTAAAAAAATTATTTAAGTACTTATGTATTCCGTCGTCAGATAATTAGTTCTGAGCGACGGGGCGGGGGGGTCCCAGACATTAATTGATTCCTTTGAAGTGACAAAATATGTCATGACAGAAACCTTGCTAAGATTTAAGTTTTTCCACCAAATTTTCGGCGAATATTTTAGAAATACCTAAATAAAAAGACAAATTTGATCTTCAGAACATAAAAATCTTGACCTAAAAGTGAAAGTTAGGAAACGTTTGAGTCGTGCTTCAACGCCACGTGAAATATTATTTCGCAGCGGGCTAAATCGTAAACACAAGATTACTGTGCGGATTCTATAATATTTTGCGATAAATACGAAATTCTGTAGGTTAGTAGCTTGGTGGGTAATTTTAATCTTGTGATTGATTCTCTGTTTAGTACGGTTGGTTGCTCTATTGATTTTATGCAAGATAAGTTAAGAAGTGAAATTGCTAAGTACAAATGTTAGGGAAGGAACGAAATGATCGCATTCGACGTTGAAAGAAAACTAATTTCCCATTGCGATTCAATCCAAGAATAATTAAGAAAGTTACAGTCAGAAGACTATTAAAAAATTGTGCTTGGGCGCCACGTGATACATTTTGCTTAACATATTATTCTAATCGAAGAATATCGTGTCATCCCTTTGATGTCAGCAAATTAAACGAATCGGAGCAACTTATTACGTTTAACTCCGTTGTATCGTCTAGAAAAGCTAGGGGGCAAGTGATCAAGGTCTTTCTATACATTCAACTTAAGTTAGGCAGGCATTGTATGCAAAAAAATAATGAATGGCGTTTAAATTATTTGATCTACGGTTTTTTCCCATTGAATATTTTATAAATCCATTTTCGCCTGAGATCTGTACAGCTTTGATCGAATTTTAAAATTAGATTACCGTCAATACAATTGAAATTATTATGAAACTTTTAGTGAAATACTGCTAGGCAAGTCAAACAAGTATTCTGAATTGAAATTCAAGTTTTCAAAATTTAGTGTAAAATGAAACTAAAATGTTTGTTTTAAAATTTTCTACAGATTATTCTTTAATAGCACATGAAAAATCAAAAGCATAGTTTGACACGTTATTGTAGTTTAGTTTTTCTTACTTTGACCACATTTTGCTTTATATCCTGCCAATGAGGATCTTCAATCTGACCGGATATCCAGGATTCATTTCCATTCAATGAAATTCCATAAACCCAATCTTTGAGTCTTTCAATGGAATGTTATGCCTTGGGAAGAATTTTATATTGAAGTAAGTGTGATTGTCTAAAAATTCTTAATCAATGGAAATAACTACGACAAATAATTATCAAAATGTACTTTCTCAAAATTTGGCAAACCCAATTGTCATGAATTCGATCTGCAAAATTTATTCAACAACTTCATTGAACAGCAGTTCGTTCTGTTGCGGAAGTATCAAGTCTCACATAATTCCTTCTTGACGATAAAATGTTGGTTGAAAAATTATGATTTTGAATATCCCGCCAACTATTTCTGTATAAGTTCGAGAAATTTGAGGTTCCTGGAACAAGTCGGGTTCCAATCTAATTTTTTTGGTTCCTTTTGCTTTCAAGCCGGTTTCTGGTATGAAGTTTTTACCCGTTAATGCCGGCATCTAGCGTATCGTGGAAACGATGGCTGATGTTTCCTAATTATCATGAAAAAGAAAACTTATTCAGTGATTGCTTGATTGGTTTACGTTTTCAAATACAAATTTTGGACAATTTTTGGACATGCCGGACTGTGTGAGGTTGTATTTCATGTATTCATTTTGTGTGTGGTTTCGGTTCGAATCGATTTCGGAATAAGACATTTTATAACGGTCTCCATTTCGGGCGCAAAAAAATTTTCTCGAGTTCGAGTTCAGGGCAAAAAAATTGAATTTACACCGGGTTTTTGTTTCGAGTCGAGTCTATTTAATTTATTTTTAATTTAAAAAATAGCAAAGCAGATTTCAAATAACATCCCATTCAAAAGTTTTTAAGATTTCTTGACACTTAAGCTACCCAAAAATCGGCTTATTTAAATTTTGAGCGCCAGTTGCGTTGAAGTTTCATCCGAAGATTTTGTCCTGGGGGGGGGGGCAATTCTCAGTCATTCCTTCTTAGCGAAAAAAATCGACTGATTTAATTTTATATTATAGAGAAATTAATTACCTTTTGAGTGAGTAAACATCGACCGAGATGTGCGTTGTGAGACTAAAGTTATTTTATAATTTAAGATTAATAATTATTCTTTAGCGCCTCAAAATTGGTTTCCCAGTCGAAATGATTTAAACGTTTTTATAATTATTTAGAAACTCTTATTTCAAGAAAAATACTTTGCCAATGAATTTCAATATGAGAATAATAAACAAACACAGAATAACACTACTTAAAAATAATGCTTCGACGCCAGTTCATATATGTTCCCTCAATTGTTACGAGGTTTTAACAAATTCTGTACTATGTTTAGAAAAGTATGACAATTAGAAAAAAACGAGTCAAAATTTGATTTAGAAGTAGTCACAATTATTACCCGGTAGGTTGCTCGTCAATTACATTTTAAATAAACATTGAAAAATTTAATGATAAAATTGTGCCTACAATTTATTATAACGCAAGAATATAATCTTTATTATAGTTAGAATAAACTATTTGAACATTGGTGGACGAAAACTAAATGGTATGAAAAATTACAAGACCAAAGTTATTCAAGTTTTTATAAAGTCCATTAAACCTTCAAAATCAGTATTTTCAAAATTTAAAACAAAAGTCTGAGTGAAACTTTAAAAACCATTAACTCATTCCAACATGAGATAATTAGTTCTGTTAGCCACATGATTGCTTCTATGCAAAAATATATGCCGTGTCAAAAACTTTGTCATAATTTACTATACATTCCAAAATTTTCAGTCAAAAATTAAAAAACCACATAATACAAATTTAATCTTCCGAAAAAATAAAAAATCTAGACTTACAACTGAACAGAAACACATTTATGATAAACCTACACGCCAATTGAAATGTTATTTAGGGTATTCAAAAATCTAATCAATCATAGTTACTTCTCTATTAAATGAAGCGTTGTGCTAAAAAATGAGCCGGGTTTTATGCCTAACAAAATAAAATTGCACTGAAAATGCCTTATTCTGAAAATGCCTGCAATTGAAATATGATTTTTCAAAACTGTTATAAGGTAAAAATATAACATTTGTTTTTATTTTTTTTAATAAAATTTTAAAATATGCGGGAATTTGTAACTACTGCAATTTTTATTGAAACGTTTGCTTAAAATCAGGAGTTCTGGAATAACTATTATTAAATTGAAAAATTCTAACAGGAACAAATTATTATGTGTAGGTGTGAAATGCCGAAATCGTTCCTTAATTGTATCTAGCATTCGTTAACTCAAACTGATTTTATTCCATATTTTTTTTTAAATAATCACAAATATATTATACACTGCCCTAGCAAAACTTGGCCCAACTTTATGAATAAAAGGGCACTCCGTTTATACATACTAACGCGCAGCTAATATTGGCGTATTTTAAACACAAATTTTTATGTATAATCAAAATGTGCGCATAAATTATGCAGAAACGTAGTGCACGTTGATGCATCAAAATATATATGCAATTTATTGCCGCTAAATGTTTAATGCATATTGTAAGAAATTGAAAGCCGAATCAAATTAAAAAATTCAAATTGTCTCAGATTTTTATTTTCATCAATACTTTGGAAAGCAGGATTGCATGAAGTTACATTAATCAACTCGTTATTGAAAATAATTACGACGTAGATTTATTCAGCTTTGCATTTTCCTCCCGCACGAAATCCGACAGGGATTTAATTATTCTAGACTTCGCCAACTTTATTTCTTTTTTCATTTTCAAAAATTCTCCAGCCGTTGGAGGGGGGAGCTCAAATTTGTACGTCCGCAAGCTAAAATCTGTAATATTGACAATGTATTAAAGACAATTTCATTCAAAAGAATTTTCATGCACAATGAATTACTACTTTATTTAAAACTATTTACCTATAACTGCATCACGTTTTTGTGAATCAACGGATGGCAGTGGCACGTGATTTTCTACAGCGGTACTCTTTCGACCCAGTAGAGATCGGCCGACTATTTCCTCGGGCTGGAACACTCTCCGGAACAAATTTCGAGCAAAAAACGTAATACTTGATGAAATGGTCTTCATGGCCATTATTTCTGAGCGTAGCAATTTTACACTGGAACCCGGAAGAATTTCAACTGCATCCTAAAAGTACAGCAACTAAATAATTAAGTACATCAAAACGCCTCTGTATATAAAATCCCCTTTAAAATTAGAATGCCGGTGTTTATTCGCTTACATCAGCCGTACACAGCTTATGAGCCTTCTTCAGTTTCTTGTACTTCTTGCGGAGTTCTTGGAGCTTTGACCGACTATCCTCGAACGTTTCTGCAAGTAATTATTAGCTATAAGCATACCTATTCTAGAGATCACAGCATAATTACATTGAACGTATTGATTATTACCTTTCCAACCGATATCTTCACCACTGTCCAGCACTGCAGGGCTGACGTTTGAAGTCTCTTCAACATCACCAGAAGAATCCTCCACTACTTGCAACATTTCATGAATCTTGTGTGCCCTGTCATCAGTTTTACGTTTCCGTGTGTTTACTACATTCAAAGTTAAGGAAGATATTAAAATGCATATTTTGTCAAAAGCAATGAATGATGCTTCCAAGTATGATTATCTACCTGTTCTGGAATTCAGAGATTCTTCCACCAAATTAACTTGACGAGAAGTTCCTAAAACAAAATAAAATTACTGTAAAACGAATATGAAAGCGTACAACAACTGCTATATGATTATAAATATTAGTATTTAATATTAACGTACCTGCAATAGACTGGCTTTCATTATTACATTCAGTCTGTGCCAGCATGTCAGCCTGGTCGTTTAAAGGTCCATCATTGGTTCCTGATTTTGATCAAACAAGAATTGGGATAAAAAGGCCCGAGAAACTTACAGTTACTACCTAAAATATCGAAATGAATTGAATTATCTGTCTGAACTACCAGACCCGAATGCACCGTTTTTGCCCATTGAACTTCAACTACTTTTCCAACCAATTTCTTTGACTTTCGCAGAGTGCCATCGACAAGACGTGTTGACGAAACTACACTCCATGTTTTCGGAGTATCATTAATCCACTCAATTAGTAAAAATAAAGTCATGTTCGAATAATTTCCAACAAATAGTGTTATAAGGAGCGGGGTTCAACTGTAGGAATCTAAAATGGCTGCACTCACCCGGAGGACATGCGAGGGAAATTTCAAGCTCCCGCCATAATAAACAAAGCGCGAATATTATATCCATACTCTATGATTTTCCCCATGGTTTATATCTACAGTAATTACAAAAAGGCAACCAGGCCAAAAATTGCATGTAATTGAAAATTGTAATAAATAAAACTAATTGAACGTAATT
Organism: Allacma fusca; assembly: GCA_947179485.1. Lineage (NCBI taxonomy): Eukaryota > Metazoa > Arthropoda > Collembola > Symphypleona > Sminthuridae > Allacma > Allacma fusca. Next base: position 9,747,034 of record OX359245.1, on the reverse strand, counting down.
GAAAATCACATACTTTTTTTTTGAAAATATTTGTGTCACTTTCTTTTATTTATATGGGTCGTTATAAAGAATACACAAAAACATCCGGAGGACTGAATAATATTCCGAAGAGATCCAGGCAGAGAATTCTCAGGGTATATTATTATTTACGATAATTTTGTATTGGTCAACCTTATTCAGCTACAAATTGCCCAACATTTTATTTTCCAGAAAACAATTACAAACAACTTTCAACGGAAACCAAATCCCAAACAAGCTGGAAAACTGTTAATGAGATATTAAAAGAAAAGGTAATTTACACTGCTTTTTAATTTTACAAACGCGAAATTAGTAATTGTATGTATATTTAAAACGCCAACTTAATTAAAATTACATACACAAATTGTAGGCTGAAAATCCTACTGATGAACTACAGGAACTTACGGAAGAAGTGGAAGACAACTTCCTCTTACCTTCTCAATGTAATGATACAGAAGACAGTGAAGACAGTGGATCGGATGACGAACAATGTTCTTTCAACGAAAATGACAATGATTCAGATGTCAGTGAACATTATTCAGATGTTACGTTTTTTTGCAGGGCAATGTGTTGATGGACGTTTTTACTTACATTATTACTTTATTGCTTTTATTGTTTGGTAGGACCGACTATATTCCGGATCCAAAATTTCGCTACCGGAAAGCAAAGTTTTGATTTTGGCATTCATCCATCGTTACAGTCTATCAAAGCGAGCTGCTGAAAGCCTTCAGCATTTGATAAATTTCCACGTCCCAGTTGGAATTAATTTACAGACTTCGTCCTATAAGATTGGAAACTATTTACCTAAAGTTAACGACTTTAGTTCCCGTCATTACTACTGCAGCGTGTGTTGCTGTTATTTAAAGAGTGAGACAGAACTGACGTGCGAATCCTGTAAGGACAAACCCCTCGCGGATTTAACTCATCACAATGTCTTCTTAACCTTTAATTTGCGATCAAGTCTAAAACTAGTGCTACAATCGTCGGAAGTTCAAAAACATTTCAGAAAATCAAGCAAAAACTCACCACACATTTTGACCGAAAATATTTCTGACATTACGGATGGGGAAAACTACAAGAAATTGAAAATTAAATTTCCGAATTTTTCATGCCTGCTTAACACTGATGGAATTGCTGTATTCAATTCATCAAACTATCAACTGTGGCCACTATTTGCTTCTGTTAACGAGCTACCATACGCTATGAGGCGAAAACACACTCTAATTTGTGGATTATGGTTTGGAACCCAAAAGCCAAATTTTTCCACATTTTTTACTCCAGTTGTTAAAATGTTCAACGATTTACAAATCAATGGGGTCCATTGGAATCTAATGGGCACAAACATAATTAGCAAGGTTGTGTTTCCTATCATGGTCTGTGATTCACCTGCCCGATCAGGTGCCATTGGAATGGTGAACCATAATGGAAAATCAAGCTGCCCATGGTGTCTTCATCCGGGAGAAACATTATGGCTTACTGATAAAAGCCACAAGAGGATAATGAAACACAGTAGGGTTAACCACGTTGGTCGGACTAAGTCCAGATTTATAGACAGCCTAAAATCTCTACAAGCGCGGCTGGTGTCAACTGAAAAGGTCAGCAGTGAAGATGGAATTGTTGAAGCTTCGGAACTTTTGCGGCTTAAAAGTTTCGATATTGTAGATGGAAACTTGTACGACTACATGCATTCAGCATTATTAGGTGTAATTAGGTATTTTACTATGGCATGGTTTGATTCAAAAAATTCAGGTGAACCTTATTATATGGGTAACAAGATTAGATTAGTTGATCAGCGTGTACGAATGATTTCACTTCCTAGCAATTTAAACCGAAGTGTGCGAGCAATATCGGATATGAACTACTGGAAAGCCAAAGAATGGCGAGTTTGGATGTTAGTTTATTCTAATGTGTTAACTGGAATACTACCCGACCAGTATATCACACATTTAAAAAAATTTTGCTCGGGTATTTTGTTTCTTTTACAAGAAAAAATTTATGTAAATGAAATCCAGGAAGCCTCTAACTTACTGAAAGCGTTTTCGTTGGGTGTTTCAGGTCTTTATAGGGAAAGATTTTATACATTTAATTTACACATTACATTACATGCTCCTGAAATTGTTAGAAAATGGGGTCCCCTTTGGTCATATTCAACATTCCAATTTGAACATAAAAATGGCCTACTGTTACGTTTGTTAAAAGGAACGTATAATGTTGGAGTTGAAATGTGTAATAATCTTAGCACAGAGCACTGTTTGTTGTCGGCAATACAAAATTTAACGAGTAGTGCTGTAAGTGGTTACTGCAGCGCTGTTCTATTTGGGTCTAAATTTTATATGTTTTCAAGAAAAGTAGGTGAAATTATTTTAGTGGGACGCGGTAGGTCTTATTATTTAAATGAGCTTGAATCTAAAAATATTGCTGACAAGGGCATTAGTATTGCAGGGAACGTAACAATTCGCTCTAAAATTATATTAAAGGGACTTACATATACCGCATTTAAACCTGGGAAAAGACAATTTTTTGATAGCATTATTGCGTCTAAGGACCGTTTTTATGTTTTTAAAGGAATTTTGTTGATTTCCAAATCTGATGGAACTGAATGCATATTATTAAAATGTTGCAAAATTAATATGAACTACAAACAGGCGACCTCAGTTATGAAAATAACAAATATTAATTCAGCTGTCGTATTTTTAGATGTTAATAGTATAAAATGCGAAAAGTTTATTGTCATTTACGACAGTGACCACCAATTGTCCAATATATGTAAGATGCCAAATTGTACAGAGATTGACTAAAATGCCTCATTAATTAATAAATTTTTGCATTAAAATTTCATTTTTGTGTATTACTTGTTCACATATTTGAGGTGCTTGTCTTTATGCATTAAGGTATTATCTAAAATTTTCGCCGATTTTACCTAATATTTGGTGCAATTTATATGCTCGAAATACTCGGAACACCGGCTTATGACATTTAATTATACGCATAAAAGCTATACGCAAATCTTTCACTGATTTTAGCTGATTTTATGCCCAAAGTCCAATGCGCAAAATTTTGTGAGCGACTTGAAAGCATATTTAGGCCTAAATATACTTTTTATTTTTACTCGGGTGCCCTTACACCAATTCGAATTACACACAGTTATTACACTGAAACAACATCCGGAATTTTTAGGAATCAGGGAATAAAAGTAAAGAAAAATATATATTTTTAGTTGTTACCATATGAATTTAGTCAAATTGGGTTTAAAATTTGAGTGGAAAATTCCAAAGTAAATTTTCAATTAAAAACAATGAACAACCCCAAACCTTCCAACGGCACCTTGTCTATTATAATTATGTTAATACGTAAGTGTGACTAGAAAATGGCTTTGTTGACATGAGATTAGTTCTAACAGTGAAGAAAATTCAGCACTAATATGACAGTTTTTAAAAACCCAGTTTTGACGCAGTATATATGTTACCTATATATATATAACAAGCAAACCTTCTAGTACCCAAAATTGTTTTAAAAATTTGCTTTTCATTATAAACTACTTTTGTTGAACCATGTCGCACAGACTGTTCTCCAATAAGATTAATAATAATAATATTTGTAATTTCCCTTTTCGAAAACTAGCTAGTTGAGCTTTACATCCACTATAGAAATAGATTCGTTGCATATTAATACATCAACTTTACATACATTTTCTATCTAGTTTTTGTTTTAATAGAATGTAAATACACAGTAAATAATTTCTTTACTAGGAATTTCTCCGTACTGTAGTCACATTGATATATTCGATCCCAATATGGCTATTAAAGTTTTTCAGAAAATTAAATATATCAGATTCATTATTTCAAATAAAAATTGTGGTATTTACATTATTAATTTATGACGTTCATACCGTTTAAAATAATTAACTCTCGTGCTTGAAATTACACAAGATCTGAAGATGATGATCTCCCAGTCACTCGAAATGTATAGGATCCTACATGTAAAATCTATAGGATAAAAGTATCAGATCTGCGGACGATATCTCAAACGATTTTCTTACAGGATCCTATACTATCCCATAGTTACTAATCCCAACCTCGCATGGGATTTTCTCTAGTTGTCCTATAGTTGAAAATTTATTATTATCTTATGCGCTTCTCTACTTCTACTCCATTTTCCTCCAAAATTAAAACTACATAACCATCTTTACTACAGTCAGCTTAATTTTTAGACAGTTGTAAATATTCTAAATATTTACAATTGTCTAAACAATTAAGCTAACTGACATTAACGTTTTCATACATATACATCTCCTCAAATTGTCAATAGTAATACACCCTACACTGCAGTTCTATGTGGAAATAACATGTAACACTACAAAATAAAATTGCAGCCACAAGTAAATAATTTCACGTATAAATTGAAAAAAAGAACAATAACAATCACACACTGGTTATATTTTCCGCTTGTCTTACTATTACTAATTGTAAGTTAAAATTGAAACAATCTAAAGAACAGGTAAGTCGATTTGGTGTTCATCACAACCAAAGAACATGTGAATGACAACTGCTGTTGATTAAGTATGGCGAATTTGGCGGTTATAATAAATGTCTTGTACAAACGATGAGGAGCGCAGAATCCTTGTCAAAGAAAGTACAGGATTTTTCTAAAAATGTCCTATGGTACCCGAAACCATAGGATTTTTCTGAAAATGTCCTATAGTACTCGAACTTGCAGGATATGCGGCACCCAACTTATAGGATTTCTTTAAAAACTTCCTATGGTACCCCCAGCTTATATGATTTTTCTGAAAACTTCCTATGGTACCCTATCTTATAAGAATCGCGTGCCAGTTTCTGACGAGCTGAAAGATTTCTATAAGATCCTATATGGCTGGTGGGATTTCTGGTACATTTTCTCACAGAACTTGCATCCTATAGGAATCCCATACAGTTTGGAGTGACTGGGCTGAGAGATTAAAAGATCTGTAGTTTGGAAAATTTGTGAAATCAAAATTACCATTTCCATAAATCAGATAAACAAAAACAAATGTTTGTAAATCCTATTTTATTTTTGGCAGATATTATCAAAATAAATCCCTTAATCCCAAGACAATAATTAAGATTAATAGTAAGTTAGCAAATACTGGTAACCATTAAATACTCCAAGGTTTTTTCCGCATATGCAGCTTGACTGTAATCATTTGACATGTTCCCTAACTGTAGGGGAGTTATTTTTTAAGTATTTGATACCACTAGTCGGTTGCAAATTCGTTTTCAGATTAATAATTCGAATTATTAATTTCATTGACGTGGGCCGATATCTGAGATCCCAAGGTCAAGAAATATCAAGCAAAGCGGCTGTTTTTTAAAGTCGATTTTTACGCTTCAGTGCAATTTAACTAATTGTGTATGCTCTGAAAACTTACAGCTACCCTGATTCTTTCGAAGCTTCATAAAAATCTAATAGAGTTTGCAGGTATAGACAACACTTCCGTTTTTAGGGTGGCATCAGCCCCCTAGTAAAATAGCCTTGTGCGTACGTCCGTACGATTACTCAAAAACTACTGGTCCGATTTCAATCAAATTTTGTATGGATATTACTTCTGCCAAAAGTAAGGATGAGTTCGTATGTGGTTGCAATCGGTCGGATAGTTTTTAAGAAACAAATTATTGAAAATTTGGACTTCTAGTCAAATGACAGTTATCTCCAAAACTACTGAAGGTATTTCAATGAAATGTTTTGTGAATAGTAGTAGTTGTTGGTTATGTTGTTGAAATCGGCCTTACAGTTTTTTCGAAAAATATTCTTGAAATTTTGAACTTCAAGTCAAATGACGGTTATCTCCAAAATTATTGAATGTATTTCGATGAATTTGTTTTTGAGTATTGCATATGTAGACAGTAATGTTTATTGCCTTTGTGGTTGAAATCGACACGGTAGTTTTTTTGGGAAAAAAATCTAAAATTTCGAACTTCAAGTCAAACGACAAATGTTATCTCTAAAACTACTGAATCGATTTCAATGAAACTTTTTGAGATTATAGCTTATGTAAATAGTAATGGTTACTGTTTATGTGGTTGAAATTGGCCCGATGGGTATTTTGAAAAAAAATCTGAAATTTTGAAAAAAGCTCAAAATTCATCCTAATTTGACCGCGGTAGCTGACACCATCCCACGCGAAGCCTCAAATTATCTTATTTCTTGTATCTGATTCTCTGGAAAATTAAAATTCTTGAGACATTATTTAATTTATCGAAACTTCCTATAAAAATGAGCTAGAACATTTTATACTAAATCTGCAACTTTGGGTTTTGCTAATGTAAATGAAACATCTATTTCAGAATTTGGAAATTTTTTTCTCGCTAAACTTTGAAGACGGGCTGATTCAATTTTCAATAAATAATTTAAAATGCAAAACGCCTAACAATCTTTAGATAACTCGATATTTTCCTCGATAATAATATTTTAAGTGGCGTCGAAGTTAATAATTTAAAGGTATCGTTGGGTAAACCAATGACGTGTGTAATTCATTATCACTATTTTCAACTTAAATAATGTTTCAAGTTGCGTTGGAGTTGATAATTGTTTTAACTTTTACTTACTGGCCTTTACCATGCTTAGCCTTCGTCCTTTCGTTCCATTTATTTTAAACAGCAACAAAATCATAAATGTATGAGAACATAAATCAACCCCAATTTGCAGTACATCCCTGATGGTATCTCTATCTCTCATATGATTTCTTCTCAACAAAAAATATGAATTTTTGGTAACAAAAAATCCGTGAATTTGATTACACCTCCCAAATTTCGACTACGATATTTCGAATACCATAATGACCATGTTTTTTTTATTCAACAACCTCATTGGAAGACAATTTGTTCTGAGGGGAAATACAAGCCTCACATTATTCCATGTTGAGATAAAAAAATTTTGAAGTCTGGCCAAAAAATTAACAATCTGAGTATCCTTATAAAATTTCGACTAGGATTTTGAAATTTCCGTTGACATTATTTCATTGACATTTCCCCTAAGCGGGTGGGGGAAAATCTGAAATCTTTTATTCTTGGCGAGGAAAATTCTAGAAAATCGACTGTCTTGATTATATCGTCGGTGAAGAGGCAACATAGTCTAAGTGCAATTTCGATTAGAAGCAAACTGGTCTACATGCCTTTTTCCTTAAAGGCAAAACGGAATAGTTGCAAGCTTTCCTGAAAGCAAAATGAACTACATGCAGTTTTCACTAAAAGGAAAATGGTCCACATGCAAGTATACTTTCATAATGACCAGTATGCTTTTAAACGACATTGTATGTAGACCATTTTGCTTTTAGACGAAATTGTATGTAGACCATATTGCTTTTAAAACTTGATGCATCTATTCCATTTTGCATTTAGTAAACCTACATGTAGACCATTTTGATTTTAATCGAAAATGCATGTATTCCATTTCGCCTCTTCAGCGACGATATCTTATTATACGTTTTCGTGGGGATGTGCTTTGGGTGACCAAATTGTTTCAGTGCTTTGGAAGTATTTAAAGCCCTCAAAACCAGTACTTTGGAAATTTTGAACACCCGCGTAAATGAATTATATTTTTTAAATTACATAATTATTCCATCCTCAGTTATTTAGTCTTGAGCTGTTGATCCAAGATATTAAATGAAAAAACCTTGTTATTATTTACTAATTTTCCCAAAATTCGCAGTAAAAATTAAAAAAAACACTAAATAAAAACAGAAATTTCATATTCGGAACATAAAAACAATTGTGTTCTACAACTGAAAGTTAAGATACATTGAAAGATATACTTTGCCATCACTTGAAATATCATTTTACAGCGGGCAATAATGCAAAAACAAGTTTACTGTTCCAGTGCAATCCTAAATAGTTACCTGGATATTTGCGATCAATACGAATTAGAGCACAGTAGCGTGCATGAAAATAATAATTTTCTGAGTGACTCACAGTTTAGAACGGTTGATTGTTCTATTGATTTTTATGCAGGATAAGTTAAGAAGTGAAAAAATACATTACTTGGGTGATGAATCAAAATGATCACACCCGATGCTGAAGGAAAAATAGTTTCTCATGGCAATTTGAACCAAGAATAATTTAAAAAGTTACAAGTCAAAGACACTATTTAAAAATTGTGCTTGGGCGCGATATGATACATTTTGCCTTAACTTTCGCAAGCTTTGCGTAAAATTAAGTTTTGTATTGACAAAGTAATAATGCAACAAAACTGAACAAAAGGATTCAAACTTTGAAAAAGTATATTTGAAATAATTATTGAAAATTGCTGGATACTGGAAGCATATTCGGATGCATAAATACTTAGTGACTTAGCAAATAAATTTCTTAGCAAGTGAATTTGTACTAGTATTGTCAATTCGTATTAGAAATTTTGGGGGATTATCCTCATAAATTTATGTTTTCATTAGTGTTTCAAAAAATATGAAGCAATACGGAAAAGTCTGAGTGAGCAAATGTCAGTAACTAAAAGTTGATTTAATTAATTAAATTGAACGTCATGTGAAATATTATTTGGTATTTTTTTTATGTGTAAAATGTAAGTTGAAAGCTGGAATTGGATAAAGAATGCACTTATTTAGAGGCGAATGGCAAAGGCTACTCTGTACATAAAAATTTTAACGTTTACAGCTAGTACAATTCCTTGCTTAAATTTACATTTACAGACCTTTTCCGTTTTTATTGTTTTGTGATGTTTTTCCCATTTTCAATTTGCGATTTTCCCATGACGTTTCAATGATCGAGACATAGCATTTCATTCAACGTTTTTGAAATTTTTTGAGTCTTAAGTCACCCAAAACTTAAATTTTTTGAAACTTAAAACACCAGTTGACATGAATTTAAAATCTAATTAATCCAGTCAACAACTTCATGCACAGACAATTTGTCTTGAGAGAGGAATTCTCAAACCATTCTTTCTTGGTTATAAAAAACCTTTACATTTTGATAGAAAAATTGGTAAATCTGAATATATAATCCAACGGAGGAAGTATCCAGGTTTCAAATGATTCTTCCTTCAAAGTACCTTCAACCACAAAAATCATTATTTTCTAAATTTTAAACGTCAGTCTGAATGAAGTTTTTTTAAACTATTTAATTATTCCGGCTTTATCAGATAATTATTTATGTTGCGTGGTCCCAGGTGCCAAATTATTTTTTCTAGGTTGAAAATATTTCATGTCAAAAATCTTGTCAAAATTTATGATTTGTTCAAAAATTCTCAGCCAATAATTTAAAAACTCCTAAGTTAATATAACAATTGATTTTTGGAACTTGAAAAATCTTGAACTACAACTGAAAGTTAAGACAGCTTATGATATATTTAGACGGCGGTTGCGATATCTAATAGGACATTTTGCATATTATAATAGTTGATTCGTGAGCGACATTCGTGTGTATTGATAGAATAATGAATTTAAATACGAAAGTTGGAATATCCCTCTTCTGAACGACAATAGCATAATTTCGAACAAACGATTTTTTGAAACAAAATTTCAAATTTCAGTAAACAATTTATAACTTTCAAGAACTCTTTCAAAAAGCACTCTCGCATGTAGCTCAGTTTTCTTAATCCTTTGACACATAATTTGTTAGCTAGTGAAATGAAACACATTTTCTAAAATCTGGACGCGGATTTACTAAATTTCGGGTGCGCTTGATTTTTCCAACTACTGTCCTTTACACAGGGTAGAAGGGCAAAACCAATATTGAAACTGTGCAATTGTTTCCTCAATCCGTATTAGAAATTCTGGGAGCTAAAATTATTTTTTTAAATATGAAACAGATGGGCGAATATTACCGGTAAATTAAAGTTGAGATAAATCATAAATCCACAATCCTCGAAACTCCAATTTTTAAAATCACTGAATTCCCTACAAGGCTTCCTGATATTTCAATGACAACCTCAGTTTTAATTGATTTCTTAAATGATAATTTGGAACACTCAAATTTTAAAACTAAACCGAAAATTTAAAATATAAATGCCGTTTTTTAATTTAGTTTTATGTAGTTCGTATTAAATTTAATTTTAATATACAGGTCCCGTATGTTGTCATTGTCCCCGTAGCCAAAATAAACGGATGAAAAATAGTTTATGTAAAAAATGAATTGTGTAGGAAATTTAGTTTCAGATTTTTTCAAATTTACTTCACTGACCTGGGTCCAGACTTCGAATGACATGGGCAAGGGAAAATGAAGGTCAAATCCCGTTTTCTCTCTTTTTAGTTTCAAGTAAAATTTGTTTTAGACATGTTTTACGGTGCTTTTATTCGAAATTGTATGGGATTTTAGGGGAGGTGCATACTCGAAACGTCCCTTTAAAAACGAGAATTGTGGGGTGTCTTCTCCAGGATAAAAAATCGCTGAAGGAAAGTCAGTGCCGGAGTGAAAGTGGAAAATCGTCGAAGAAGACAGAAGAATTCCGTTTCATTTTTTATGGAAGAGCATTTCCGTCTAGAAATACTTGGAAAAACTGACAAATTTGAGAAAGAAACATTTGGTTGGGGCTCTTTTGAGTCTGCTGTATTTTTAACGACAAAACCGACTGTAGACTATAGCTTTACTTTCCACTTTATGTATTTACATGTGTTCAGACACATTCATTGTTGAGTACGTTGCTTTTCGAGAAGCACAAGACAGCACATTAACGGAGAGACGACCTCCACCAAATGTTCCATTACACTCCGTGTTTTCAATTGTGAACAATTTAATGAAAGCATTTTTTTCGCCACACATTCTGCCCACTGTTTCAAGCAATCTGTTTTTAAAATTTTGAGCCACGCTTCAAGGCAAAGTACTATGCGAATTGTTTCTCCCACTATTTCGAAAGTACGTGTAATAATTTAGTTTTACTTCTAAACAATTAATTAATTTTTTCTACGGGTAAATAGTTTTACTTTGGTATTAAAGTAATACGACACTATCGCATGTACCAACGACGAAGCTGCTGGCTGACATTCCTTGTATCATCTGTGTCAGGGCTTATGCTAGGTTTATAGTCGCTCCTTTTTTTCATTTCACTCAATGATTCGCACGTTTTCACGTATGGTTCGCATTTACAGTTGCTTTCGTGAAACTTTTTTCATTCAAGTTTCACGCGGCAATCATTTCACGACAGTTTCATGATTTCCGCGCATTTATAGTCCCCAGAATCGTGAAAAGTTTCATTCGCTTTTCAGTTTTATCAAAGTTGAAACTGTTTCAACTTTTTACAGCGTGAAAGAAGAATGAAAAGTCCAAAACTAGTGAACGCTCCATAATTTGCAATCAAAATGTCCCGAAAAAGAACTGTCAGGACCAGCAAAGCTGAGTTTGAGCAAAACATTCCCCACATAATACCCCAATCTATTTTTAATGTAAATAATACCCCTTTATGATAGCCCAAATAACATTTGTAACTTAACGGTAGTATTTGTGGTGGTACATGGGATCATCGGCAAGTTCACGAACTAAACTTATTTCGCCTTGGACATTGCGTCTCTTTAAAATCGGTCTAATATTCATTGACCGAAACCGTTTCTTGTCCCGATTAGTTATCTTCCATGCAAGCAAAAAATTTAGTAGTTTACGTTTATTCACTACTGCCATTTTAATGGTAGGTCAAAGATCAATGACCTAGAATTGACAACTGGAGGTTTCTAGTTTTTCGTCAGTAAAAATGCAGCGAAAAGGAAAGAAAATATTATAGGAGTTTTCGCGCGTGAAACGTTGGAACTATAAATCATCGGAAGTATACCTGCGTGAAAGTTACGTGAAAAAGATTGCTCAGTGAAAAGTCAATGAAAAATCACAGCGACTATAAACAAGGCATTACAAAGAAAACGTAGCAGAAGTTTTAAAAAAACGTTTTGCAATTTGTATAATTTGCGTGCAAATCGTAGGAAAAGAACTTGAATTTGAAAAAAGCAAGTTTGTGGTCAAGTATTTGGCCAATGAATCAGATTTTAACCCTTATTTTTCCTGACCCCTGTGTCCTAGCATCTTTACCCCGGTCAGTGAAGTATATTTGAGAAAATTTTGAATTAAATTTACTATCATTTTGGGGAACCAATTATTTTTCAATCGCTAATGTGGACACGAGGGGGAGAGAAGCATTTAAATAGTAAATTGCGGTTTAGTATTGCTTAATTTAAATATATAGTCTCTGGCCCCTTTGATAATTTTATAAAGCAATTTTAGCCTGAGATCTGCACAACTTTAATATATTTTAAAAATTTCGATGCAAATTTTATGAATTTTAAATAATTGTTGTCAAAATTTGGAATTTCTTCAGACTTCAATGCAGTTGTGAAAAATTGTAAAAGTAAATCATTCAAATTTGTTCAACCCTCCCTTTCATGATCTAAAGGGGGTAAGCCATTACCGACATCCCATACTTTGATTTCCTCAATTCGTACTAGATGTTATGGGGGTTAAAAAAACATTCAAAAATTTGAAACAGAAGGACGAACATTGTCAGTAAGTGAAATAAATGATGGATTTACACGCCACTTAAAATATTATTTAAGAGGCAGCAGCTGGTTATTTAAAAGTTGGATATTTTCTGTCGTAATTTGGAATTTCTCCCTCCTCCGAAATTAATTTTCAGCTTCAAAAGGAAGAGTGCACTGTTGATTGAATTCTTGTCATTCTGATCGTTAAATTTGTTTAAAAAGCCATTAGTACAGGTTCACAACTTCAAATCAAAATGACTGGCTAGTATTCAAAATTTGAGCGGAAATAATTTAAAATCTTTTCAAAATTTTTAAATAAGGACAAGCAAAGTGCGAAAGTAAAATAAGTGAAAACGGAAGTACTCGATGGAGTGTTTCCTTTAAAAAACGATGACTTTCGTGCGATTTCAAAAAATTATCTGTTTCCCATTACAGAAACGCCCCATTTGTTTCTTCCGGATAAAATAAAACATAAATACATATATGTAGCAGGGATGAAATATCGGAAAAATAAAAATTCCGATTCCAAATACAATACCTGCCAAAATTTAATTTCGATTTAGATTCCGATTCCGATGTATCCAAATAATTAATTTTGAATTTCGATACCAATTAATTCAAATACTTTTAAATAATTCCGCTTCCAATTCCGATTTTATGTAACTATGTATGTATGTAACTATGTAACCCATAATTTATTGTTATTTTCATCATTTTTAAGTCATTCGACCACGTTATTTAAACTGTTTGTTTACACGAACAAACAACATGTTTTGCAGGGATTCCTCCGGAAGTTGACCTAGGTTATAGTTTTAAACTAAACTTAATGCAGAGATAAGTCTTCCCACAGTAACGTAAGTTACTGGAATGCTCAAGATTACAAATGTTACTTGCTGGAGAATTTCCGAAAACTCTGAATCATTCCAACACTTGAACAAATTAATTCGTTTGTCCCTTGTGCGGTCCATAGTTGTTCCACAGAATGCGTTGGACATGTCTTTTTTTTGTATTTCTAATTTTCTATTGTAGTCGTAGTAATCATCAACAAATGATTCCGCCTTTCTTTCCATTTTTATTACTACCAAAAAGAAATTTCGTTTGCGCAAAACCTCATGTAGAAGTGTAAAGTCTAAAAGGTAAAGGTACTATAAAAGGTCGTAAAGGGCTAAATGTCAGAAATGGAATCGGAATTCATCGGAATATCATTAAATTCTAATACCAATACCGATACTTACTTTCCAATTCTGATTTTAATTCCAATACCTGATTTTACAATATTTTAAATTCCGATTCCGATTCTAATACTTTAAATTTTCGGATTTTTTTTCGATTCCGATTCCAATTCTGATTCCAATTTTCAATCCTGATATGTAGAACCAACAGCACTTGGGCATGATTCGGATAACTAAAAATGATTTTTAACGATGTGCTGATTTTAATGATCTTGGATTTTGACTTCAATTTAATTTGTTTTTAGAAATAAGTCTCAAATAAACTCCGGAGACAAATTTTACCAAATGCGAGAGAGTGTTGGTCTACATCACAAGTGTGCAACTTGAAACGTTTCAAAACTTTGAAAAATGGGAAAACCTCACCACTTTTTCCACGAGCACCCTATAAGCTCTTTTTAGTGTAATACTGGAACATTTTCAAATTTCAAAAAATGTAGAAACTATTAATAATTACTAATCACGCAGTAATTATTTTTTACTGACAAAATACAGGCATTCATAATTTAAAAATAAACGATTGCTTAAAATCAAGAGTCACGTAGTTATTAAATTAAAACATTTTAACAGGGGAAAATTATAACCAGTATGTTTGAAATGCCAAACGCTTTCATTGGGGAAGGCGCATATTTAATTGCTTCTTATTTCCGTCAATTGAAATTGATTTGATTCCACGTTTTATAAGCACGAGCACATTAGACATTATCCTTAAAACACCTTGCATTAGCGCATATGCTTACACTGGAACCAAATTTGGAAGTTACGGCTGGGAATAAGAGTGGCTTGAATTTATTTATACATTAAATTGTATTACATAATATGTACAATTAAAGAGTAATTTTTGATTCAAATTTAATTTAGTATCTAAAGTTTTGACTATTAGATGACAAGAAATGAATAAGGTCATTTTTAATAGGGAATTATATCTTTTTTCCTTTAGTTGGAACTAAAAAATATATTCTTCGTCGGATTTATAAATTATTATTATCATTAGACGAGCAGTATCGTTGAAGTCAATTCACTCCAAATCGGTTTAGAATTTTTACGCCACTCTATCCATTTTGACGTATAATTCTTGTTGCAAGTAGATGATACAAAATCATTCATCTTGTAACCTGAATTAAATACACTACATTGACTCTGAAGCAGGGTCAATGTAGTCAATAGAAAATGTCAATGTAGAATTGGAATCGGAATTGGAATCGAAAAAGAATCCGAAAATTTAAAGTATTAGAATCGGAATCAGAATTAAAAATTATGTAAAATTAGGTATTGGAATTCTAATCAGAATTGCAAAGTAAGTATCGGTATTGGTATTAGAATTTAATGATATTCCGATGAATTCCGATTCCATTTCTGACATTGCATTATACAGAACCTTTACCTTTTACTTTTTAAACGTCTACATGGTTTTGCGCAAATAAAGCTGTATGGTAGTAATAAAAATGGAAAGAAAGGCAGAATCATTTGTTCATTATTACTACGACTACAATAGAAATTTAGAAATACAAAAAAAAATGAAAGACATGTTCCAAAGTATTCTGTGGAACAACTAATGGACAAATGAATTAATTTGTTTACGTGGTTGAATGATTCAGAGTTTTCGGAAATTCTCCAGCAAGTAACATTTGTAATCTTGAGCATTCCAGTAACTTAGGTTACTGTGGGAAGACATTTCTCTGCATTACGTTTAATTTAAAACTATAACCGAGATCGACTACCCGATGAATGAATCCCTGCAAAACATGTTGTTTATTCGAGTAAACAAACAGTTGGTCAACAACTGGTCAAATTACTTAAAAATGGCAAAAATCACTATAAATTATAGGTTACATGTATAGAATCGGAATTGGAATCGGAATTATTTAAAAGTTTTTGAATTAATTGGTATCGGAATTCAAAATTAATTATTTGGATACATCGGAATCGGAATCTAAATCGAAATTAAATTTTGGCAGGTATTGTTATTGGTATCGGAATTTTTGTTTTTCCGATATTTCATCCCTGGTAAATAGTAATGGCTACTGTTTATGTAGTTTAAATTTGTCCTATGGTTTTTTTGAAAACAATTCTTAAATTTTGAAAAAAGTTAAAAATCCATCCTACTTTGACGGCGGTAGCTGACACTACGCTACGCGAAGCCTCAAAATATCTCTTGTATCTGATTCTATGGAAAATTAAAATTCTTGAGACATTATTTAATTTATCAAAACTTTCAGTAAAAATAAGGCTAGAAGATTTTGAACTAAAGCTGCAACTTTGGGTTTTGCTAATGTAAATGAAAAAGTATTTCAGAATCTGGAAATATTTTTCTCACAAAACTATGAAGACGGCTCGATTTGAGCTTCGCTTCAATCCTTATAAATTACCCGCCTAGGCATGGAGTTTGTGGCTAGTACAATTTCGCGCTCTACTCTTGAGATCAGCGCGCAATATTTAGGCATACAGTAAGTCTCCAAGGCTGGGCTTGATTCCGGAGACATTTATAGCATCTCAGAGGTGTCCATCCTTCGAAGGATTTCCTTCAGAGAAGGCTTCTTTGAACGAATGAAGCGTTATCTTTGGCAATTATGAAGGGAAGGGAAGGAAGGCTGGAAAGGAAACGAAGGCTGAACGAAGGCTTCTGCTCTTTGCAGAAATAATGGAATGTGAAGGAACATGTTGTTTTTACGCCTTCGAACGCCGCTGGAACTTGGAATTCCTTCTACTATATTTTAGGCAAAATTCTTCCGTAACTTAAGTTCATGTACGTACGTACACCGTTACTCAACTGAAAACTATTTTTCTGGCGGGTCTGCTTAACGTTATTCTGAAACATTTATATCACAAAGGCAGCATGATATCCGAATCATGTAAGTATTTTATTCCCTTCTTTGTACATAAAAGTACGTACTGATAATAATTAATATGTAACATAATAATTGCTGGAGCTTTGAATCGTGCAAAAAGAGCTACACTTTCTATTAATACCGTTTCAAAAATGATTCAATATCGCGAATTTAGCCTTTCTAGCTTAAAATGCAAGCAGTGATCTTACAATCAGTGCATCTTCTAACATGAATCGTTTTGTTTACAAAAGCTCTGATTTTGTCACTTATGTTAAAAGATTTGCGATAAATAAATGAACATGGATCGACGGTAACGCATGAAGGTCATTTAAATAATTTTTGAAGGCTGAAGGAAGGATTATAGCATGGTTTTGAATGAAGGAAGGGCGAAGGAAGGGTAAACATTCAGAAGGCTTCATTTTACGGAACGATGGAGGAACGGGTAATTGTAAACGGTTCCCCTTCTGAAGGATGAACAAACGTGTTTTCAAATGGACACCTCTGTAGCATCTACAATCATACTCACACTACCAGCTAACCAAGTAATTGTCCCTGTGAAGCACGGGGCTGCTACTAGTACATGATTTAACGCGTTATATGGGTAACATTATATCTTCGATTTAGTCAATTCTGACTAGACCATAATATTTTAAGTGGCGTCGATGTCAATAATTTAAACGTATTGTGGGGCAAACCAATGACGTACGTAATTCATTATCATTATTTTCAACATAAATAATGTTTCAAGTTGCGTTGTGGTTAATAATTGTTTAAATTTTCACTTGCTGGCCTCACATGCTTATTCTTCGTCCTTTCGTTCCATATATTTTAAACAGCAATAAAAACATAAATGTATGAGAATATAAATCAACCTCCCCAATTTCCTATACGACTCTGATGGTATCTGTATTTCTCATATGATTTTTTCTCGACAAAAAATATTAAATTTTGGTAACAACAAATCCGTGAATTTGATTGCACCACCCAAACTTCCACTGCGATATTTCGAATACCACAATGACCATTAATTTTATTTTTACTCAACAATTTCATTGGCAGAAAATTGGTTCTGAGGGGAAGTACAGGTCTCACATTATTCCATGTTGAGAGAACAAAATTTTCCCCCATGGTCAGATTTTTTTATAGGAACACAAATTATAATTAGCAATTGTATTTAAAGAAAAATAACTAAAACGTGTGCTAGAAAGGAACAGACATTAAATTGCTTTTGAGTGATCCCGTTAATTTTTAAATAACACACACTCGTCAAATGTTCTTCCTATTTTGTTTAGTGGTACTCAAAATGAGACCTTGTAAACTAAAAGCAAAAGCCAACGCTTAGATTGTGGGATTGTCTATTTGAATGTCCCGCCAAATTTTATCTACGGCATGACTTTTGTTGTTTTGCAACAGTTACTAAATATGTTCGACAACAATTATAAATAATAAAACCTAGCTCTTAAGCAACCATACGCCACAAACAGTGGCCATCACTCAAGTGATTACTTCTCAGCAAAAACATGTGACATTTTGGTAAAAGCAAATCGGCGAATTTCCTTACCACTTCCAAATTTCCCCTGGGATTAAGAAATTTCAGTCGAAATGATTTTAAGGCTTAAAGTCATTAAATTTTTGTATTGGGACATTTTTATCCGAGATGGGACATCCACGCCAAAATGTACAGCGATTTTGAAAAATTCACAACCGCTCCCTAGTGTTTTTTCAGAACCAATGACCTTGTTTTTAATTTTTAAATTTCATTTCATGCTACCAAATCGCACATAAATCCTTCTTGACGAATTGAAATACTGAAATTTTGAGAATAAAGCTAATGACTTCGAATATCCTGTCAAATTGTCGTCTAGAGTTTGGAAATTTCAGTTGGAAATAATTTAGATTGTAAGACACGAAACAACTTTCCCATGAGGTATCAATAATCGAGACAAAGCATCTCGTTATTGGGATTTTTTGGGAGTCCTAAAAACCCCATTGAAGGTACTTTAAAACTTTTTAATCAATATTTTCAAAATTTTAAACACCAGTCTGAATGGAAATCTTTTAAAAATTATTTAATTATTCCATCATCATTAGTTAATTATTTCTAAACGTGGTCCCAGGTTAAAGTTCATTCCTTCCAAGCGCAAAAAAATTTCATGTCTAAAATCTTGTCAAAATGCTTGATTTGTTTCAAAATTCTCAGCCAAATATATAAAAACTCCTAAATTAAGGTAAACGTTTGATCTTTGGAACATCAAAAATCCTGGCGTACAACTCACAGTTAAGATACGCGTATGAAAAATTCAGACGCCGGTTCAATAGTATACGTGACGAGGCCTTACCAAGGTCAGAATTGAGTAACATCGTAAGTTGTATACTAAAAAGTCGTGGTAAATACGAAAAGGAGGAATGTCTCTACTAATTTGCAAAGTAATTGAGAATAAACACGATAGTTACAAACGGACTATTTACAAAAATTACCTGGACGCCTCTCATACATTTTTCCTATTACTTCAACATGTTTGAGTTTGGTTTCCCTCAAAACATGAAGCTAGAGAAAACAAAAATTGTGAACAATTTTTAATATACATTTTTAAGAAATAAAATGATAACTTAACAATTATAATATACTTGCTATGGTTTTAATATAAACTACATATTATTCTTTAAACTTATTTGAAAAAACGGATCGCTATACTGCGAATTGCAGGCCAGTTTTTATTGGAGATTGTGAGGATTGATATCTATTCTATGTAATACATGTTTGTCTTTATTATTACAGAAAAAAATATGGAACAAAAGGACACAGAAAGACGGTGAGTGTCAATAAGTAGAAGTTGAAATAAATGTGTGAATAGCACGCCTATTTTAACATTTTTTGCGTTGTAGTTATAGGTGAGTTGAAGAGTTGCATTTGGTGGTGTAAATAAGACATCAACTATGCATTGCGTAAAAACTTATAATACAGTACACGTGTACATTCAAATTTTAAAAAATGAATTATATATACCCATCTCAACGCGAAAACGTCGGTTTAGGATTTTAAATGTCGTTTTAAAATTGTAAAGGAAGTTTGGAAAACTTTATTAAATTAAAAATGTAGTCAAATTTATTAATTACGAGTGGCATATTTTTTAAAACAATTTTTAACATTTTTAATAAAATTAATGCTTTGCAAAAATGATTATATTATTATTGTCAAACCCGAGGTTGGAAACCGGTTTTTCGTTTAAGCAAACTTAAACAGGCGGTAAATAAGTTCTGTGGTAATTTTTGATTTCCTTCTTCTTTGAATGGACGTATTCACAGATTTTTCAGTTCTTTTGATTATAACGATCGTATTTGTTAAAACTAAACAGTTTCACAGCTTCAAATCAGAATTACTAGTTATACTCCAAATTTGAGACCAAAACAAATATAATCAATATTAATAAAAAGGGCAAGCAAAGTGAAGAGAAGAAAAAGAAGTAAACCTTGTGAAAAATCATCGTACTGTAGGAATTTATGGCACTACGGTGCTAATACGATGGGACACCGCTAGCTCTGTGTTTATATAAGTAGCTGTTTTTATTTATTCCGTCAAAATGTTTTCACTCCGGTATCAAAATGTCAGTCAAGGTTTAATTTTAGTATTTATGAGAATTAAATAACTTTTAAATCAACCCATTAAGTCCGAGATATTGTTTCATCGTCAAAGGTTTCCTATTTTTTCCAGTGGTTCAAAAAATCAGGGTTTTAAACCCCTGTGAGCTGAGATCTTGGTTCAGGTCAGTGAAGTAAATTTGAAAAATTTCTCAATTGAATTTGCTACAAACTGACTATTAAAATAAAATACAATATTTAAATTGTCCCATTGGTGTTTGTAAAATATTTTAGCCTTGACGCCACACAAGATATTGTTACCAGAAAAGCAAACACGTGCTTGAAGATTTGTGAAAGTCGGTCGGACAGAAATAAGAATTCAAAAAAGATGAAAATATGAGGTAAGAATAATTTCAAGTCTAGCGCCTGTTCCCTGTCACTGCCTGAATGTCGTGTAGAGCAATTTAAGCCTGAGATCTACAATAAATATTTTGCCTATTTTGAAAATTTGATTAGCATAATTACAAACTTTGAATTGCAAACAACTACTTTTGAAATTTGAAATTTCTTCCCAATTTTAATACATTCTTGACAAATTTTACAGGTTAGTGATTCAAATTCGTTTAAATGAGAATATTATTTTAAAATCTTACTACAAAATCCGGTTGTTAGTATTCAAGTCATTTTGCACATCTTTGCTTCTGCAGTCGAATTCCCCAAACTGGCAAAATCATTTTTCTGAGCGACAATGAAAAAGTACCAGAAGTGTTTTGAAATAAATTTCAAAATTCAAGTAAACAATGTGTAACTTTCAAGAACTCTTCCAAAATAATCCTGACATGTAGCTCTACTTCCTTAATCCATGGATCAATAATTTTTCAGCCAATGAGATGCCATAAATTTTTCAAAAATTTTTAAATAAATTTACTAAATTCTTGGGTAGCTGGATATTTCTCTCCGCCATTCCTTACATTGGCTATAGGGGCAAAGGCATTACTGACACTGTAAAATTGGTTCCTTAATTCGTATTAGAAATTGTGAGGACAAGAAAATGTGAAACAGAAAAGCGAATATTGTCAGTAATTGAAAGTTGAAATAAATGGTTAACTTAAACGCCACTTGCAATATTACTTCTTTTCTTAGCAAGGTTTAGCTCAAAGTTCAATTTGTCGCTACCTTTGCGTCCAAATAACTTGGATAAATTTGTACATTCATTTTAACAAAATTGAAGAACATTATTTGTATCTCAGAGCACGCCGGTTTATCATTCTAAATATCCTTTTAAAATTGTCAGGGACGTTTGAAAAAATATATATTAAATCCAAAATAATTAATGCTTTTATAAAATAATTTCACGCTCTTAAAATATATTTGGACTATCAAAAATATTTCTACTAATATTGTCAAACTTGAGATTGGAAACTCGCTGTTTGTTTCAATCAAATTTAAATTGACAGAAAATAATTTCTGCCGTAATTTGAAATCACTCACCCCTCTTTTATAATTGAATTTCTACTTCCAAAGGACGCGTTCACTGATTATTGGATTTTTCTCATTCTGTTTTTTCTGAACTAATTTAAAACACATTAAATTTAGGTTTACAACTTCAAATAAAAATATTTGGCTAGTATTCAAAATTTTGGTGTAAATAATTAAAAATCCTGTCGAAATTACCAAGTACATGCAAGCAAAGTACGAAAGTAAAACAAGTGAAAAATGAAGTACTTGATGGAGTGTTTTCAGTACAAAACTGTGACTTTCATACTGCTTCAAATATTTATCTGTCTCCCATTACAGAAAGACGTCAGGTGCTTCTTGAGGAAAAAAGTAGTCGAACTACAGACATATGTAAAACCAATCGTAATTAGGCAGTACATATGTAAATTTAAAAAAAAAGTATTGTTGCTAGTAATGTTAGTTTGTGCAAGATGAAGATGTGCAGCTTGATTTTGGATTTTGAAATTCTGAAATATGCAAAAACTAGCAATTCTTATTTAGATATAATTACTACAGAAGTTTCGTTCGAAATATGTACACATTTTTTCAACTTTCACAAGCCATATCCAGTCCGTTGTCTGCATTAATCAATGCTCTTACGACGCTAAATTGGGATAACGTCCTGAACGCTATCTACGACGTTTTTTGCTTGCTAAGAGGCAACGAACCATGCCGAACTGGAGTCAACACGTGACCAGCAAGCATTATCGATTCAGTATGGCTTTAGGGAACGCATAAGTTCACTCTTAGCATTTCAATTACAATTCTGAATGAAATAATTCAGAAGTAAAATCTGTATGTCCCTAGCTGCTCCTCCAGGGCGTATCGATCGTTTTCCTTTACCATCTGTGTAAAAAAGCTAAATGGTCACTTTCTGGAACGAGTAGTTGGTTGAAATCAGTCGGCGTGTTCGTATTTAAACAAAAAATAAAAACAAATAAAATCTTTGTTTTCTTCCAAACTGTTCCATCAATTTCGATGAATTTGTTATACATACGAGTCAGTAATACTAACGCTATTTCGTCAAAATTTATATTTTTCCAAAACCTTGTAATGTAATGTTTTTCAAATGAGTTTAACATAATACAATAAAGTGGGTAGGGAGAGATGGCAGCAGCTGACGCCGTCCTACGCAACAACCTTAAATAATAACGGAGCGAGGATTTTTTTATTATAATTAATATTTGATTTTATAATAATTTTAAAAACCTACAGATAGTACTAGTAGTAGCAATACATGCAGAAATATTAGATCAAACCATCGTTGATAGCACTCCCTCCGTGGCCAAACATATTGAGATATATTGCTATGGTTGAAGTCCTAAAAATATGGTAGAATTGGGTTTTACAAATTTATTTGAGAATAACAACGCGAGGGTTTCATTCTTCCCCAAATCTGTGTAATATTCTTCATGTAAACATTCCTCTGGCATCTTTTATAATATAGTTAGATTTGTTTAAGCATGTTATAGTTTACGCCTTTAAATTAGTACACCTTGAAATCGATGATGTTCGATGAGAATTGTGATGAAGACGGTGAAACGAAATAGATTCCACACCGTTTATTTAATTAGGCCATTTATTGTTAGAGAGCGTAATGTAATTATAAAACGACACTAGTGTGTTTTGTGTGTGTTTGATCGGATTTGGAATTATTAGAAGCGGTATCTCCATCATATTGTTTGTTATCCGTATATTTACTACATTTTTGCAAATTTTCTTCCCCTTTAAATTCATATAACACCATTTTATTCCATTGAGTGTGAGCTACAGTTCTAAGAATGTTTTGGTATATATCAGTTCAATATCATGATCAGCAGAACCAGCCCAAAATATTAACATCGAGAATAAGAGATGCAAAACAAATTCCATCCCTTAAATCAGAATGATACTAGTTTATTTTGGAACATATTTATTGATCTGGCATAAATTAGGTCATTTCTAACGTTGGAGTGAACCTCCAGGGCTGCGAGATTTGAAGGAAGGTCTGACAGCCGAATGGACTCTTATTTTTTTCAGCAATTAATTTTCCTTGGAGCTTAACAGCGATTGGCCCATAATAACGGACAATTAATATTATTCTATATCTCGAAATTACAAATGTATTTTAAATGTCAAATAATAACGTCTGATTTCCCTCTTTTGGGTATTCCTTACAAGTCTTTTTTTTTCAATAATCTGGGAAAACGACTGAAAGTTTGATGATAAAAACCAGACTTGTTTTCGATGTGTGTGTTCATATTTACATATATTTATATACTCATATTTTTAATTATTTGACAAAAGCAGGGAAGAAGAAATCGAAGAAGGAGATGTTGGATGATATTTAACTGAAAAATAAAATAAATGAATGTTAAATTTGCAAGCCATTTGAAACATAATTTTGGATGGACCAGTACTGAATTCAAGTTAAATCATACATAACAAAATAGAATATATAGTAGAATCTGAGGAGCTACCTGGCAGACTTTTCAAATTTATAGTGTAAACTTCTCAAACAGAGGTGTCCTAGTAAATATTGTCATGAGTTACTACAGCATTGTAGTTAAATTAGCTCCTTAATAATTTGAGGCATGAAGCTTGGATGGAAATGAATGGTATGTTAACAACTTTGAGTACTGGAATATAGAAAGGTCGAATGAAATAAATCATCTCAGAAATACCAACGTGATCACGCCAGTGAACGTTATGTCCTGAGCATGCACTGAGCATTTTAGAAAATTGGGACACTTTTGGGGAAATCGCTTTGAAAAAGAATTTATTGAAAACATTTCGGATACATGTATTTGACACTAGTTTGAAAAAAGTTGTGTAAAAATTCAAAGGTTGTAACTGCTGAGGTCACTATATTGACCTATAATAATTATAATATAAGCTATGGAATTCTTGTCGGTTTTAAATACTTTTGTGTTGCATCTTTATAATAATATAATAGTAGTGACTTAGCAGATTAACTTTCATGATGGGCAGAAGTTTATTAAAATCCTAAGGCACTATTTCAAGCATCACCATTTTATACAATTTCAACGCTGACAGTGTGTCGTAATATGTAATGATAAAATAAAATGACTTTAAAAATTTAGAATCATTGTAGTGGTTGAAAAGGGCGGTGTTTGAAATATCTAGACTGCCGGAGTATGTTGATCTTACTGGTTTGACTTTCGAGCAGCTTTTCAAATATGTAATTAAAATTTCTTAAAAATTGTTTCAACCAGCGCTTTCCTTATGATTTACAGTATTACGGTATTGTAATTAAATGACTAATTTGAGCTCTGGCACCGAATTGTAATTTTTTTCTTAAATATTAAGCCTGGATTGCTCAGCCTCAAACAAATTTCCATGGCTGTGAGATATGAAGCTAACATCAATGATAGATTTGGACGCCAGTTGAAAACTAATATGCAACGAATCACAGACGTAATGCGAAGGTACAGTCGAATGTTTTCTTGAATTTAAGAAGCAATTAGCAAATATTTCCTGGCAAATTACGTAGTACGGCGTCTCCAAGTTTCAAATGTATTTTAAATACCTGAACTGAAATTTGTGACTGTACTTTTACCTTTTTTACCATATCCCAAAATTGACTATTTTCATATTTTCCAATAAAAACTTGGGTTTGAAAAATAGATTGTTATAATATAAATATGCATGTATATCAACTGGTCTCTGATTTTAATCCTTAAATAGATTCCGTTTCATATATGATTTGTGAGAATTGCGTTTTTATATGTTTAGTTGAATCATTTGTTAGGTAATTTTGAATACTGCTTTAGTTTTTGATTGAATCAAGTTTTTTATATAAAATTGTAACTGTGGTTAGTGACGAAAGAAGATCCCTGACCATATACAAGTGTGAAAGATAAATCATTTCCCCATGAAGATTCACAATCAGTGATAATAATTTAAACAGCTGTACAACAAAATACACTATTTAAAAAATAGAACCCGGACGCCGCCTTATTTACTTTACTAGAAATCAATCACTTCCTAGGTTTGATAATTTTGTCGGCGCTCGAGCTACATGCATTTTGGACATTAGTGACAAGTTAGTTCTACCCCGCCGGTTGTTTACACCAATTTAGGATTATAGTCCCAGGAATATGAAGTTCTAAAAAAATCTGAAAAAAACAAAATTCACTGCAAAGAGAAAAAATCAAATATTTTATTCCTGATGTGGGCTAAACAGGGGCGGATGAGTGTGGTCTATCTGTACGGTTTAGCAATTAAAAATGTTTTAAAATCCGATTAAAAATTCAGTGAGTACTGAAATATGCAGATCAATAATGTAAGCAATTACTTGTATTTTATACAATTTGAGCTTTCACGCCTCTTTAAAAAGTTTTTGTATCCAGATGTGCCTAGTGTCGAAATTATGTTACAGAAAACGAGTAATATTTAAAATACAAACCTTATTTGGAATGCTAAAACAAAATCTGAAAAACAATTGCCACGAAATGGGGCAATTAAAAATTTATAAATTAGTCCAGTGAAAATATATCAGAAGGCTCTGTTTCCCCATTATTTGTTTATAAGTTCAGAAAGGCAGTTTGCATTATTATGTGCCAGCAGGACAAAATTCCACTATTTTACTCACAAGCAAAGTCTTCCGATGTAAACTCCAGAACTAAATGAAAATTGGTGGAATTGTAGACACTACTAATAGTGTTCTTACAAACCATAAACTTCGTGCCACCTCCTCTGCGTTCGGGCAGTAGGACATCTGAAAGTTTGATTTTTTTTTAAAGTTTGACCCTTCCTCGCTTGAATTTTTGCATGTTAAATCCCATAAGAAAAATCCATTTTCGCAACTCGAGTAAAATCCAAACCAATGTTAAGACATGTCACTATACATAATTATATGTACAATCAGCGCTGCACGTGCTTTAGCGCGTATGTACGTGTTAATATAATTACATTATTAAAGCGAAGCGCTTTTGTAAAAATTTATCGTTTTTAATTTTGTTGCCCGAAGGGCTCCCGCACGGGACGAGTTACAACGACCGGACCAGCGGCAAACGACCTGTTGGGTCCTGGACTGTGGCATAACGCCTTTACTTTTTCAATTTTCGAAATTTCTTGAAATTTGGAATATTCCCCGATTTCACGTAAATATCTTATTTAACCGCACAATCGAATTCCTTGATCTCTAAAATCGTGAAAAATACCTTCCCTGCCACAAAATTAAAAATTTCATGAAATTTCGAAAAAACTGCGAATTGATGTAAAACCCTGTTTTAACCAAAGGAACATAATCGTTGATCGCGAAGGTCGTAAAAAATACGTTCCCCGCCTCGTTCACCAAATTTTGCAAAAACTCGGAATATTTTAATTCTACTCTGGTTTGGATAATGACGCAGTACCTAAGGTTAACTTCGAAAATCCTTTCCAAAGTATAACCATGTGTAAGAATACAGGTTTGTTGCATTTGTGACACTACGGAATAATACGTGTGTAACTTTTTCATACTCGCTTCGCTCTCCATGTAACAGCCCCGCGGTTACAAGCCCTTCGGGCAACAAAATTAAAAACGATAAATTTTTACAAAAGCGCTTCGCTTTAATAATGTAATTATATTAACACGTACATACGCGCTAAAGCAGGTGCAGCGCTGATTGTACATATCGTCGCTGAAGAGGCAAAATGGAATACATGCATTTTCGATTAAAATCAAAATGGTCTACATGCAGTTTTACTAAATGCAAAATGGAATAGATGCATCAAGTTTTAAAAGCAAAATGGACTAAGTGCAATTTCGTCTAAAAGCAAAATGGTCTACTTACAATTTCGCTTTAAAGCAGAATTGCCATTAAGTATACACGCATGTAGACCATTTTGCTTTTAGTGGAAACTGCATGTAGTTCATTTTGCTCTCAGGAAAGCTTGCAACTATTCCGTTTTGCCTTTAAGGAAAAAGGCATGTAGACCATTTTGCTTCTAGTTGAAATTGCACTTAGTCCATTTTGCCTCTTCAGCGACGATATACTTATGTATAGTGACATGTCTTAACATTGGTTTGGATTTTATTCGAGTTGCGAAAATGGATTTTTCTTATGGGATTTAACATGGTAAAATTCAAGCGAGGAAGGGTCCCCCCTGTCAAACTTTCAAAAAAAATCAAACTTTCAGATGTCCTACTGCCCGAACCCAGAGGAGATGGCACGAAGTTTGTGGTTTGTGTGAACACTATTAGTAGTGTCTACAATTCCACCAATTTTCATTTAGTTCTGGAGTTTACATCGGAAGACTTTGCTTGTCAGAATGGTACAAGAACGCCACGGTCGGAATATAATGTTACGAATTTTTAAATCGTCAAGATTCTATGTAGAATTTTACTAAACTGTTACAGAATGAAAATTTCACATAAACTCTCATTCACATACACAAAATATCGTCGCTGAAGTGGCAAAATGGTACAAAAGCATGCACAAGTAAACAGTTTTGCCTCTTCAGCAAAGATATTATGACTTATAAATTAGCTGAGCAATGAGCAGTTCCTCCTTTATCATTTCCACCGTATCGCAGCCATGTGCAGGGTGATATGGAGTGACAATCACTTTCCCGAGTAGTGCCCCGCATGTGTACGGGTAGTACCCGAGTATATG